>BMAU01019579.1:147500-747500 GCA_019973935.1 Trichonephila clavipes | reverse complement strand
TATTAGATGCATGTCCAATATATTTTAGTTGGAATTTATTACACGTCAATAAGTAAATACAGTTATATGTTTTACAGAAGGTAAATTTAGAATCCTCTTTGATTTGATCATTATGGATCATTTTACAATTTTACAATACATTTTACATTTATATATATATATATATATATATATATATATATATATATATATATATATATATATATACATTTTGAGAAAACAGGCTTTAAAGTGTAAATTTGTAATCTTTTGAGCATTTATTTTTTTTAAATATTTTCCAGAAGCATATGAAGTATTTTTTTTTACTCTCTGCTCGTACAAAGACTTCTTACTTTCTTTTTTTCATTATTTTTAACAATTTTGATTTTTTGGGGATCTCAAGATGCTTTCGTTGTGTTGCACGAATCCTATGTATATCTAGTTTTTTGAAACATTACACACATTTATAACTTGGTTGAATATCACAATGTTTTAAGATCATTAGTTTTGCTACATGACTCATATTGGACTTGCAATAGCCATATTTACCCCTAATTTTAGAGTTTTTAGTTCCACAAATGTAGATCTTGGAGAATCACTGACCATATTATGTTATCAATTGACTCATTTGGACTCTGGGTCTTTTCATGTAATTTTTTTAATAACATAGGGTCACCTGGATCTCTAAAATATGGCTTCTTTTAATTCATTATGGTATATGACACGTGTGTATGTGTTTATGACATAGTGTCTTTCGTTACATTCAGCTTCTATCTTTTGAAACTTGCACCAGACATTTACAATTGCAGGACACAGTCCATGTTGAGGGCTCTCGTTTGAAGATAGAAGATGAAAATAAACAGCCCAAATAGCATTTTTCATGCTGTGTAGATTATTGATATATTATTTCTAATTACCATTCTATAATATCTTTGAATTTTTGATATTAAACTGTCGATGAATGGTTACGACCCCTTTGGCTTTTCCCATCACTTAACTTATTTTCTCTGTTTCGCTTTTAAGATCCAAAAGACGTGTACCCATACACTTATGGATAAGCCCAATACACTCTAATGTTTCCACTTGAACATTTTATGGATTCGCACTCATCAGAAGCCTATGCAGTGGCCGCGGTAGCCGAGTGGTATAGGTATCGGATCGTCGCTGGCTTTGTCGCGAGGTCGAGCCCAGTACCACTAAAGACCCACCGTGTAGGGCAGCAGTTCACGCTAAATCTGTCGAGAGCTGAAACGTCCTCCCGTTGGTGTGGTGTAGTTGTTAGGAGAGGGTGTACCAGCTCAGGTGCCATCCACGTCACTTGAGCATGATTCAAAATTACGTGGTCCGTCGCCAAAAGCCCTCGTGTAGCTGAACAGTGCGAGGTCAATATTCACTCACTCAGTCACTCAGAAACCTATGGAAAGGGTAACACAGGTGTTCCTAGCAGAGATCATTTGATGCGCGTCAAGAAGTAGCTTCATTTAAAAACTAAATAAAAATACTTCTAATTATCATATATCATAATTCATATATCATATATCATCACCTCATACCATATATCATTTTAAACAGAAATATTTAAACTTTCAAAATATATAAAAAAGTGCAAATAAATAATTTTTTGAAAATTCAACTGCCCCTTAAAAGTTATTTAGAGAAATTAAAGAGTATTATTACATGTATATATATTTGCATTTTCAGTGCTTAAAAATAAAATTCGTATGATTTAGAACATGTGAGTATTTATAATTGTGAATATCTTATCTTTTACATAGTTACCTTGTAATGTGATTATTTTGTGCACGGCTTTACTTCCTAGATTTATTGAGTTCCAATTATTTTGAATATTGTTTTAATTTTGAACTAATTAGTTAACTCGAATGATGATATACTTAGCAATTTGAACTTATATGAATGATGTTTATATATGTAAAAATTAATTTTTTATTCAGCTACTACATTCCAGTTAATTTTTTACGATAGTTTATAATGAAAAAATCGCCGGTTGGCAGGGTGTGGAAGATTTCTATGCACACCATCCAATGAGAAGGAAGCTGAGTGGCGCTTCAGTATACGGACACTTCAGAACCAACTGATGTGGCAAACATTTGCTTTAGATGTTGTAGAGATGAGATTGTAGCGTATCTTTGAGATTTTCTAACCTTTTGATTTTATTAAAAAGTGTACATTTAAAACTTCAATAAATAGGATATGTATAGATCCTGGAATGTGTAAATGATTTGATAGTATATAAAATTAAATGGACTAGTAACATGATGCTTCTATAAGCAACTAAACAATTTAAAGAAAGAACGAAGTCGGCATATATATCAAAGATCATTACCTATTTAGGTTTGAGGTGTTGTTACCAGAGACAGTGACTATGAGCATTAAGTACTGCACATTGTGTTCTCCCAAATAACAGTAAATTTAATAATGTATTCCTCCTGTTATAATATGTATGTGCATTGTACTATTTGGTGTTTTAATTTTTTTTTTGGCTTAGAATTTTTAATGGTGAACGTTGCATTATTAATATTATTTTATATCGTGACTACGGATTTTCTAAGTAACAAAATATCTTGTTCTAAAAAAATCCGGGAAACTCAAGTTGACACTTGAGAAATTAAATAATGAGCTAAGGGATTAAATTACTATTAAACTATGGGAGTCATTATATTTAAGTGAAAATAAAAATAAATTACAATTATTTATTGTTATGTCTTTAAAATAATAAAAATGTAATCGAAATATATTTAAAAATATTACATAATTTAACTTTTACTTCCATGATACATATATAGAAGAGCTTAAATAATATATAATATCCATCAAAGTTTTCAGAAAGAGTAGGAAATGTGTGTCTCTTCAAATATCATTACATATAATCATTGAATTCACCCAAACAGGTAATACAAACTATTGGTTATGAACCGTAAAATTGTTTACCAGTTAGTTTTAATTTACTAATAACTTCGAAGAAGTAGACGATCACTTCAAACAGAAAGAAAATTTATGGCAACCTTCAATTTTTGTTTTATTAATCTAAATGACAGTCAATAAATATTACATATAGAGAGAATATATTTGTGCAGCTGCACTTTCTTAATATTTCAGCTTTTTTCGAGTACTTTTATAAATATCGGTAGAGTATCAGACACTAGAAAAAAAATTAATATCAATAAAAGAAATTCTACTATATAAAATAAAAAGAAGTTTGCTTTCTTATGTAAATATATGTACGAAGCATTTTTTTTTTTTACAATTATTTGATTATTTCAGGTCCTGTTTTAAGGACTACGCTTTTCTAACGTAATATTTCGATAAAGGTTCGCTTTTTTTTAAATTTCTTTGCAGAAAAAAATTAACTTATCGCTCGTTTCTAACCTTGTATTTGTTTTAATACTACGATTGACGGAAGCAAAGATAAAAATTTCTTTTAAAAAAAGAATACATTAAACCGAAAATGTTGTTGTCATGTTGTTACCAATGCGAACTCGAGGGCAACGAAATTCAACCTGGTCAAAGGGCTAAATTGTAGGCCATTCGTTAGCCGTAACTTAGAGCACGATGCAGGTGACGATACGATTTGGCTCGTTTTCTCCCAATTTAGAGGGAGAACACCCAATGCAAATGCAATCCCTGTTAAAAATTAATTTATTAAATGCTTTATTAACTAGCCACGCTAGTTTTGTATGGATTTTGAACGACTGGTAATGATTGTTGGTTTTAACATTTGCCGAATCGTAGAGTGTCAGTTGGTTTCACTGACATAATAGAAGCGTTTAATGAATTATTCCAGGATTTTATACAAACAAACGGTATAGTAATTTGATAAAATCACTACTGAAAACAGATTTCTATCTTTTTTTTTATTTGCAAAATTAAGTTGGAAAAAAGTGAGTAGTCAGAAAGGAAAATAAAAGTCAATGAAATAAAGAACAAAAATAAATATATTATTAAAGTTGGAAATTTTAAATAGTCGATATTAAGTATTATTTTAGAAAAGTAAGATTCTTAACTTTAAATTATTTATATCAGATGTTCCTAAACTTTTTTAACCATGGACTCCTTTTTATAGTCAAAAATTTCTTATGGACCCTCATGTGAAAAAGCTACATAAATATATAATATAAAATGTACAAATTTAAAAAAAAACATTTTGTTCACTAATTATTTATTGAAAATTATAACTTTTGTTTCAAATAATACAAAAAAAAGTAATGTGTCTTGAATGAACTTGCTGAGATTGTAAATAGATTTTAGTTTATTGCCTTCATCAATTTTTCACAATATGTTGAAAAAAGTAATTTAAATGTAGGTGTTAAAACTCCCGTGGAACGCATCTTGTATTTTGCTGTTATTGTTATAAAATTTTAAATATATTGCAGCTTTTTAGAGGATTTAGTTTGACATATAAATTCTGGTTGATTTTAATCATTGTTTTGAGTCATAAGCACCAAAAAAAATGCAACAAATGTTTGAAGTACATTGCTCTTTTTTAAGAAACTTGCATCCTTACCTAGGCAATTACCTGAAAAAGCTGTAATGACAGATAGTTGAAAAATTTAAGAAAGATTAGGCAAAAAAGTATGATTTTAAAAGAATCTTTTTGCCTTATAGTGTACAAAATTTAATTGAAACGCGATTAACTTTATGAAAATCTATTTATTTCTCTCAATTATTAATAATAATAATAAAAATATTGGCTAAATTCCTTTATTGGTTGTCTAACATAAATAAAACAGATGTACATACCCACTTTTTTTTTCTTATAAAAAATATTTGCATAAAATAACATGTGATAAGTAGAATTTCTTACATTTATTAATATGAATATATATGACTTAGTTTGCTTTGTATCAAGCTATTAAAAGAAAAAAAATAGCATCTGAAACATTTAAATTATAATTAATTTTTGTTAAATGCAATTTCAAACATTTTTAAACACACGCATGCATTTCAATAAATCAGTACCAAATACCTTTTATTTATAAGTAACTACAAAGAAAATATTTCTAGAGTAATTTGAAAAACACATACACAAATTGGTTTTAAGAAATTCACATCCTTATATAATTTGACCATTCTGAGAAAAGTATACATTTTATCAAGAAGTAAGAATTAGAGAAATTAGTAATGATAATAAAATAGTAAATAATTGCGCTTAAAGACACATTTGAAAGCAGTTTTAAGTTTCTAAAACAGTTATTGTAATATACTTAATTAAGGCAGCCTAATTTTCTTTTCATCTACACGTATGCATGAAATAAAGTGCTGCGTAAGTTTTATAAAAGCCACAAAGAGAAAACTTACATTCAAATATTATTACATAGTATTAACCAATTTTTAAAGGAAATTTACTGAAAACATTTTTCTTTGAATAATTTCAACAAAATGAATACTTAAATTAGTCGAAGAACTGATAATTCCAGTATAATATAAAAATACTCGGACATTTTAAAAATTCCAATTGTTCATGAATGCTCACATTACTATTCGATGATGTTTTGTAACTAGTTTTCAATATACAAAACCATCTTATCAAAACCATTCGAACCAAAAAAAACCCCGCAAAAATCCTCTTTTTCGACAATCTCAAGGTACATTTATAGATATCAGAGATTGTTTTGGATGTATAAGAATGTCCTTTTAAAAAAATTAAAAAATAATTAGTTTAAATATTTGTTTCCTTAAATTTCTTTAGAAAAGTGGTTGACATTTTCCGTAAATTTTAATTTTACGTGTATGAATATTAATTTAACAATATACTAGACCAGTGATTCCCAAAGTGGTCTACATGGACCCCCAGGTGTCGATGACGACTCACAAAGGGTCTACGCCAGGGAAAAATAAATTGGGGGGGGCATGAAGGGTAAATAGGGGTCTACGCGACAGCATCTTCATTTTTTTTTTTTTTTTTTTTTTTGTATTTATATGAACATTGAATTATTTCTGGTTTACGTGTTTACACTTTTTTTGCAACTTTCTCCCATTCCTGGAGTGGGGTCGCAATGGACATCCTTAACGCTCACAGGATGTCCGGTGTCATATAACTAACTAAAAAGGGACAGGGGAGCTTTTGGAAGTAGAGACCCACACAGTAGATGTTTTCCTTTATTTTTGAGGGTTACTTTAAGACAAAGGTTGTGATTTCTACAATCAAAAGACTTATTTTCGAAGAAATTGGCCAACTGAAATATATATATATATATATAAGCTCACAATTTCATCTTTTACAGTTTACTCGCTTGAAATAACCACAGGTAATTATGCTTTTAATTTTTAATTATTTTGTATTTTTTTAATATTAGTATTTTTTAAGATTTCAAAGATAAAAGTTTGTGTTTCTCTTTAAATAAATCAAATAAATGCGAGCTAAAGCTGACACAATACATAGGCTTTGAAAAAAAATCTGTACAACTAATTATCTTCAATAAATTTCTGTAAGTACAAAATTCAATTGATTATTTCAAACATGCGATAATTAAACTTTTTCAATTAAGAATTTTCGTTTTACATAGCTACAAATTTTAAAAAAATACTTGTGACTAAGGTACTTACTTAGTATATTTAATTGATTTAAGGCCTGATAAAAATGGATATCAGAAATTCTGGCTTCAAAAAGAGAGATATACCTCTTACTTATCCCATATTATATAATATCGCTGGAAAATTTTTAATTGATTTTCCATCCTCACATACCTAGTAGAAAGAGGTTTCAGCGAAGTTGCCAATCTCTAACAAAAAAAAAAGAAGAAAGAAATAGACTGGACATTACTAACCGAGGAGATTTAAGATTGAAACTAGATAAATTGGTGCCAAATGTTCAAAAATTATTATTGCAGCATCAGAATCAATTATTTCAAGAATCTTTGTTCAATTTCTTTTATAGATAGATTTTTTTTTTTTTTTTTTTTTGCAATTATAGGGTACATATTTTTGAAATTTATACACTTAATTTAATGAAGTTTCTAGAAAATTATATTGAAAAATAAATAGTGGATGGGGTACTTACTTTTTAAAATTGGGAGCTTTGTTAATTTATCACATGGAAGCTCTGACAAATCTTTCTACTTTCTTGCTTGATGTCCTTTTGGTAAGTGTCGCAGTAAATGTCAAGAATAGTTATAAATACGTTGAGCCAGATACATTTAATAGCACTATAGAATCACATGAGCTATGTGACATCATAAGTTACTTAAAACATCTTGCTCCTATTTACTGAGAAATGAATTTCATAGCTATCTATATGATTGATTTTGAAAAAATTCCAGCTGCCTTGTTTTTTTTCTCTAAACATTTTGTACACTATATTTGCTTTGAATGAAGGTAAGGTATGCAAGAAATGTTTGATGAGAGATTGTAAAAAAAGCAATAAATCTTTTCTCTAGAAAACTCAATCACGGTCATTTTATCAGATAAGAATTCAGTACTTTTTTTTTTTTTTTTTTTTTTGCATTTCGGCCTTTTTGTATTTTTTTCCCTCAAAAACAATTTAACCTTTATGCAGTAAATTATAATTTAGAGAAAAAATGTAAAATATTTTCTTAACATAGATAGAGTAATTGAGAGAAATAAAAAGAATTTAAATTTTTATCCCGTTTAATTTTTCATGCATATTGTAAGGGAAGATGAATAAAAATGTATATTATACATGCAGATATTTTTCATTAATTTGTACCTAATTATCTAATAAGCATTTTAAAGTTTCTTTGCTTTCTTTTTCTTTCGAAATTTTAACATATACTACCTCTCTTTCTCTTAATTCTATTTATTTGTATCAATCGTCTTCAAATAGATATTTAATAAAAAAAAAGAAGAATATTGTTAACAATATCAAGTCATATTTATTTATAACCAGACATAATTAATGTTAGTTGCAATTGTAAAATAGTTAAAATTTATATTCTTGAAGGCAATAAAAACAATAATAATATAGTCGCAGTAAAAATATTATTAGCTTTATAAAGATATTAAGTCATAATGTTTCTATTACAAATATTTATTTAGATTAACTCTTAGTATTATGCATCAAAATCTTTTTTCTTCTTTTGTATCAGATTTAAAAAAAAAATGTTTTTCGTTTTCGAATTCATTCTACGTTGACAAATAATATCCTTTTTTTCTTCTTTTTGTGAATGGAGACATCTACAGACACCAACCAGCTGTGAGAAACACTATCATAATAATCCATTTGTTACTTAATTTTTGATTTTTAACACTTATTCATTTATAAAATAATGAATCAGTGTGTAAAAATATGATGAAGTAATGTATAGCTAAAAACTTATAATTTATTGAGAATAGTCGTATTGAATTGCAATCTTGCATTTAATCTTTCAAATATTTTAAAATAAAAATAGTTTATCTTTGTACTTAAGGCAGCGTTTCTCAAATTGTGGGACGCACCCCCTTTGAGGGGCGTGATAACTCTACAAGGGGGGCGCGAGCATATTGAAAAGTTGAAAAAACTAAAGATTATTCAAAACATTATTAATTTACTAAAAGTAAGCATACAAAACACTTTCTGACATAATAAAATATAAAATACACATTTACACTGATATCATACACTTATAAATGTATCAGTACTGTACAATGTATATTTTAGTATTAATTTAACAATACTAAGTTAAGAACAAGTTTGATAATTATCAGTCACCCCATGGGCTTGTATTAACACTTATCTTGATGTTTTGTAAAGTTTATAATTAATTTCTTAACTGCCTGATTAAAAGTACGCGGTTCGGTCCCCAATGCCATGGTTTTCCACGTAGACGCGCGTATTTTGTGTGGGGGAGGATAAAAGGAATAAATAAGTAAAATCCTCTGAAATAAGTAAATCTTTTGCAAAGACTGTCAAGGTCCTTCTGATGTATTCCAAAGGCTTAGGAATAATTTTATAAATAGCAGTGCGCAGAAAAGATCGTACTTGGGAAAGACGTATATATACGTCCAGAAGATTAAAGCTTTGGCTGAGCGAGACGTTTATATACATCTGTGGCACATAAGAGGTTAAAGTCGTTCACACACACACACTACACACGCACATACACACTACATACACACACACACTACACACACACACACACTACACACACACACTACACACACACTACACACACTGTAGCTTTTTAGTGTAAAAGTATAGTATTATTGAATTCAATACAATGTTATAGTATGGAGGGGGGCGCAATGAAAATGATGATTGAATATTGGGTCGCGAGTATTGAAAGTTTGAGAAGAGCTAACTGACTTAAGGCTTATAGTTGGAAATTAGATTTAAATTGAAAGTAGTATTTATAATTAAGTAATGTTAAATAAAAAAAAAAAAGTATCTAGTTCATATAAAGTACTAAGTGGAAAATTTTTAAATTATTAAAATGAATAATTAGTATCTCTCTCATTCAAATTAAAACTGGAAATTTGTATTTCTGAATGAGGAAGTAAGTTCGATTTCAGAGAAACTGAAGCCATTGTATAATATTCACCACAGTCTCCAGAGGATCGTGTACTTTGAACAAAATATGCTTTTGAAAATATGATTCTTTTGTTGCAAGATAAGTCCCTACAAAATGATCATTGAGAAGTGTTATATACACACAGCTTGACATTTGTTAAAGAAAAATACGTTTTTCGGAATAATTAAGAATAGACAATGACTGAAGAAATGAAACTAAGCACATATTTAGAAGGGAAGATGTGCATTTATTATAGTGCAAAATGATACAGATATCTCCAAATCGAAGAATTAAGAAATTAAAAATAAAAAAGACGCTCCTTGTGTTTGTGTGTGTGTGTGTGTATGATTTCTAAACAGCCACAAAAAATGATTCTATGGTCAGAACGATGCAGACATGAGTATCTTAGTAAGATGTGTGTTAACCATGGACACTAATGCATATTTTTCATCTGTATTTCAAGATCTTCATAAATTATCGAGGAGTCTTTGGGGGATATTGTCCCACTCCACTCTCAAGGCGGTTTTGAGCTTTTGCACTGTACGGGGAAGAATGGTTCCTTATGAATGACGTCTGTCAAGAGCCCCCTGACATGTTCGACAAGATTTAAGTCAGGAGATTAAGCAAGCCATTGCACAAAAAGAATATATTCCCTTTGCAGTGTGTCCTCCATGCTTCTATGTGGGCCCGAATTATCGTCCATAAAAATAAAGTCTGTACCTACAGCACCTCTAAAAATACTAGCATGATCCAGAATAATCTCTCTGCAATACCGTTGCGATATCACGCTTTCTCGCTCAAAGATGTGAACCAGTGTTCTGCCATTGTGCACTATACCTGCCCACACCGTCACACCATGGCCGTACCAATCACGTTCACAAACATTTGTGCATAGCGTGTTCCCCACTCTCCCTACAGTAATTGGTGGCCAGAATCACTTGTCACACTGAAACGAGATTCATCAGAGAACGTCATTCTATACCAAAAGATGCTCAACCTGCGGCCCACCAGACCCTTCTCAGGGCCCGGTCATGGTCCGTTGCAAAAACAAATTCAATAATTTTAGAACAATAGATTAAAAATTTAGCGAGAAATTCTATCAATCAAACATTTACATATATAAATTTTGCTATCGATGTAGTGCTGGAACGAATTGAGAAATAACTTTTTCTTTTTTTGTAATCGTAACGGTTAGTGATAACACAAATAACAGTGGAATAGCGACCCTTTTATAGATGAAACTAATTTTTAAATAATGCTCATGTCTTCCAAGAAAAAATATCTAAAAGATATATGTTGTTTCAAGACGACTGGGAATTTGACTATTTCCTAGAGAAAAACAAACATGGATCAACAACTTGTGTGATTTGTCATGAAAATTTTATGTATAAAAATATAATTTTTCTCGTCATTATATCAAGAAGTACAAATTTATCAGTGGTTTTTTTTTTTTTTCTTGAGGATCAATTTCAAGACGAGTTAAAGTGGCTTTCTTTTTAAAAAAATCTTTGCAACAGCAACAAAATATTTTTGGGGCTAATGCCATAAAATGCAGAGGTAACAAAAGCATCTATAAAATTTTATTTACACTATAGATATTAATAAACATATAAATTTGTTAAGGATAACTCATAGGCATTGATACAGAAATTGTTAGAGTTTCTTAAATGCTTTCGATATAGAATTTGATAAATTCAGTTCGAACTCAGTACCGCTGAAGACCCGCCATTTAGGAAGGGGGTTGATGATACACATTAAATCTGTCGAAGCTCAAACGTTCTCCCGTTGGTGTGTTGTCTTAGTTACGAGAGGGGGATGCCAGCTCATGTGTCATCCTCGTCACTTGCCTATGGTTTAAAATTACGAGGTTTATCACCAAAAACCCTCGAGCAACTCAACAGTGTGACATAAAAATTCATTCACTCACTTGATAAATTCAGTTATTTATTCAGGTATTTTTTTAGCAATATATATATATATATATATATATATATATATATATATATATATATATATATATATATATATATATATATATATATATGTATGTATGAATAATTTTGAACTAAAAATAAACAGAACACAAATCTGAAATATTTTTTTGTACTAAAAATACTGATTTTAGTGTAGAATTCGGAAAATACTCTTTGCTGCGATTCTGCACTTAAAAAATAAATATCTGAAATAAAAATAAGTGAGACTTTTTTCGAAAGAAAAATCAAATTATATACTATATCAAAGTACATGGTAGATTTATTTTATGACAGTAGAATACAAACAATGGGCTTAAGAACATTGATGGAAGGAAATCGAAATTACCTCATAACTGGGGAAAAAATGCGTAAAACCAATTTTTGTAAGTTGAGTTTGATGGAGGTTTATGCAGTTTTAAAATAAAACCCAAAATTATATGAGTTTTAATATTTTGATCACTTTTTCTCATTTTAAATGTCCTTGATCTGATTTGCGTCTCCCCTCAATCATTCCTCATGATGCGGTCCAAGTGAAATAGTTATCATATGTATGTGGCCCACCCGAAAAAAAGGGTTGAATATTCCTGCTCTAAACCAATTTTGGTGATACCAATCAGCTTGTTCCTAAACAGCGTAATTTATCTCGGTAATGAAGTGGGATGCAACGAACAGTCTTCCATGCATACTTGATTTAATCGCCGTGAGAGGGTTCTAACTGAAATATGTGTACTGGTAACAGAGTTGTTGCTACTGGTACTCATGCTTCAGCGTCATGGCAACTCGCAGGCTAGAGTAAAAATTTTGGTCCTTTTGCCACGAGAGCTACAAAGCGATCCTCTGAAGGTGTGGTGTTCCTACTATGATCTCCGACATGTTTTTGCAAAGTATTTCCACCTTTAGCGACCTTCTTTCATCTCGAGATGAAACTCTTTGATACACTAATTGTAGCAGTTACAGTGGTGACACTTTGATCTGCTTCAAGCCGTCCAACTATTCGTCCACGATCGTAGTCACTCAAATTATGTCTTGCTGATGTTTTTACCTGTCCGTTCGCCCCGGTTAAGCGACGGTTAAAAAGACTGCTTTTCTCACCTGCCTTTTTTAAGCGCTGCTCTTCCTGCCTGTCTTTTTAGGCGCTGCTCTTCCCACCTGCCTTTTTAGGCGCTGCTCTTCCCACCTGCCTTTCTTAGGCACTGCTTTTCCGCGGTCTGCTTGCAGATCGCTCTTTTTGTTTTTCTCTTTTCAGGTCACTCAGACGGAATGGAAACGACCTCCGGGCGTTGGATCTCTAAAGGTTTGGATCCTCCTTGTACTCTTAATTATTGCAAGTACCAAACAGAATTTCAGAGAAATAACTTTAATAACATGCAGAACTATTTTAGTGAAACATCAAACACTATGAATTTTCGCATGAATCATGATCTTGTACACACTGTTTTTATTCAGATATCGAGATCTGGTCTACCACGCCCTCTGAACTTGAATTTACTTTTAGTGGTCAGCTGCTTGAGACGCAAGTTGCAAAAATGACTTGTTCCTTAGCAATTCTCAAGCAGTGTAAATACTTACATTTCTAATTTTAATGTAATAAGAATCCAAAAGTATATTAACTTACAGTTTAAATCATATTCTCATTGAAATGATATGGGTATTCATAACGATAATTCAAAAAGAATTTTTTTTTTTCTCTGCGGATTTTAGAAACGTTGAAGAAATCACCGCGCTTTCTAAAACTTTCATTGTATGGTTGAAAGTTTTGGTAAAATTTTCAAAATAAAAAAACTTATTAGACTAGAGGTTAAATCTTTAGTACCAAAACTTGGAATTTGTTCGCTCATGAAATTATTTTAATATCTTGGAACAATTTTTTCATACTGAAATTCCCCACCACAACTGCTTGAACAATACAATAATATAGTGGACGATTATTTTTCAAAAATAAATAAGTGATTTTCTAAGAGAGAGTGGGAAAAATAAATCTGAAAAAAATCTGAAGTTTCATGTTGGTAAATGCAAATATGGTTATAAAATATCAAATTTTTCCAAAATTATTTGATTTAAACATCTTCACATTATTAATATCAAAAAGAGTAATTTTAAAAGAGTTTTTTCGGTACTATTGTTCAGTATTTACGATTATTGGGTTTTATTCAATAATATAGAATTTTTAATATTTTTTCCAGAGTGTCAATTTTACGGCGGAATAAATTTTAAGTTGAAATGAGGTTCATTTTTTGTAATAAACAATATAAAACAAATATTCTGTAATGTTTTATAGGAAGAAGTAAATTTTATTAAACATATACAATATTTTTACTATATGAAGAGTGTTTTTTTTTTTCCAAGTATAGAAGTTTAAGTTAGCATTACTTTCCAAGATGGCGACCGATTTAACAACTGTCAAGTGATTTATTCTCAGTTTGGTTTGGCAATTCATCAAAACGATCATCAATCAAGGCGTAGATTCGTCGAATGGGCCCAAAACGAGATCGCCGTTGTTCCCGATTTTCATAAGCGAATTTTGTTTAGCGATGAAGCGCACTTCTGGTTGAATGGCTACGTCAACAAACAAAACTGCCGCATTTGGAGTGAAGCTAATCCACAAGTGTATGTCGAAACACCGTTACATCCAGAAAAACTGACTGTTTGGTGCGCTTTATGGGCTGGTGGAATCCTTCTTCAAAAACGATGAAGGCCACAACGTTACAGTCAATGGTGATCGGTATAGAGCCATGATTACTAACTTTTTCATTCCCGAATTGAACAATCATGATGTCCAGGAGCTGTGGTTCCAACAAGATGGCGCAACTTGTCACACAGCCCGGGCCACAATCGATTTATTGAAAGACACGTTTGGTGACCGCCTAATTTCACGTTTTGGACCTGTGAATTGGCCTCCAAGATCTTGTGATTTAACACCGCTAGACTAATTTCTGTGGGGCTATGTAAAGTCATTGGTCTATGCGGATAAGCCACAAACGCTTGACCATTTGGAAGACAACATTCGTCGTGTTATTGCCGATATACAGCCACAAATGTTTGAAAAAAGTCATCGAAAATTGACGTCCAGATTAGACTACATCCGCGCCAGCCGTGGCAGTCATATATGCCAGAAATCATATTTAAAATGTAATGCCACAAGATTATCTTTCGAATAAAAAATTCATGTCAATCGAATAATACATCGTTGTTTTATTGCAATTTAAAGTTCTATACCTCTAAGAAACACCCTTTATAAAATCACCTTCTAGTTCACCCGCCTAACGGGATTTAACCGTAATAGTGTTGGAAACCTAAAACCTTTTTAATAAGAGAATTTTGTTACATTTTAACTTTATATAGATTTTTACCTTTCTAAAAATACCTTATCTTAACCTCTAGAGTAATTGGAAGCTCTTAAAACCCTATTTTTAAACAATCATTGAAACTGGCCACACCCATTTCAATGGGAAAAATGTAAATAAATTATTTTGTTTTTGCTTAAAAGTTGAATGAATGATGGAAATCAAAACATTTAATCCAGAATTGCTAAAAAAAAAAGTGTTTACATGGAGGTACAAAAATTCGCAATGTAAACAACGTAATGTGGTCTCGTGTACCAAAGAAAATATTTGTACAAACAGAAGTATTATCAATGGGTACAAAGGATGCAATTTCATCATTTAATATGGGAAATGTATCAAAACCAGAAACTTGCAATGCAATGGAGCGCCTCGACAAACAGAGGCTGTTAAAGGCTAAATATTCATGATTCATGTTTACAAAAAAACAAAACAAAGAAAGTTAGGGAATAAAAAAAAAACCAATAAGGAAGAGAGAGGACGATGAGATTAAAAAAAATGTAATTGGAGTATGAGGAGAAATGTTTTAATAAAAAAAGTAATTATACCTTAACCCTTTAGCGAGCACAAAGCTGAAATATGCTTTTCTGTGATAAAGTACTTGATAAATGTAATGTTCTCATCCTATATAAACATTATTTTGTCACAAAAAAGTATCTGATCAGGTGTTTTTTCCTGGGTGGTGGCTGGACGTTATAGCCACTGAGCACTTAAGACATTTAACTTACTTTTCAAGACAGAAATAATTAATCATATTATAATAAACTTTTTATGAAAAATTAACATTTATGCTACTAACTATTTCAGTAACAATTAAATACTAAGTACAAGTGTAATGGAATAGTAATATAGTAATTGTACAATATAGAATGCATACTAAATTACACATTGTGAAATTGGTAAATATCCCCATTTTATATTTTATTTCATTCTAGTATAAACAGTTAGAAATAAAGTAATATTTTTTGAGGATTTAAATTAGTTCATTCACAAATTCGATGAGCTATTTAGAGTGAAAATTTCAAAGCAAGTAGGACCATTTACTTGAAGGCACAGTGATACACAATGAAAAGCTATAATGAAAGATTTTGGAACCCAAGAATCTCATACCACATATTGTAAACAAAGTTTGTTTACATTTCCCACCCCAACATTCTCACGTGACTGACTCTCAGTTGAGGAAATGGAAGAGCGAAAATTTCAAGGTCATTTTTCTGTTCTATGTGGGCAGTGGATAGAGCTTTAATTAACATACAAATGCTGTTCATAAACCTAAATAAATCCTTTTTTTAATTGCACATTTGCTTAATTCATTCAGATGAGAGAAAAGTATACTTGAAACTTGTTGAAATTTTTTTCACAGATCAGAATTTTTTTTTGTAGTAATCAAAATACAATTTGTAGATTAACACCGAGAAAAACTGTTTTCTAACTGCCCATCAGAGAACATGAAATGTAAAAAAAAAGTTATCGTGCTGCCATCTGTATTAATTTTTATGCGTTCGGTGTACTTAAACTGTATGAAAAATTTCAAGCATGTAAATATAACAGATTTTGAGAAAAAAGTACATTAAAAACAGCCAATTTAACATTGTCTATAAAGTCCTACTCACCTTAACACTTCAAAATTATGTACTCAACGTTTTTGATTTGTGGCTATGTAAGCCACATCGTTCGATATAAACATTGTTTGATAGAGCTTTTACGGGTCATATTATTTTTTGTACAAGTACTAGAATTTTTCTGGAAAATTCACATCACTTATTAAAAAACCTTGTAACTGCACGCATCTGTCTTTTTCTTTTTGTGTCCTGAGTGTGCTTTCAACATAAAAAAAAATGAAGCAAAAAATATAACGAGTTTCCTCATCAGTTCTGCCACGACTAGAAAATGCACATAACAACTAAACATCAATGTCATCTGTTAGTTTTTGTTACATATATATATTAGCTTGTCTACATTTTATCACGAATTGATTATTTCCTTTGAAAATATGAGAATCAAGAGTTTTAATAACAATATTTTTATTAAAAAAATGAGCAGCTGAAATCAGCTGCTTATGTATAGATCCAACATTTTTATCAAAAAGCTGTAGCTATATACGTAACACGTACCAAGAATAGCAGTTACAATTGTGGACTGAGGATCAAATGGGGATATAACAAGCACTTGTAAATATTTGTAGAGTAAAAAAAATAGAAATGCATTTGTGTGCAAACATATTCATTTAAAATTTTTAAGCCATCTAATTTATTACAAGAAAATTACATAATATTCAAAAACAAAGATAATTGGATAAACAAATAATTGATTGCATGAAAATAAAAAAAGATGAAGGTATTTTTCATAGAACTAATTATAATATCTATCACCCCCCCCCCCTCGATATTGAAGACATATAACATTCTTCAAATATTTTAACGCTGTCAATAAAATAGAAGGAAATGATCATCATTGATAATACTTGAGTTGTAGGATTTAGAAAATATAACTTTATATAATATATTTATCTTGAATAAAACTTCAAGTCAACATTCAACATACCGGTCAAGTAAATATTGAACATTTAGATATAAATATGTAAGTTTAAAAAAACAATGAACAAATCAAAAGTTTTTTTCTGCCCATTACAATTAATCTGCTTAAGTTTTGTTACTAAATGTCAGTCTATTTTGTGAATAAGAACTTGAAACACACACACATACACACAGAAATACACATTTTGTGATGAAAGTAAATCAAACACCTTGAAATTTAAAAAGAAAATCAATAAATATTTGAATTGAGATTCAAATCCTTTTTTTGCACTCATGTTAAATAATCTCTCAAAATCTGTTCAAATGACAAGCAAGGATTAAATTACTCAAGCGATTCAATAATAATTAATTATTCAAAATATCGCAATGAAAATAAAAGATAATTTGTTATAATTGATTAATATTGGCTCACACACACAAACTATCTGAGTATGACTCAATTTATAACTTATCGAAAGCTATTCCTCACATTAGAAAACCGTTGAAAAGAAAACCCCACAAAATTTGAAATTTTCATTTTCAAATTTAAAACTTACTAAGAGATGGCGCTGCTATACATAAAGTCGTATGTTCTCTTCAACCTTTTTTTTTTTTTTCTCTTTTTTCCTACTTTCCTTGTTCAACCGCAAATCTTATCAAATCACATTTCCGCAATAGATAATTCTGATAAATAATAATAATCATATTTACTACCGTAAACAATGAAAAAAAAATTTATATCATTATTGGGAAAAAAAAAGGAATGCCATCAGAAGGAAACAACAACTTCACTAGTTTTTGCTTTCCTTCTTAGAGACGTAGCTACTCGCGAACAAACTTAATTCTCGCTTTCCTTACTGAGGTGTGAGCGCTAAGGAAGTCCGCCATACCTTTTCGGAATTTTTTTTTTTAATTTTGTAACATGAGGAACTGAATTTCGAAAAATTATCGAGAATGAAAAAAGTATCACAAAAAAGAGGCAACAATGCCACTGCTGAGATAGTCCTGGTCTGAAGTCGTAGACAGAACTATTTCTGTTGAGTCACGAGTTCGAGTCCTTGTCACTAAAGATTTGCCGTGTAGAGGGGTTGTTAAAGAGATGACGAAACCACTGGCGTAGTCAGTTCTAAGTGGACCACTGTATCAAAATTACTTCGGGGACCTTTTTTTTTTTTAATATGAGATCCCTGTTAGTGGCACTGTAGTTTGGGACTCCGTATCATTTATACGACGGTAGCTACGCCCCTGGTCGAGATTTTAAAAGTCCTCTCGTTCACGAAGTGTAAAAGTTGGAGAGTGAAATGCTGACTCTGGTATCACCTCCATCGCCTGACCGAGGTTTAAAATGTAAAAAGGGGTATAAAAAAAGGGATTCTACGAAAAATAATTTCCGTACTGACTTCCGTCTTATTTTTAGAAAAGTCTAATGGTTTATTTTTGAATATTTTCTAACATTTAACTTATCAGTACGACTAATTAATCTTCCAAAAACCTAAATTTTCATCACGTTTCATGGCTATTATGTAGTGTTCTGTTGTTTGATTCGCAGAAAGAGTAAAAATAGAATAAATTCACATAATGAAAAACAATTTAAGCCCTCTTAAACAAATAAGATAGCTACTTTTCCAAAACGGCAGGCCCTACTTTTCCAATTCTAGCCCCTTGCCACGATGAATTTCGTGGGCCTCGTTCCTGACTACGTCAGACAGGTGGCATTAGCCACAACAACAACACACACATAACTTTTCCAATTTTTTGAATTACACTGGTTACAGTTTTATACGTATGTCACAATAATGTAAGTAAGCTGCAATTTTAAAAAAATCCACAAAAAATCTGTCACATGCACACAGACAGATTAATAAAATAATTATTTTACGCATTCATAAGCATTCGATCAAATAAATTTGGTTTAATATTAAATTTTTGCCGTAATTTCCATATAGTATTTTTACATTAAACAATCCATCCACTCTATTTATAGAAATAAATATAATACAATATCAGTCTTTTTTATTAATTTCATGGCTTCACTTTTTTACAAAAAAATAAACATGAAATAAAAAGAAAAGAAGAAAGAAAGAAACTTTTGTTATATTATAAAACAGAAAAAGAAGCATAAATATTTTGAAAATACAAATTTTATTTAATTGCTTAGATTTACAATCTATGAAATACAGGGTTTGAATTTGAAAACTTATTTTAAAGAAAGGTTCATGTGCGTTTATCATAAATACTGATAGTTTAGCACCTATTATCCACTCCACTAAAGAAAAAAGTCACTTAAAAAGGCGCACTAAGCATATCAAATACATTTTAACACCAACTGCACTCATGCATCTTCCGGTCCTGCCGCTGCTGCTTCAGGGTCTCCAAAAGAATAACTTGTAGTTGCCGAATTTTCTAGAGAAAAATGAATAATAAATGAGAGTGAGTTATAAACACAGATGTCTACATAGTTAATTACTTTTGATAGAATAATTTTACACTTGATGTCTGCCTATATTCATTTAAAAATGAATGTCCTCAAACATTTTTTTGCATTGGTCGCGCTGTTCTTTATTACAAAACTCTAAATATGTTTCTCAATCGAAGAGTCAGTATTATTTGTTATACATGTATGTATCGCATATATGTACATATATGTATCTATATATATATAAAGGAGAAAAGTGACTCATTCATTCATTCACTCATTTACCCATCACCATTATCTCTGGAACAGCTAAGCCTACAGACTTGGAATTTGGTGGTCATGTTCCTTTCATGAAGTAGAGATCCACTAAGAACAGATTTTGCGAAAACCGAACCACAAGGGGCGTTATAGGTAATAGTTTTCATTTTAAGCTATTAGACGTACAGTCTTGAAATTTGGTACGCAGATTCCTTTCATAGAGTAGAAATCCAAATAAAAGGATTTTTACGAAAATACACCCCCAGAGTGGCGTTACGGGGATTAAGGGGCGTTATAAATAATTATTTCCATTTTTAAGCTATTAAATGTACAGTTTTGAAATTGGGTACGCAGGTTCTTTCATGAAGTAGAGATCATCTACACAAAAATGGTTTTCACGAAAATCGACCCCTAAGTGGCGTTGCGGAGAATTAAGAAGAGTTACATATGATTTCCATTTGTAAACTATTAAACGTACAGTCTTAAAATCTGTTAAACATATGCCTTTTAAGGTGCTGACATCCGCTACAAAACGTTTTTCAACAACATAGAACCTTTAGTGGTGTTACGGGAGCTTAAGGGACATCAGAGATAATTATTTTCATTTTTAAACTATTAGACGTACAGTCTTGAAATTTAGTGAGCAAATTCCTTTCATGGTGTAGAAATCCGTGACAAAATGGGTTTTGTGAAAATGGAACCCCAAGGGGTGTTGAGGGAAAATAAGGAACGTTATAGATAACTATTTCTGTTTTCAAACTATTAGACAAATAGAGTTGAAGTTTGGTAAAAGCAGATTCCCCTTTCAAGAAGTAGAGATCTGCTACAAAATGTATTTTGTGAAAATCGACATTTAAGTGGAGTTGCGTAGGCTTAAAGGGGCGTTATAAATAATTATTTCCATTTGAACGCTATTAAACGTTCAGTCATGAAATTTGGTAAGCAGGCTCCTTTCAAGGAGCTGACATCCGTTACAAAATGGTTTTCACGAAAATAGAACCTTAAGTGTCGTTGCGAGGGCTTAAAGGGGCGTTAGAGATAATTATTTTCATTTTTAAACTGTTAGATGCACAGTCTTAAAAATTGGTAAGTAGATTCTCCTTTCAGAGTAGGGATCCGTTACAAAGTAGGTTTTTGTGAAAATCAACCTTCAAAGAGCTTTCCGAATACTAAGGAGGGTAATAGATAAATATATATTCCCGTTTGCGGACTATTAGACCTACAGTAAGGAAATTTGGTCAACATGTTTCTTTAGGTGAATTGAAATCCGATAAAAACGGATTTGTCGGAAATCGACCCTCACTGGGGAATACAAAACTTATTGATGAAAATTTCATTTTTGAAGTATTAGATTTAGACTTGAAATATGGCAATCATGTTTATGTCATTGAGTAGAGATCCACTGAAAATGGGTTTACAAATCTTTTTAATTTTTAATAAAAGTATTTCAACCAATAACACAAAAGATGTATTGTAATAATAAATTAATAATACCTAGGGGGAGAAAGGTTATACACAGTCCGCTCAACGGTGAACCAACACCCAATGTACAAATTATACAACTGATCAAATTCATTGCTCAAGTTGCAAAAATATAATTTACATGCATTATGTAGTTCTAATAAATTCATGACAGAATCACGAAAAACTTTTTTATATATAGAGATATTTGTATATAATGGAGGAAGAAGAAAAAAAAAACTTGTAATATAAAATGAAGAATTTATGATCACATGATGAGCTCAAATTAAGAAATAAAGTAGTTAAGTGAATACAAATTGAACGTTATAAGTGTGGTTTCGCTATTTATAAATTCGTAATTTAATTTAATGCATTTTATTCCACAGTATTATTTTCGAGTGATTTGTAAAATATTTATTAGCTTCTGAATGAAGCAAATTGTGTGTGTGGGGGGGGGGCTGATAAAATGATTATCTTACCAGGAGTGTAGTAATCGAAAACTTTAGCTGTACCGGGTTGAGGGTTTAAAACTTCCACTATCTCATTAACATAAAATGAGATTTGCACGCCATCATTGGATATCTGTAACAGAAAGAAAATTAGTAATTTGTACACGAAGAATGTGCTCAAAAAATAAATAAACTGGTGGCAAGAAAAATTTACTAAATGTTAGAGCATACTGAAGTCATTCAGATAAAATTGTGTTTTAATTCTTATAACAGTTGAAATTCTAGGCTTTTTTAAGTATTTTGCTCCGATTTCAGTACGATAAAGGTTTCTTACAGTTTCGTAATATATAACATTAATGAATATATCCTTTTAAAAAAATAATAGTAAGTAATGATTTAAAAAAAAATAACCGCAAAAGATATTATTTTTTTATGGAAATTATTTAAAATGTGTGTCATGTTGTATGCTTAACAATGTTTAATTCAAAAATAATCAACAATCAGCAAGAATAAAATGATCATATTTGCCATCCATATTTACTGATTTTTTTTGTAATATTTTTTCATTGACATTCTGCATTTTTTCATTTATTACCTTTTATGTCTACCGGTACATTTAACTCACGACAATAAGCTATGGCATTAACATATTTATGAAATACATGATTTTCTAATCTATTGACATTTCACACAAATGATTCTAATTCATTGATTTTCTTTGTATTCTGCGTTATATGCTTTCGCTAAGGTAGAAATGTTTCCTATTGTATAAATTACGAATAAGTACAAAAATTATGAATGTATTTTACAGAATTATTACATAAATATTTTAGAATAATATAGCTCTTTTTATAAGCAATGGATCAATCAAAATTGAAATTAAAACAGATAAAAATTCTATAATATCAGGAATCAGTCACCTACCTCGGAAAAGTAGAGATTGACCTCATTATTCTCCACATCAGCTCTTAATATTTTGTTATTCTCATTAGCAACGAGCTGTAAAAGTTAGTTATTCCATTTAATATAAATATATTCACCATGATTTTTTTAATCAAATAATTAAGAAACAATTCTTTTACATGAATCTGTTTTGCAGAACTTTGTAAAAATGGACTACATAATTTAGTGAAAAATTTCAAAAATTATTCAGTCTTGATTTAATTTTAAATACTGCTTTGAAAGAGAACATTTAAACTGATTACTGAAATGTTAAATAGACACATATACAAGTAAGAAGTCGAGAAATATCTATGAATTATATATATTAAATTATGCAAAACCAAAAAAAAACTCTTTTATATATTTGATAGCATTTCAAGTGTACTTAAAATTTAATTTTTATCAAATTCTAAATTTTCCAAATGCAACAATATTGAGCTTCAGGTCGATATATTGGAAATTGTCTTTACTTTTGTTATAAATACTGTTAAGACATGAATCTGGGGAAATTTTTTGAAAGAAAAATTACCAATATTAATAAATAATGCAACTCACTTCCATTTAAAGTATACAAATTATATTAATAATACCGAATTATCAATATTGAAGTGATTATTCATCTTTAAAACTCTGTAAAAATAATATAAGCTGAAAAATGTTTCCCCGCAATGGGTTTTTTAAAATCATTCTTTTAAAATTAGACTCGAATATTTAATAGTTCCTATAACTGGAAAGTGTTTACATGCATATTTATACAATGGATTTATAATATTGAATCATTATATTGAATTTTATCGTGTAAACTATAGAAGCTGTAAACGTTTTGATAAGAATTTTATTTATATGCAACTGTGTTCATATCTATAAAAAACAATTATGTAACTTTTAAATTTTGTTCACTTTAAAAGTAATTACTGAAAATAATTTAAACATAAGTTGCTTAAGATCTCAATAATCATTTAACAAAGATCAAGAACATATACACTTCTGGCTACACAAAATGCAACACCCTTAAGAAAGCATGCAAACAATGTGAAATTTAAGTCATGCGTTGGCGGCGATGAAATTTGTAAAGCATTAGCATAATACAGCAGACACACATACGAGCGACCGCAGTGTTACTCACAAGAGCTATATAAGAGGAGAAAAGGCTAGCGATTTGAAGTACTGCAATTGTTTTTTCGTGCCACTTTTTTTCTTTTTCTTTTCTTTTTTTGAGTAAGCTGTGCCTCATTGAAGACATCAAGCGTCTTTTGACCAAGTTTCTGAATTCGACCGAGGAAGGATATTAACCTATAGAGATTGCGGATTTTCCTTCAGACAAATCGGTCAACGTGTTGGACGAAACCAAGCAACTGTGATGCGCATCTGTCATTGCTGGAGGCAGGAGGAAATGATGGACTAACGAGGCAGATTGCACCCACCTCGTTGCACCACTACCCGTGATGACAGGTAAATTGTGCGCATGGCAGTAATGGATAGCGCAGTCACATTAATAACCATATCACAACATATTCAGTCTGTTACGCATCATTCGGTGTCCGCTCATACCATTCGACGCTGTTTGCAGCAGAGTGGAATGTCCACAAGGCGTCCATTGCTTCGTTTACCCCGTATATGCGCGCTATTGATATATTTTAATTTCTAATTTTGTAAAATTATTTGAATTACTAATTTGCAATAAATATTATGCATAATTTATTATTACAGTACTATTTTAGAAATATAGACTAATTGCTCTGTATGTGTACTACTTAATAATTTACTTGTGAATATCTTATAATGTATTGATACATTCAAAGACGTTTGCAAAATAAATTATTGAAGTATAATTTACCTGATCAAGACTTTCTTTGTCTGGTACCGTTCCAGTTACCATTTTGATTTGAAGCAAGCTCATTCCAGCCACCTTTCCATTTGGTACATAGCTACACAAAATAATAAAAAATTACCTTATATACATAGATAAAAATATAATGATCAGTCCTAAAAATATCAAGTTCATACTTTTTATATTATTAACCTTTTTTTATCACACAAACCTTAGGTTAATCTTATTGATAGAGTCTAAATGCATTTCGTCAGAAAAAACCTATGCATAAAAAGGAAATCATCCTGGTATGTACAAATGAGCAATACTCAAAAACAAACCCCAGGATCACATAGTTTCTTGTAAACCGGGTTTTTTTTCTGCAACAAGTTATTGAAAAAACTATGACTGTATATCAACATTTAACATCAGATTCTACACTTCAGAGATGCATAGCAGGCAAGCCAAACACTCTAATGAAAGTGTGCATAGCTTGCAACTAAGGATTATCTTAAAAGAGCGCTTGTCTCATAATGAAGGCTAAAATTAGTTTGCTTACTTACACGGGAGGACCCAGCTCATCCAAAGGGTTTCGAGCAGCAAATCAACCCTCCGAGATGATAATTTACTTATACACAAAACGAAATACATGTACATCCTGAATGAGGAACCCTCCTAAATATATCTGAGAAAAGGGGGAAGAATATGTGAGATGCAGTACACACACTTATGTTTTTTACACCTATCTTGATCTGTTCTTGAAAAGAGGAAATATCTTTAACATAATCTACGCCTTTAGTTTGACTTTTCATTGGAAGGAATTTCGAAAACTTCTAGCAGATAAAATTATTTCTGTATAATATTTAACAAAAATTGAGCATTGGGATGCGCTGAAATATGCGTACTGGACTCACAAGAGACAAGCATTAGTTTACAGTTTTTTAAGTCTTCAATTAAGTCGTCACAAATAAGCTTTGAAATATCTTCAATACCTCTAGCACTGTAAGATTTTTTTTTATTTCTAAAATTGTTTGATTTTTGTTAATGAATTTATATCAAATACATTGGAAGCATTTAAGAAGCACTCATTCAAAAGTTCTGAATCATAGTAAACAGTTTTATATGTTTATCAATACTATAACAAATTTCATAGAAGGTCATCTGCATTTTGTAATGTTACTACAGACAAAATACTTTACTGCTATTGCAAAGATTTTTTTTTAGAGGCAAAGATCTATCGCCTCTTGAAAGAGATCCTCAAAGAAAAGAGCCTTGGAATAGTTTGTGAATAATGATAAAACTATATTTTTTTAAAATAACATTTTTGGGACAAATCAAACAAGTTGTTGATCCATAGTTGTTTTTCACTACGAAATAGTGAAGATTCCAATCGTCTTGAAGCAGCCTATTTCATTTGGATATTTTTCGCTTCGAAGACATGAGAGTTAATTAAAAACCAATTTTGCCCATAAAATGGTCGCTACTTCACTGTTGATTGTTAGCACTAACTTTATAGTCACAAAAGGAAAAAAAATATCTCGGAATTAGTACCACCACAATATGAAAAGCAGATTAATATATTTGACTGCTTGATTAACAAAATTTCCCACTACATGGTCCATATATTGTCCTTAAGTAATTAAATTTCTTAGTGCAATGGGCCACTCAGAAAAGCCCGATGGCCCTCAAGTTGAGTATCGCTGGCCTAGATGTTCTCCAAACTATCGAGGAGACACACGTAGGCTGCAATTTAGTGATGCAAATAGTCTTATAAAAAATTCATAACAGTATTTACACTATATCCAAACAAACGCATATCTAATTATGATAGTTTGAGCACAGCAAATATTAATAATCTGAGCAAGTCTTTTAGTTCACCCTATATAACAAAATTCAAACACGCTTAAGGTATCCGACTACGTTTGGAACCGTGATCTTCAAAAGCGCATAAATGGATAATTTTCATGATATTTAGTGTCACTTAGATTAGAATACGTGCATAAAATTGTTTTAAAGACATTTTGACAAAAAAAAAATTATTTAAATATAATATTTTGGCAAAATATTAACTTAGAATAATCTTTTTTTTCCAAATGTTCTCCATTTGTGAAAAATGGTTCTATTATAATAATATTTTACCTGTATATAGCTCAGATCTCTCTACTGAGGCTCAACTAGAATTTTGAAAAATTCACATTATTTTCAGAGTTACCACCACTTGAAATAATTATTCGCGTTTTTTTCTTAAAATTGCTCCCCTTTGTTGTCGTAAAATATGAATAAACTCTCTTCTAAGTTATATATTTCAAAAATTCTATTTGAGCCTCTGAGCAGAGGTCTGAGCTATATACAGGCAACATATTATTCTAATAGAAGCATTTTTCACAAAAGGAGAACATTTGGAAGAAAGATTATTCTAAGTTAATTTTTTGCCAAAATATTGTATTTAAATAATTTTTTTTGTCAAAATGTCCTTAAAACAATTTTATGCTAAGTGACACTAAATATCATGAAAATTATCCATTTATGCACTTTTGTAAATCACGGTTTCAAACGTTGTCGGATACCTTAATGAGAAAACTCAGAAAAAAATGTTTAATCTGTTTTCACTCTCAATTAATGAAAAGGATGAATCAAAGAATGAAATGAGAATATTGCATTACCTTACTACACATGTTATTTTCTTTTGCTTGCAGTCGGCACTACTACATGCCCCCACAACTTCCAAATAAAATTTCTGTTTCTCGGGAGGGGTATTTGTGTTGTATCGAAGAGACGTCTAAAGAGAGTAAAATATGAATGATTTATATTTATTATAAATCAATAAAGAATTATATAAATATTTTTAAAATTATTTTACCAGATTTTTTATTGAAATTATCAACACATTAAAATTTTATTACAACCTATATACATATATTTTTCATGATATTCTACCTTTGAAACTTGCCTCTCGCGTTTTTAATAATTGCATTAACACTTTTGTATTTTACTGCCTTGAACTTAATAAAACATTTTACTTATATAAAGTAAACGTTAAGTGAATTCAATTTTATTTATTATGTCAAGGCAAATCGTATTATGTACTAGAATTTTTGGACATAAGTGTGCTTAATATGTCCCACTAGAGTAGCTAGTCCTGAGTGGGACCTGTAACAAAATTCTTTGGGGGCCCTTCAACATGCTATGATTCTTTGATACGGCTGATAGGGAGCTAGATGCGCCCGTTTCTTTATACAGCCACACTTGAAGTAAATAAAGAATAGCTAAAAAATTTCACCGGAAGTAGAAAATCAAATTTTTCAAAACGAATAGTACTTATAACTGATACTTTATCCCTCAAAAACCTTTATTTTAAA
Source organism: Trichonephila clavipes (assembly GCA_019973935.1). Taxonomy (NCBI): domain Eukaryota; kingdom Metazoa; phylum Arthropoda; class Arachnida; order Araneae; family Nephilidae; genus Trichonephila; species Trichonephila clavipes. Next base: position 719,532 of record BMAU01019579.1, on the reverse strand, counting down.
ACGCGAACTTGGAAACATTATTCATTGAACCACATTTTATTTAATTAATTAAAAGTGCACTCGAAACTACAAATTAAGATGGCTTAAAAAAGTTCCTACATCTATTCACAAAAGTATTGTTAGATCTATTATCATAATGATATCAGTTAAGTTATATTTGTACAATAACTTTGTATCTCCGAATAGTATTTAATTACAATACACATGATTGACATACGTAACGTTGTGTTCTGAACAATCATAATGAAAAAAAATTTATACATCTATTTTTTTTTAATTATATTAAAGTTTAATTTATCCAAATGTTTGACGCTCAGTTTAAAGGATTTCAGCAAGTAGAGAATAATTTGTTTTATAAAAAAAATACTATTTTTAGTTATAATAAAATTTTTATCTTTTATAGGTTCGTTTCTTAATTTGAGAAAAATTTTAATTAAAACGTGTACACACCCACCCACACAGTACATTCATGTACATAAAATTTCACACACACACACAATGAAAGAAAAGTCTATCAAACATACAAATTTATTTTTTCAAATATAAATATGAATTTATATTTTCCCATTTTTAAATGTGCATTTTTTACTCTCTCTTAATGTATATTGTATAGTCAAATCGCATCAAACAGTTTACTTGCATGAAAACCAAGGTAATACTTAAATTTTAACATAATGTGAATGACAAACTAAAAATGTACAATGTTTTTTTTTTTTAATTAAAGTAAGCAGTTGCTATTTTATATGCATTAACTTACTTGAACAAGTCCACAACCAGAACCCACAGCTTCAATTTTTAATACACTTGGTACCTCATCTACCATATTTCGCTGGACTAACAGTTTATTATCCTCCGAAATTTCAACCTTCTTGTTTAAGCCGCCGCTAATAGTAACTGAAATGTCGACTGGATCTTTATAAACAATTTTTGCAAATTTACTCAAAGCATCTAAGCCAACCACTGTATCCTAAAAATATCATTAAAAATAAATTAATTTTTGAAATGTCTTCTTAAATAAAAAGCGTTAAAAATATATTTTTAATTCTCAAAAATTAATGAATTAAATTATGAATGCAAGGAGATATTGAACATAATAGATAAAAAGGTTTCTAGAATTTTGTGCATTTAATACGTATTTATAAGTAAGAAAATGATTTTATGTACTAATATGTTGAAAAAATTTTAACGGTCTTTAGTTAAAAATGCACCTTCTAAATAAAAAAACGATAATGTGTGTGTAAATATGCAATAAAAATTATGAAAACCACCAATCTACTTTAGTTGAAGTGATATATTTGGATTTATATATATATATATATTAGGACACTTCTTAAATAAGAAATATAATAATGCATTAATGTGAATCCCATACGTAAAAAATATATATATAAAGCCTAAATACTCCCTTATCTAATCTCAGAAACAACTGAACAAAATATGGAGTTTGTATTCCTCAATATATATGATAAATTAGGAATTTCAATTAAAATACAGTATTAAGCAAATAGCATTTTAGATCTAAAAATGACTATTGGGCTCAAAATATTTAAATAATGAAAATTACATGCATTTTTATTTTTATTTTATTTTATTGTCATCATTTAATGTAAAATCCTTAACTACGTTACATGCGTTAGTATATGCGTGCTAAATTATTTCTTAAACGTTATACTTCAAGAAAACATGTTAAAATAAAAAAAAATTTTAAAAATGCTTTAAAAGTATTATAGAAAGTACCTGAGTTGAATGGAAACCACCTCGAGGATTTAAGTTCATTGTTAAGTAGCGGATAAGAGGAAGAATATCTGAAGCAGTGTTTCCTATTAGTAAATTGGTTAACACTGCATATGCAGCTGTTTCAAGTTCAGTAGCCTTAGATCCATTTGGATTTTTGTAATATTCAACACCGTCTGAAAGTAGAATAGTTAAGGAGATAAAAAAATGCTGGAATTAATTATATTTTGTAACGTGTATTCTTTTCAACATTTGATTGAATCTTGATTCAATCAAATGTTGAAAAAGAATCACATATTTAAATTATTTAAATTTTTAACTAGTAAACCACTTAGCAAAATTTTGGATGTGTCATATTCAAAATGTAAAGTGAAAATAATTCAACGAAAATAAAATTGGCTTCGATAGAAAGAAAGTATGTTAGCTTAGAAGCATGTTGCAGTGCGAAAATACGCAGATTGAAATAAACAACAAAGGATGATTTGGAAAATAAATAGTAAAGTAATAAGACACAAACAAAAAATAGATATGAAATGAAAATGAACTTATTTGGTGCATTTATATAATGAAAAGTCTATCAATAATTTAAACATTAATCTAAATAGTGATACTGAAAACAGCAAAATAACATAATTTGAAAAAAGCAATCAGCTAAACAATATCTTTAAAAACTATCATTTAAGTTGCATTTTATCGTTTTTACTATACAAATATATAATTCTCTAGCTAACATGAATATCTTTAACAGGAGTTCTGTGAAATAAATGTAATACTGAAATAGCCTTTCGAGAACTTAACAAGAAATACGATTTCCTCCATACTTTCTAATTACATCACTAAAAAAGGACTTCTATATGCAACTCTTATCTTTAAGAAATGCATAATGAAGCAACATAATTCTGTTCCGTCTTTTTTTTAATGAACTATAGATAGATATAAGGTAATATGTATATACCGGTATATTTTTAAAATCAATTTATAAACATTTACCAAAGTAAGATATCCAGATGTAACAGAATAATTTTATGAACAGGTGAAATTTTTCGTACCTGTTGTATTTGCTCTGGGTTTTATATCATCAAGACGTTTCTGGGCAGCTTCCTTTTTACCAGCAAGAGCCTCTGTATATGCGTACAAAAATGTCTCATATGGGATCAAATTTGAGTCTTCCCTTAAATATGATAAGGCATTGTCGATTACGGTTTCGTTTTCGAAACCAGAAATTAAGAGAGATGCAACGACATATGCGGTGATAGCACCGTTGTTTTTCTCTTTCTCTAACCCACCCTGCAAAAGAAAAAAATGCATGGTGTAAAAAATGTGGGCATATATATATATATATATATATATATATATATATATATATATATATATATATCTCACATGCATAATGATACATATGAATAGAGAGAGTTGGGCCCTGTTTTAATGAATTCCTTCTGGGACCGAACATTTTATTCTTTGATTCAAGGTTATTCGTAATATCAGAATCCATTTTTTTTAAAATTACCTTTTGGAAATTCTATGATAAGGAGCTACACCAGCGTTTCTCAAACTGTGGAGCGTGCCCCTCCTTGGGGGGCGTGACAACTCTACAAGGGGGCACGAGCATATTGAAAAGTCGAGAACAAAAAATTATTTAAAAAAATATTAATGTACTGAAAGTAAACAAGCAAAATACATTATGACATAATGAAAAATAAAATATACATTTACACTAATATATTACACTTATAAATATATTCGTGCTACACAATGTATTTTATAACTAATTTAACATTACTGAGTTGAAAACAAGTTTATTAATTACCAGCGAGCTCATGGGCTTGTCATATATATATATATATATATATATATATATATATATATATATATATATATATATATACACTCATGTCCATAAATTATGGAGAATTCAGAATTACATAGAAATTGAACTCTAAGATAAAAAATTCAACTGTAGAATTATCACACACATCTTGAAGAAAAATATGCAACAAGCGCTTTAAAAGCCTTTCAGTGCAAAAACCACATACTTACGGCACAAAGGAAGAATTTGGATGATTATTTACGTGGTAGAATTATTGGACGACTGGAATGTGGCCGTACCCAGCTGGAAGTATCCGAGAAACTAGGAATCGCCCAGAGTGTCATCTCCAGGCTTTGGCAACGATTCCAAGATGATGGTAATGAGAGTAGATGTTACAGCACAGAGCTTGCCTGAGTTTTAACACCGAGTGAGGACCGGTATTTGGCAGTTACCACCAAGAGCACACCATTGAACGACACCGTTACGGTGGTGTTGGATGGCTTGTTTGGGGAGGAATTATTCTTGGCTCCAGAACTGACCTGCATGTTCAGAGTGTAACGATGACAGGCCACATCTATCGGGATGTCATTCTGGAACAACATATACGTTTGTTTCGGGACGCCATGGGGGCTGAATTTCTGTTTATGGATGACAACGTCCGTCCTCCCCATGCAGACATTATAGACGAATGCCTTCAATCGGAGAATATCACCCGTATGGATTGGCCAGCATACTCACCGGACTTGAATCCAATACAGCATGTGTGAGATATGCTTGGCCGACGAATTGCAGCCCGTCAATCCCCTCTCACTTGTCTACCGGAACTTCGGAGGGCATTGCTTGATGAGTGGTCTAATATTTCCGAAGATCAGATTGATAATTTGATACTCAGCATGCCTAGGCGTTGTAAGGCCTGTATTGCATCGTCCGGGAGACATACTCCGTATTAACCCTCATACTAACCATGCTATATTGCTTTTGTAAATAGGTTCTTTTTTGAAATTTGCTCCAGGGAGCAAAATCGCAATTTTTATGAATTATGTCAAACATATAGCATCTATTTTGCTCTTTTCCTTTTGTTTAATAAATAGACTTTACAAATAAGTCAAATTTGTTTTGCTTCTGTCTCTATCTTTGCCTGAACTTCATTATCCTTTATTTATGGACATGAGTATATATATATATATAATTTAAAACTAAAATTAACACTTATCTTGATAATTTTTGTACGGTTTATAATTAAACCTTGACTGCCGATCAAAAGTTCCGCGATTCGCTTCCAAATGCCAACCGTTTTCCACGTAGACACGCGTATGTAATGTATTGGGGGAGGAGGAAGGAATAAAGAAGCAAAAAAATAATCTGGAATAACTAAATCCTTCGCAAAAATTGTCAAGGTACTTTTTATTGCATTCCAAATTCTGAATAATTTTACAGCTAGCAGTGCACGAAAAAGATCGTACTTCGGAAAGACGTATATATACGTCTGGGGAAATAAACACTTTGGCTTAGCGAGACGTTTATATACATGGAGGGGGAGGGTTGCTTAAGAGGTAATTGTCGTATCGTAGTTTTAGCGTCAAATTATAGTATTGAATTCAGTACATTGTTATTGTATTGAGGGGGCGTTATGAAAATTATGATTAAATATTGTGTCGCGAGTGTTGCAACTTTGAGAAGCACTGAGCTACACAAAAAATATCCATAGTTCGATAGCACACTTTTTTTTCAGCAGCTAAACATTCTATTAGCGAATTATCCCGCACCAGCTAATTAGAAGTTTGGAAATACTCACTAATAGATGTTTGACAATATTTTTGATTCCTGACTCGAAAGAGTTCTTTTTCGACTTCATGCAGAAAAGAAAATGCTAAATTATTTAAATACTACTGTGTGAGGTATATTTTCACCGTTTTCAAACAGTAGAAAATGTATCAGTTTTGATAGAATTTATGCAATTATTTTCTGCATCATAATCGTTATTCTTTGGCTACGATATATCAACAATTTCCTCAGCTTCACAGATTTTCAAAAACACAATTTTCTGCAAAACTGGACTTAAAATAAACCTCACGACTCTCCAGAAACAAAGGAAATGGTAAAAACTCTTAAAATATCCCCTACGTTGCAGAGTGGGATGAGGTAAGGAAGGAATTTCCAGTCCTATTCAAAACTCTTGTGATAGGTAACACTCATGTCTTATCTACACCTGTAATGTCTAATAATAAGCTGAACCAAGACAATCTTGAAAGGTGGCCTTGGCTGACCCCTCTTTTCCGTATAGAGAATTTTAGCTTACAAAGAAACCTTTTTCTGTTTTGGACAAAAAAATATATATCATTTGAAAAGAAATTTAAATTTTTCTAATCCAAACTAACAAAAATATATAATAACCAAAACATAGATATTTGTTATTTTGGGGGTTCTTATTCATTAAATGGGGGGGTGCTTTCATTTTAACCGAAACCGGGGAAAGGAAAAATTCGTTAGATGTTCGGTAAGTTGGGGCTTGACTTTATATGAGATTGACTTTATATGAACAATGAAACATCGTTTTATTCGATGCTTGGAAAACAGTCCAATATTTTCCCTTATTCGTTACTCACTTAACTACTAAAAGAAGTGGATAAATAGTTTTGGCTAATAACTGATTGTTAATACAATCAAGGATTCATTTAATTTTATAATAATAAACACTCCAAACTAATGTTATTTAATTTAATCTGAAAAATTGAATTAAATAAAATTAATATTTCTGAATATCAAATAAAAATTTTCTTGAATATGACTATTTGACATTTTTAATGAATTAATGTTACGAAAGGATTAACTTTAATGAAAATGTAATGTATATTGAACAAATAATTTAATACTCACACATACACATATCATTCATAAGTATTTTCGAAACATGTTTGAGATTAAATCTACTGTTGCACAGGTAAATTTATAATATAATGTTACTTCTTGAGAGAAGTTTCTTCTCCCGTATACAAAATAAAGTGCAACAAGAACAACTTTACTTTAAATGTTTTCTGATTACGAAAACTCGCTAAATAATATAATTTTTTTAAAATAATTTTTAATTCTTTCTCGTTCACTCAAGTCAAATTTATAAATGAATATCTTAAATGTATAGTTACTATTCAGGAAATATACGAAACTGAAACAAAATATAATACATACACTATTAACGAGTAATACACCGGTATTTAATTTCAATGTATCATTAGATATATTTTAAAAATAGAAATAGAATACATTCTCCTCCTCTTGTACATGATTTTCCTACCAAATAATTATAAACTTACTTGTATTGCTCTATCTATAACCTTGCCAACATTGGGGAAGCTACCGTCAGCCTGTTGTCTATTAATTATCCATTTCTGCATGTCATTGATAATATTAATATCCATGGCAATATAGGGTTTGGCTTCGTAGAAAGAACGCAAAACGAACGCTGTAAGGAACATGCTCCCTTCTTTGTCAACTGTACCGAATGCGCTGAAAGAGCCATCATTGTGACGATAATTCAGTTCTCGCTGATAACCTAAAATAATATTAAAAAATGGTTAAAATATTATACATTTTCACACCATATTTCTATTATTACAATAAAAGTTAGAATAAATAAATTTGCCAAGAAAAAAGCAAATTATTTTATTCAATTATAATGAAAGACGACATTACCTGTGTTGAGATTTCGTATGGCTTGCGTTTTGATTTTATCAGTTAATTGGCCAATGCTTGTCAAATAATCCAGCACAAGGTAGTTCGGTGTGAATTTCACCATATTTTGTTCACCGCATCCAGTTGGAAGGGTAACGAGATTGTTTAGGTTTTGTATTGCAGGTCCCATTACATTTCCTTTATTAGAAATATTAAAAAGTTTAAGAAAAAAAGTCTATTGACTAGAAAATGATCATAAAAATAATTGTATAAAATATTCCAGAACTGTATTTCCCGACTTATTTACATTCACATGTCTCAGGATTAAAGGAATATAATTATTATTCTCTTTAAAATTTCATAGCAATTAAATAATTGATTTTAAATATTATGTTGATTGAAAACCTATCAGATTCATGGAATATATTGGAAATCAAACAGAAAGAATATAAGTAGAAATTTTTTTAAAAAAAAAAATGTATTCTTAAAAAGTATAAAGATTACGATATTCTCCTGAAAACCAACGACGATCCGAAAGCGGAATCAAAACTTCAGAAAATATCGCCTCAAGCATAAAAACACTTTTTTACTTAAATAAATAAAGATTATGCTACACTCATGAACCACGCCACATTTCTCAAATGATTATTTTTTATAGCCCGGACAATGCAGATGTAAGCAGTTTAATACTTTAATAAAAATTGATTGGCTTAATTTTTTTAATCATCTTCGATAACCATAAAATACTAATAATAAGTTATGGCTTTTGTAAATCACCAATTATTGTAATAGATCTAATCATTGCTCTAATTATCGTTAGCGTATCCCCCCTTTTTTTTTCTTTTTAAACACGATGTATTTTTATTTTCCCCCATATTCTTTTTTTTTTTTTGTTTACTAGTCCCATGTTAACTTCTGAGTATTACATATTAGCATTATTCATATAATAAATTTTATTCAAAATCCCTATCAGTTTATAACTTTATAATTTAATAATATGAAATTGGTGTGCTTTTCAGTTTTATATTAAAAATTGTACTTTTATTCTACTTTTCTTCAAGAAAATTTATTTATCAATAAGCGAAATCTTTTACTTCTATATATAAAAGATTATTGAGACATATGATTAAAATTTTTGTGAAAAATTTTTTCAATGATGTTATTATTATAAGTGTGATTGTAAAATAGTTTTGCAACATGAACCTTGACTACTTCGGCTTTGACTTTAAGAAATTTAAATACAAATGAAATTAGTAAAATATGTTTTGCAATTATTTTAAAGCATCATAATTCAAACATATTTTGGAAAGAATAGATTCATATAGTATATACATTTTTATATATTTTACATAAGACAATTTGATAAGGGAGCTAATATTTTTTTAAAATGTGATACTAGACAGTACTTTTCCTTTTGTCTTTCATTTCAAATCTTACGTTTAATAATCACGTGAATAATATTAGATATTTACCAGTAACATCAATTAATGCTCTTGATGAATCAGGAACAACGTCCTCTGGCAAACTCAAGTCGTAAGAATCAGTAAACATTTGATTTTCCTCATCTGTAATAATATAAGAAAATTTAAAATCATTTTTAATATCTTTGAACTAATTCTAAAGTTAAAGCCATTTTGTTGCACCATTTAAAGTGAATGAGACATAAACACAAGGAGCAAACCATAAAATACATTTTCATTTGTAGTAATGTATTCTTTCTAGAGGTATTAAAACTCTCCTTAAATAGTTTCTAATTTGTTTACTGCGACATGTATTAATTAAAAAAATCGAATGTATATGTATTGTGCAAGAATTACTTAACTTTCTTCTTTGTAAAATTATATTTTAATACCTTTTTTTTCGTAGAAAAGTAAACAATTTTCAATATTACTTTTAAGTTTAAGCCCTTTACAAATATGTTTCAGTTTTAATAAAGTATTAAGGATATAAAAAATACGAACGCATATATTTGTAGCAAAGAAATCTCGTATTTACATTCACCAGATTATACTACGCGAAAAAAATTTACTTAACATTTGTATTTATCATTGAAACTATTAAGTATTTTTGTTAAAGATGAACATTATTTTCTATCAAAATGGTATATGAATGCAAAAACGGGGTAACAGCTTCCAAAAAAATTTAATTCTAAAAACTGTAAAGTTAGGAATGTTTATCGTTAGTATTTAATTTAAATATTATGCATCTTAATTTAATACGATGGATTATATTTGGTATAAGAAATGTTTCATTTTTAAGGAAATATGTTCCTTTTTAAAGGTGCGAATTCGGTTGGATCAATAAACAATATTAAAAACTTATAAATCACAGCTGTTGGCCCTATATATTTGTTTGAAAATTAATAAATAAGCAAACTAAAATTTCTGTTCAGAATATTTTTTTTAATTACTTACCAGTAGGACAGAAAAGAATGCTGTGAACTTCTTCCCTTGGGAAACCTTCAGGCTAAAATAGAAAATAGAAAACATGTTACTCGAGCTCAGTAAAACCTGTTTATGTAAGGTTGATAGAAACCGCACAAAAAAAATATGCAAACATTTCACATAAATACTTACATATAACTAACAACTTCGTAGACATACTACAGATTTTTTTATGCGGCGGAGAGGGACCGCATATAAAAAAAAAGTCGCACTTAAAAAGTATGTCAATTATTTACAAAATTTATGAGAAAAAAAATTAAATTCCCCATGGAAACATTTTTAAAACATTTAATTTCTCATTGTTTCAATTTTTAAAATGCACAGACATAATCCACTGTTACTCATCGAAATCCAAAGAGCACACCTTCCTGTGAAGAATTAGTTCAAAATCGCTTTCGTCATTCGAAAATACAATTTCAATTAATTTATTTTTTGGCATCATAAAGTGATAAGTTTTTGTGACGACGGTCGGTTGGTCAGTTGCTTGTGAACGACACAATAACTAGATACGCATGATCGAAGCACTTTTTAAAATTTCAAGCTCCTTTCGGAATTGGTATCTATTTTAAGAAAATGTTTTTCCGCTTTGTTGGAAAGCTGGATCCCTACATATATTTTGTCCGCTCTCAAAGAATCCAATTTTTCTTGTCCGTCTTCATAATCTACCAAATTATTGATAATGTTACTGTCAATCTAAGTTTCGTCTTCAATCAAGTACGTGCTGTTAATGCGTTGAGAGAAAGCAAGTAAACCTTCATTGTCGAGAGACTTTATAATCAATGAACAGAGCGTCTTGAAGTGTATATGTGTACATTTATAGAAAACATTACAGTGGCACCAAAGCCGTTGAAATTCATACACTGCATAAAAATATCGTACAAAAATAAAAAATCGCGCAAAGACAAAATCGCATAAAAAGTACCGCACAAAATAGGTTCTACTGTATTTTAAATTTCTTAATTGAAATAAATTATTCCGTACTTTTATTTTTATGCTGAAGCGTTTAACACAGTGTAGGTTTATCCATTGGGCACCCAGGGGCCCGGGGCCCGGAAGTTCCTAGTTAAACTGGACTTAACCGGATCCAAGATATCCTCTTTGAATCCGCCAGTGCCAAGGATGCCCGTAGATCTTCTGCGTACAGGGCCCGAAATGAGCTTAAACCGGAACAGGTATAACAAAAGTTATAAAAGACAAATTTCTCTTATTTTTTCTAATTGAGAAATAATATATCGAAAACAATATGCTACCAATAATTATTTTTAAGAATGTAACATATCTTATGTATTCATAAGTTCAAAATAAAAAAAAGATGTTTTTTTTAAAAATAAAAATGTTTTATGTTAGAATAGAATTTTAAAATCTTAATTGGACTCTAGCAGCTGTATGACACCGCATTTAAGTAAATTGAAACTACTTTTCTTAAATAACCATAAAAAAATACCTGAACTTCCAAAGACTGAGTAATAGCGTCCTTGGCTAGAGAATCGGATACAGGAGAGCTACCACAAACGCTGCTCGAAGATGCAGTTTCAGCACGGACCGTAATATTAACAGAACCAACTTTGGTTGCCTTCAATCTAATTCGCAGGTTTTCACTTGTGCCTGGTTGAACACACAACTCACTATCAATTGAATCACTAGTCATAGAGAATCCTTCTGGCTCATCCATGGAAACAGTGATCTATAATTAAAACAGAAATTTATGCACATTATGAGCAAAGGAAGTAGGAACATGTAGAAAATTATGGATTATATCAGTCATAAACTGTTATTCATGAATAAGAGACAATAATAATTTAAATATTTAATTGGACTAATGATAAGAAATGTTTAATAAATATATATTCCGATTTTTTTTTTTCAAATTGAGAAAAATCGACATTTTAAAATTAATTTTCTAATTTATATACAAAGAGTTCTGTAAAGTATTATCATAAATACGATATCATTTAAAGCAAAGAGATAATATATGCAATAGAATTTCCGAAATGGAAAATAACATCATCTGAACTACATATGTTGAAACATTAAATGTGTGTAGTAAATGTATTTACACAGAACTTATACGTCTTGCAATTTAATCATTGTTGCACAGAACAAAATAAAATTCAAATAAATTAGCTGCAACTGATTAAATACAAACCAGATAAAATCTTAAAATGGATTTAAAATTGTGACTCAGACAATGTCAGGTAAATCTAATGAAACTTTCCCTTTGCCATTGATATTTGAAAATTAATTTTGCCATTAGAGAATGTGCCACGTGTAATTACGAGTGTCGTTTCCGATATTTTATTATAACAATCAATAGTAATAGAATTGATTTAAATTAATTCATGCATTAATTAAGAATTTCTAGGAATCAAAATACGAGCATATATATTTGAATCTTCATATAAATTTAATAATGGGTTCTCTCAAGACTACCAGCAATATATTAAAGTTTCGTATTACTAATCAAGACAAGGTATTCTTTAAAAAAGTATTAATGTATTTTATATTACGTAACGTTACATGAACATTACCATTAGCAGAAGATGAGCTAATGTTGACACGATCTGTGTACATGTTGCAAAGTGATTTTCCACCACAATGTTATCGATACGATTCAATTTCATATGCATACTACGATTTTTGTACTATATAATATTGATTACTTAGCATTATAAATCAAATAAAGGTTATATACTTTCTTCAATAATTGTTGTTGAATATAAAAATTTTTATTAAATATTTTATAGGGAATTTTATTGTAATGTTAAGTATTTTTATAATACAATGCCAAGCGTATATGCATATTGTTTTGCATAAAATGAACACTTTTGTTTAAAAGTAAAAGGTAACGAATGGGTTCTGTACATTGAATTTCAATGAAAACAAGATTATTTTGAAATAAAAATATGCTTGTTATTTCAAAAATAAAAATGTGTTTCAAAATTCTATAAATATTTTTAATGTTATTTTAATATATTATATTGATACAAATATTAAAAATAATACATGACGAAAAACTTTATTGTGTATAATATAATATAATAAAAAATAACTTAAAATAGGTTTCATTACACTAATATTGCATTAGAGATTCACACCAGTTATTAATAAGGTATCGAGTTTTTAAGGAATATCACATGACCAAAACATGCTTTTAAAGTACAGTTAAATATGTTACACAAATTTACTTCCTGCATTACTTTTTTATATTAGCTTTGTTACGGCTTAATTAAGTGTTTAAAAAGTTTTGACAACACATGAAGAACAATTCAAAAATCGTATTATTAAAATTATGAATAATTTATTTAAATGTTGAGCGTAAGTTTTCAATAACGTTGCTCTCATTATTGAATTAGATATAGAAGACTTTTATGATTTTGCGTAGAACCTTTTTGACTTTTATAAAATTATAAAGTTACATCTCTATAGCTCTTTTATATAGCTATAGAAAATCTTCTATAGCTCTTTGACATTACTTCAGGTTTCGACTCTAAAAAATCCCATTCAGTATATTTTTATAGTAAAAAAAGGGAAAAAAAGTAATCCTTCTCATTTATATGAAATGAGCCAACGAATTAATATAATAAAATTAATTCCAGTGAGATGGAGTTATATTGATTTCTCAGCGTAAAAATATGTACCAAAAATGTATCATAATTTCAATTCTTTTTTTTTATTCTCAGTTGATTTGTATTTTCTTTTTTTAAGTATATGAGCTAGATGTTATTAAATAAACTATAAAATATATAACAAATATAGATGAATGTAATAAATACTTTTTAAATAAATGTATGCTCAAAACAATACAGTGGGTGATCGGTTAACGAACAAATCGGTTAACGAACACTTTCACGAAAGATTTTGTGTTCCGATAACAAACACTTTCAATAAAGATTTTTTTGTGTTTGGACAACGAACACATATTTGGAGGTGATCAGGGATACACCCCTGAAATTATGGATGAAATTTTGACAACTGCTAGAGATCTGAAATTGGAGGTGAACGAGGATGACATAGAAGAGCTCATAATGGGACATGAAGATGAACTGACGACAGAAGAACTCCAAGAAATTTTGAAAGACGAACACCAAGAAACACAGCGAAATGTGTCTTCTTCTGAACAAGAGGAAGACGAAAGAGGACCAATGCTAACATCTGTCATTAAAGATCTTTTGAAAAAGTGGGAGGATGTCAGAGCAATGGTCTTATAATGGCACCTATACCAAGCTGATGTCAGTAGGTTTGGGGATCTTTACAACAATAATGATATTAATTACTTCCGGAAAATCCTGAAAAAGATAGAAAAGCAATCGACATTGGACATGTTCTTCAACGCCCCGGCCCATAAGCAAAAAGTGAAAAGGACTGATTAATATGCAAGACTAATGTATGTATTATTTTTTTAAAAACTTACTAAGAAATTATACATTTTTTAAAATTTAATTTTTAGGTTCTCCAGAACGAATTAATCGATTTCACATAGAAGTCTATGGTGAATCGATGATCGGTTAACGAACAATTCGGATAGCGAATATAGTCTTGGAACGGATTATGTTAGTTAACAGATCACCCACTGTACATATTTTTATCTTTCAAGCATAACTATGCACTTTTAATTGAAATAAATGCAAAATGTGCTTTTAATTTTTCGAATATAAAATATCGACGTATTTCTTGAAATAATGCTAATTTTCTTACTGGCAAAGCAGCGTCTGCATAACTGAAGATTGACACAACTACCGTGAATTCTTCACCTCGAATGACGCTGATGGGAAGAGTGTAAGATATAAAAAAGGCTTGGAATCCCTTGATGGAAGTTGTATTTGATAATCCGAGGCCATCTTCAGCATTCACGCACACTGCGCTACCGATCCATTCAGTTATTGTATGGGGAAGAGTTTCCTTTGTTGTGAATACGCCATCAGGGCTACAAATAAAAAAACATTTGCTCAAAGAATTTCTAAAAAAAAAATGTAAGAAAAATCTTAATCCACACAAAACATATAATCGATCATGTGTAAAACTATCAATTTAAATTGCCCTCAATATTTACAAACTAAAAGATGTTTGTGTGTTTATCTACAAATTTAGTCTTTTAATATACAAAAGCATCTTTTGAGAAATTGAACTTTTATAAATTTCCTTAACTGATTAAAATTAAGATTATTTTTACAGAAACATCTAAAATTGTTTTAAACATTCATGACGAATCTCAAGACAAATATTTCGATTTGTTTATTTTATGACTTAAGAATTTCAAGACATTGTCTTAGTTGTTTTTAAAAAAGCTACTATACTCGTGAAACTTCATTTGAAACTACAAAAAGGGTTTAAACCAAACTAGTTATTCTTAAAATCCTTGCAATCTAGTTGATACGAACGAAGAGAATAAAATGGAATGGAATTCATTGTTTGCCCTTTATATTATTGAAGTATAATATATATAATATATATATATATATATATATATATATATATATATATATAGTGCAAAAAATTCAGTTTATACTCAAATATTAAATTCATAAATGCTAACACGTCAAACAAAGTCTTAATGAAAAATAATACCAATTTTTATTTGATAATTATTTTTAATATTAATAAAAGCAAAAAAAAAAAAAATGTGAAATAACATTTTTTTTTGTTATATTTTCTATATAAGCATGATTTAACTAAAATTTTAAAAATTTCAAAAGTTTTACAGTCAAAATTCTCAGTTTAATTATACTTACCCAGTTGTTTCCATCTGGAACAACCATGTCTCTGGGAAATAGTCCCTTACTTCTACAGCCGATTTAGTAGGAGCCATGCCTATTTTAGAATCAGCGGCAATAGAAACTGGTGCTGCTGGTCTTCGTGCGGTTGAAGCCAATGCAACAGCGGGACCTTTTTTTTTTTTTTGAATGAGGTCTCACTGTTAATTGAACTAAAATTTTTAACACTTTCTCAACAATACAATATACTTCATACATACATGGAGCTTGAATTTAATATATTTTTTTATTTGTTCAATTAATGAACGAAAAAAAAAAAGTGCAAGAAAATAAAACCATAATAAATTTCTGTAACGAAATCATGGAAAAATTTTATAAAAGAATTAAGGAAAGTATTATAACTTAAAAGTAAATAATTTTCATTGATATTGTTTCAACTGTTATAAAATTTCGAACACCGTCTTAAAATATCTAAAATTGTTACTATGTTTGTAAAAATAAAGAACAAATGCTATTTCAAAGTAAAAGTGAAGAAATTATTCGTATGATTTTTTTTTTCATATGGAAAATGCTTTTAATAAAGTTTTAGGTGCTAACGTTTCAATTTTCCTTTTAAACGTTTAAATCGAAAATAAAACTTATATTAAAATAAGAGGGTTGAAGATATGTGTGGTCATTTTCTGACAATGCATTTATGTCAATCATGAATCACAATGATAATTTTGCGTAGAACGTGTTAAATACAATTTTAAGAAAGAAAGAAATGATATCCGATATGAAAATTTGTACTGTTATGAAATTAAAAATTATAAAGAATATGAAGTTAAATAACATAATACAGTATATTATAATCTGATAGCGATCAAGGAAAAAGTTCAAGAAAAACTATTCTGTGTTAAGGAAATTCAAGAATTTTTTCGAAAAAAATAGGCTAGATTTTTAGCTTCGACTTTTTAAAAGAAAAACACGAAAAATTACATTATGTGAGCAATGATAAATATACGACCGTATTTATAAAAAATATAATTTTAGGATTACATTATATGAAATAGTTTTAAGATATCTATTATAATTTGCTAACAGACGAGTCACTTTCAAGTTCTGGCTAAGAAATATTGCTAGAAATTTTTAAGACATGATTTAAGAAAATGTTTGTTCCTATTTCATGACCAAGATTCTATTCTAAAATCTATCTAAAGTTTTGAATAATCGACGTCTTAATTGTGTAATAAATATAAACAATTTTCTATTGGAAGCATTTAAGGTATCCAACTACGTTCGGAATCGTGATTTTGCAAAAGCGCATAAAAGGATAATTTCCATGATATTTAGCATCACTTAGATTAGAATATATGCATAAAATTGTTTTAAGGACATTTTGACAAAAAAATTTATTTAAATACAATATTTTGGCAAAAAATTAACTTACAATAATCTTTTTCTCAAATGTTCTCCTTTTGTGAAAAATGCTTCTAGTATAATAATATTTTGCTTGTATATAGCTCAGTCCTCTCTACAGAGGCTCAACTAGAATTTTTGAAATATATAACTTAGAAGTGGGTTTATCCATATTTTACGACAACAGAGGGGAACAATTTCAAGAAAAAAAAGACCGTCATTTATTTCGATTGGTGGTAACTCTGAAAATAATGTAATTTTTTTCAAAAATCCTAGTTCAGACACTATGGAGAAATCTTTACTTTATATAAGCGAAATATTATTATTTTAGAAGCATCTTTTATAAAAGAACATTTTGAAAAAAGATTACTCTAAGTTAATTTTTTGCCAAAATATTACATTTAAATGAATTTTTTTTTGTCAAAATGTCCTTAAAACATTTTTATGTATGTATTCTAATCTGTGACACTAAATATCACGAAAATTATCCATTTATGCACTTTTTGAAAATCACGATTCCGAACGTAGTCGCATACCTTAATAAGTATCTTGCATATTAGCTTTCTATAACATACACACAACTGCACTCTATATAAAGTATAATACATAAATTCCTTCAAAACTAAAGTAAAATAAGAAAGTTTGAAAACTGTAGAAGATTTAACGTTTTAACTAGGTTATTGATATAGAAATATACAAATAAATATGTATCATACCTTGGTTTCCTATGTAACTTTCAGACTGATATATATGTCCGCTTCCAAATCCACCATTGTTAGAACAAGGTCTTGTGAATAATATCAAATCACTAATCACTAAATATCCAGCATCCTGTAAAAGTAAGATTTTACATACTTAAAATTCGCTTTGTTTAATATTTACCATTAATGCTAAACAGCATGTATACGATTTAATTTAAGGCTTCTTTTAAAGAATTTCATTGGCTTCTTTGAATCAAGTGAGTGAATGTAAGTGCTATATTTTCGTCAACATTTTGAACCATGATGAATTGCAGCTACCTCACCCTTCTCCTAACTTCCACACCACACCATAAGGGGGACGTTTGAGGCCAGGGCCGCTTTTCCGCTTAGGTACTCAAGTCACGTGATTATGGTGCAAAGAGTAGGAGGGTGGAAAAGAGAATAAATTAAAACTGCATCGAACGTACCACCGCCTAGCTAGTCTTGAGAGAAGCATTCATTCCCTACAGAAGGGCTGAAATCATATTTACTAGGGAAAAAGAGAAAGTTTAACAGCCTCAGGCTGCTATGCACTCGAAATATTACAATGGAAATTGATAACAGCGGTCATTTATGGTTTTGCATTGATCAAAGCTTGAAAAAAAACTTCATTGTGCAAGTACAATGACAGTGACTTAACAAAGAATAAGGATGCCTAAAAGTGAAAGATAGTAAGGCGATAAGTGATGAGAAAGATGATAATTAAAAAATTGAAAACTGTTCACACAATATACTCTGTACTGTAATTGAAAATGATTTAATTAATTTGCTGTACACAAATTTACAAAAGGGTGGGTGGGTGGTTTGAGATATTTTAAGGTAAGAAATGAACAAGAGTGGACAAACAATACCACTATAATTTCCCGTTGCCGGATCTAGTACATGGCGGGTCCATAAGTGGTACATATTGAAAAGACTCTCTCAAGAGTAAAAACGGAAGAAAGGGAAGCGAATAAGAGTTAAGGGAAAATCCCTCCCGAAATAAAACTAACAAGGTAAGAATTGCAGGAGGTAAGTGCTGTGGAAATAGTTAGAGGGGGGGCGTAACAATTTAAAGTGCCTAGGGAGCAGGGGAGGTTAAAAACGATCCTGTTTGTGCTCGACATATTTAACGTGTATCGGCCCTCTCTGCATGACAGGTCTTCAGCGGAACTAGACTCGAGCTCTAGGTTTGCCAGCCATGAATCCGTGACCTTGACCAACAGGCTACCGCAACCATCCTTAAATCAAAATCCCTTGTCTTATTTCTTTAATCTTTTTCACAGTGTTAACACAAATTTGCACTTTCGCTCCTAAAAATATCTTGACTTTTATTTCAGTGTTACTGTTTTATTCAATAAAATGAGATTTTCTCGAGAAAATTTGACTTTTATGTCAAGTCCATACCTTCTTTAATAGCTTAAAATTTTTCAGCTGTAATGGAAAGAGACAATTTTTTTTTAAAGATTTTGTAATGCATCTTAAGAAACTATAATTCTGGGAACATTTTTTGTTGCTCAGTTAAGATTTCTCTCTCCAAATAGAAAATTCTAAAATTTTAAAATATATATTTTAATAGATTTAGTTTCGAGAAATATTTACAGCTGGCTTTGTTTACTATAAATTTATTTACCGAATTTATTTTTAAGAAAAATACTTATAAAAAGTTTTATTAAAGTTATTTAAAAAATCCAGCCCTTCTATACTTATTTCTTGGTAACAAATTTTAAATTTAATAACTAATTAAAGTTTGAATTTTTTTTGAGAAATCAAATTAGAGGCAAGGAGACTGAAATTTATATATATATATATATATATATATATTTATATATATATATATATATATATATATATATATATATATATATACATACATAAATTTCAGTCTCCTTGCCTCTAATTTGATATATATATATATCACACAAATTAATTCAATTGTAAATGCTCTAATACATACTTTCAAATTTTACATTACTTAACTATAATACGAACTGGTACAGCTATAACTATCATTTAGTTTTCACCATGGATTTCTCACAGTGGTTCTAGTGATTTTAGAACAATTTATAAGTTTCTCTTTTATTTATAATACAATGATTTTTGATTTAAAATTTTTATTAATGTTACACTGTAAAGTAATGCGAAGGCTATTAGCAAATGATCTGCCTAATTTAAATCTCTGTCAGGCCTGGAGAAAGAAAACTGAGCTCTGGTTCCTAACACTCTAAATTTGCCCACCAAGCCTCGATCCTTTTAACGTGTATCAGCCCCTTTACACGGCAAGTCTTCTCTGGTACTAAGATTCGAACCCATGACTCGACAATGTCAGCCACGAGTTTAAGACCATTACCACTTGGCTACTGTGGTCAGTTTTTTATTTATATTTCTAAGGACATTATTTGATCCTTTTGGATAGAAATTATACTAAAACAAGACGAATTTAAATGCTTTGTTTAGATAGGAAAACTTAAAAAGTATTTACTAATTGTGAGAAAAACATAGACGTAATTTAAAAATCCCTTTTTTATACATTGTTTAAAGAAAAATGCTTAGTAAAGGAAGTTTTCAGTAATACACATCCTATTAAAAAGTATCAAAGCTCTGTATCTATATATTAAGAAGACCTCTCTTTAATCTGGTCGTTTGCTTATACTCTATTTTGATTAATAATTCTTTTAAAAACTATTTATTTAATGATACATCATTTTTCATTTTCCAAAAACTTAATCAATTCTGCTTTTCGAAAAAAATATAAATGTAATATATTTATGTGCTTATTGTTAATAAAATTAAACAATCATTATTTCATACTTAGCCTCAACATTTAAAAAACTACATTGGATACTGCAGGGGTATAAAAGGATGTTTTTCGTTATTTAATTTAGAGAAAAATGAACTGTGTGTACCGAGTGAATATTAGAATTTGAAAATAAAATAAGAGTATTGATCATCATCAAGACTTGTATATTATAAGTAGGAACAACTTTAGAAGTGTCACCGATTATGAAATTTTATTAACTTAAAATTTTTCGACAAAACGAATAGTTCTTCTTTAAAAAACAAAAAATCATAATGTGCCATAGAAAAAGAAGACAATAATAATCATTTTTTTCTTAAATTGAACAAAAAAAAATGCATGATCAATCAATATCAATTCCTTCAGGTATTATTATTATTATTTTGATTTGATCGAGAGATTTTTAATTGATTCATAATGAAAAAGTTACTGTACGATGATAATGAAGTGTAAGATCGTCTTGCAGTTGAATTAATCAGCTTTAATTAACCGGATTTACCGTTTTTATTATTTCCTTCAAAACACATCACTATATTAATAATTTAATTTACAATTAAAAGTCACATCGGGAACTACAGGCAGCTTCGTCCATTTTTTTGTTCGAAACTCTCTTCTTCTCTCCTTCCCGCTCAAAGGCCAAAACAGTACACAGCAGCGCCCTCTTTCTAGTCTATCTTGTGCTATGTGTCAAGCCTCCTAATGTACTATGTGCCACGCCGTTACAGAAGGAAACATTTTTTTTTTACCTCCCTGTGAGTCCTCCTTTTGATATGCCATTAGGATGACAAATTATGTAATTGCACAAAGAGAGAAAAATAGTCTACGGATTTTCCAGTCAATATATTTTCTTTTAAGTTAGTATATAAAATAAGAGTAACCTGAAAAGCTGCAAATGAATCTTCATATGAAGAAGTCGACCAAGGATGTGGTGGACGAATGATGGACAATCCCTTGGTAGAATATAAACCTAAAAAAAGGGTAGAATTGTATTTAAATAAAGAAATCTTGATTGATCTTAATACTGTAAGAAACGTAGATTGTTTAACAAAACTTCCGTATCATCAAAGAATGAAATAACTTATATATCTGTAAAGAGATTTTTAAAATGCATGTGTGCACAAATCTAATTTTTTAAAAAATAAATAGCATCAGAAAATTATCAGTCACACTTCAGTGATGAACTTTATTCTCTTCAACGATCGAGGAGAAGAAAACTTCGAGTTTTTTACTTTCTAAATAAAATTCTCGAAGTATGGAGTTCATCGCTAGCAAAACGAAGCAATGCGGTAAAATACCAATACAATAACATGAAATAATTCAATTTTTTTAAAAAACAAATCCTTGTTTCTTAATATTATGCTATCCGCAACAAGACTTGCATCAATTCTAGGTGTTTTTTTTAAGGTTTCATGACATTGTCAATATATTCAATGAAATACTCAGATCCATAATTCAGTCTTGAATTTACTGTCAAACAGAGTAAAACAGAATATGTTTTTAGCGTAGCATTGATAATTACCAAAATGAAACACTGATATAAATGAAATAAAGAGAAAATTTCCAAAAAATAATGAACAGTTAAAAAGTAAAAATTTAGCAAATTGTTATTCACTAAACTACAATATTCTTGAAAAGAAATATAATCGGATATTTTACATTAAATCTCGTACTGGATTACTTTATTTCTCGAAATGAACCATTGTTATTTTGCTGTTCAATGTTTGAGTAGGTAAATAACAAGACAGAGCGAGTTGAGTAATTTCAGTTTTAATTTTTGAACATATTTTAATAAACACAAATCTGTAACAGAATTATGAAATTTTCTCAATACTTTTCGTGTAATAGTTGATGCACTACGTTTATCTTTAAAAGATTATTATTAATAAATTTTAATGGCCATCCGAATTACAGGAATAACAGTACTGTGAGACATTCCTTTAATAATAGTTATAATGACACATTTCTTAGCATCAATATGAATGAAAAGTAACAAATGCATTTATTCAAAGAGGACTGTTGCTTTAATTTTAACAATTCAAAGAAATATTGTATAAAGAGGCTGTTCTAATGATATATATTAAGTTCAAAGAGGGGGAAAATATCGTTCATTAGGAAAATATTTCCCTGTTTAATTTAAATTTATTCAAATACAGATTGTACTGTATCCTGTTTCACGTATTTTGCTGTTGAATATTCAGTTTATATATTATTTAATTAATCTTGTACAATTTGATGGAAAATTAAACATACTGATTTATTTTTCTCACACTACATATATATTTTGATGTTATAACAAAGCATCATAAAAATCAGTATTTTTCTAATATTTTATAAATTTTATTTAATTAGTGCGATAGCTAACTTACACGGAAATAGAAATTAATATTCTCTATTACAGTATGTAACAAAATGTATACAGTGAAATACATTTAACGTGAAAACGCTTAAGACGAAATATCGGTTAACTCGAAACAATACAACGGTCCCGAAAAATTAATGTGTAACTATTGTAGATTTAAGAGGGGTGCTTGAGAAAATTTCACTATTATTGGACGGTCCTACTGTATCATTGGAAAAATTCATTTCAGGAAATGATGAGAAGGAGAAAACAGCCCCAATTATGGCAGACAAAGTCATTTTTGAGTTTGTTTAAATCTCAAAAAATACCATTCATACAGATTCCGACGGCAGAAATGAAATGGATAATGCAGCTCCTGTTTCCACGCCATCCAAAATGAGGGACGATATGAAAATTATACGCAGTTATTTAAACGCACATTCCAGTGAAATTAATAACAAAATGGACGACATTGAACAATTTGTAAACAATTTGCTGCTGCAACAGACAACGCAAAGCAAAACATCATTGTTTTCCAAAAATTCATTAAATGCTGTGCTTTTCAAGAAACTTGAAAATTTTGTATTGAATTTCATTAAGTTATTGTGAATGTTTTTTTTTTTGTTGTAGTTCAAATGTACTATAAAATGTACTTCGATAAACTTAATTTTGTTGAATATATGGCTTTTTTTGCAATATCTTTTAACACGAAAAAGTATTTCATTCCCCTCAGTTTCGTGTTAAATGATTGTCAATGTATGTCTTTACTTAATCATATTACATTTTAAACAGCACAAACGCTTGTGAAAGAATCAGACGTCAAACTATTTTAAACAATAATAATTTCTCAATTTAATTTCGGTAACTTTACCTGGTTGAGGAATATCTTCATTACAAGGATTAGTGCTGTAATAAATACCAGTATCCATATTCTCAATCAGTTGGAAAATCTTTAAAGAAAGAAAAAAAAAAGAAAAAAAAGAGAAAAAATATTAATTAAAAAAATTTTAATCTTATTATACATGAGTCTGTTTTCAGAAAGGAAACAAATGTAATGAAAAAAGTCATTTTACTTTATCTTTGGTAAGTTGATCATTTGAATCCAAAAGGGAAATGCTCTTATCAACCACTTTCACACCGCAAAGAGAATTCGGAGAAGATGTAATTTTCAAAGAAGTTTTAGTTCCTGGTTGTTTTACTTCATTTCCGAATTCCATCTCAACCTAAACGTCGGATAAAGGAAGGAAAGGTAAAATATGTCTTAAATAAGAAAACTTTAGTGCGATAACAATAAATTTAATGTGAAATAAATTTTGCAAACTTTACAAGTTATATTTTCTTATACAGTAGAACGTCGTTTATCCGAATCAATTGGGACCGGACACCGTTCGAATATTCAATTATTTGGATAACCGAAAACTGAATGCGATCCATACAGTATATGAAACCGGGACACTATACGAATATTGAAAATCATCACATGCGGGAAATGTGCTTGAAGAAAAAGCAAAATAGGTGTAAAATATCAAAAATCGCCTTCATTGTGGAAAATAATCACTTAGTGTTTTTCTGTACCTTGTACACCTTCGTTTTTTCGCTGCAAGGTTTCTGATTCTCTTGAGCAGCAGTAGTTGAGTAGGACAGCACTCTGATTATTGTTCGTACAACTCCAAAGCTGTTTTTAACACAGGAAACGCGTCAGCATCTGATGGATCCTTGCTAATTTCGTTGTTGTTGTCCTAGTCTTCATCCGTTTCATCGTCGGCAGGGTCAGGTTCTTCTTACACGGAAGTCACAATCTCGTCATCATTTAGCATTTGAAATCCACAGTCTTCTGCATCGCATGCCATCCAGGTTTCTACATCTTCATCGCATTCTTGAAATCCCGAGATTGATTGGACAATGTCGGTGTTCTCCTCCCTTTGGTTGTCATTGAAGTTTTTTCGCCTTCTAAATCTGGCCACAGCTTATTCCATGCATTTTCATTAACAGTACATATAGTTGACAAAAAAAACTGGTACAGATATTTGACGCTCCGAATAATAAACGTTAGAATAAACAACGTTCTTCTGAATACTCAAATAACATTAAAGATATTCAAATGTCTACTTTAATAAATATAAATTTCTAAAGAAAATTCTCGTATACATATATATATATATATATATATATATATATATATATATATATACTTTAGATTTAAGCAATTAAGATTATACTGTTAAATAAAAGTCATCATATAGTAAACCAAAATTTAATACGATGTAATGCAAAAATGAAATCCTTTTCTCTTTCGAAAGTAGATTAATATTATGTTCGATCAAAATTAAAATTGCCAGATTAAGATTTTAGTCTCACTAAAAAATAAATATATAAAAAAATACTTTTTTATAGTCCATCTTTTTAAAGAAGGTAAAAAACAATAATAATTTTATAAAATATTATTCTTTGGAAAAACAGAAATATCGTACAGATTGAGAAGAAAAATTAATCGAGTCACTATAAAGATGATTAATATTGTTTCCATTCCAAAAGATGGAGTAATTTTTGAATTTTAACCATACATCATCATTTAATGCACGTTTGGCAAGTATTTAACTTTGGAACATTTTTAAAAATATTATAAGGTCAGACCATATTTCATACAATTATCATCCTTTCAGAGTTCTACGCAAGACGAAATGTGACCGATTGCATTTAAATAAATGTTTTTACAACATCTCATTTGGGGAGGTAGCTTAAAAGTACGCTTTATTTATAAGTAGATGGGATTATTTAAAAGAAAAAGGTATGATATGAAAATTGTACAACTGAAATTCATGAAGTTACATTTTATCCAAAATCCATATCGAACCCCAAGCAAAATGTATTTAAAGCTACAATTGACGTTGTTGGTTAGTACTCTTTAGGAAATAATAATGCAATTCAAACATCAACGTCTCATTTTTTGGACTGCGCTAAAGATATACTTCAAAATAAACTAAGAAATGCACTGATCTTAATTTATTTGCATGCTTGTATAAATATCTTAAAAAATTAACGCAGGAGTTTTGATAAAAATGAGATTTATAAATAATGACAGCGTATAATGTATCGAGGCTAATACATCTCAAAGGCAATAGTATCAGTTTACTGCAAGAAATACACTTTGAAATATTTCTAAAATAAACGGCTGAGTAATATAACTCAAAGTTAAAATTGAATGATAAATAATGACTTTTTTATTATTACTGCCTTGTTTGTCGTGTTTCTTTGCTCACAGGTAAAGTTTGGGACTCCGAAGGAACAGAATTTATAATAAAAATAACCAATTTTATTCTGGTTCAATCAATTTACTACCAAAAAAGATTATAAACCGTGGAACAATCAAATTAATTGGCTACCTAAAATTCCTAAGACAAACAATTAAACACTTAACTGAGTGATCCGATGAAAAACACCCGCCAATTCTATCCCGGGTCAACTGAATATTCCCGTCAAAAGCTTCTTATCAAGTTCACCAAAGCCACCGAAAGACACTTCGTAAATCTAACTATAATAGCATTCTAACAACTAACTCTAACACTCACTTTCCTAGGGTTTAAATAGCACTCAAATTAACATAAAATCATATTCTCTCAGCGGAAGGTGGTCTTAAATTCAAAAAAAAGTTAAAGGAGTATTCCGCCAAGAGGATTAGTGAAAGAGTGTAAATAGGATCGGTCACATGTTAATTTCTACTAATTACTTAGTAAGACATATACCCTAATAACAACTTTCTACTTGAATGCAGAATATATAAAATTAACTTATTAAAAATGTTCAGAAATATGTTGAGTGATTATAAACTAGCTGTTAACTACTGAATAACTCCTACTATGTGAAAGAAACTTTATAGGATATACACTCTATAACAGGGGTGTCCAACCCAAATGACCTTGCGGGCCACTTCGGAAAAACATTATAATCCCGCAGGCCGCACATTGAAAAATTTACATTTGTATCAGATTTGGAACAAAAAAAAACATTTATTGAAGTGAAAATTTAAAACAGAATAAATTGTTTTTATTTTTTACATTATTTTTCATGTATACAGACATAAATATAGGAAATGGTATTTTATCGATTTCGAATAATTGGAATATTTTAAATTTTTAGTATACTTTGAGAGAGAGAGATGTAAGAGATGATGGCCCCAAACGAACTGAATTGAATTGAGAGGCCAATCAAAGAACTCGGAGCGTCTGACGTCAAACGCATGAGACATCTCAATGCCCAATGAAAGGATTCGAGCGATGGCGTCGGACGCTTATAATCCCTAAGCGCGGGATCATTTTTTTTCTTGCCTTCACTCGCACACCGGACACGGCGGAGTGAGGTCGACGCCCTTAGCCTTCGTAAACAATGTTTCTTTAAACCCAGCAATGTTTGACGCCCCCATCTCTACAGGTGAATCATGTTTTCTTTCCGAATTAACTATTCATTTATTTCCTTGTAAGCAATTTAAATCTATAAATATAATCTGTTCTTTATTTTAATAAATTGATTTGTTCTTTAAATTTGTGGTTTATACTTTCCTTCGTCAAGAATTTCATCATTACCCCTAGACACCCGCCCCACATAAATAATATAATGATGTTTTCATAATATAATAATAAAATGATCAAATAATGTTTAAAATATTACAGTTGCCATTTTCTTGAAAATTACGGAGTTCCTTTTAAATTGATCTTTCGTCACTCATTGTTGAAATGTGATTGTGTTGTCATTCTCAAGCGATTAAGTTTTTATCTTAACCGTCATGAGAGAATAATTTTTTTAACTTTAAAAAACATCTCTGACTGCCTCTTGCTTTTTGGGCACTCCAAACATAAAAGGAGGAGGAGAAATGAAAGTCGCACACACACAGAGAATTGTGTAACATCTATAATAAAGGATATGCATAATGCAATTCGGAATTTATTAAAAAAGTAATTTATTATCGTAAAATGAAACGCAGCTGTTTGATAAAATATAAATCTATTTTAATCTAAAGGGCGTTTCTATTATCAAAAAGGATTCATTTTAAAACAAGAACAGTTTACAGGCAAATACATTGTACAATGATATATATATAAATTTTCCCTTAAATAAATTTCAAAATAAAAAAAAAACTTTAAAAAACTGATATTTAATTTTTTAAAAAAAAGAGTCGGCGGGCCGCATCTTACGTATTGGCGGGTCACATGCGTTGGACACCCCTGCTCTATAATAAAAAAACACGACGCACCAAGAAGGAGTTGCCGATTTTAATGAAATTTCAGATGCACAAATATTTGTACTGAACATGCAAATGATTAGAATTTGGTGTCCAATGAATGAATAGCGGAAGCTACAGTGCATCGGAACTGCGCACTCAGCAGGTGTCTATAAGAAGAGATTCTCAATTTGATGGCCAAAATTTCTGTTTGCGATTTATGATACCTTCCAACGACTGAAAAAATGCGACACCACAGGATTCGAGCTCAATACGAGCAACTGTCAGAGTTTGAAAGATGTCGTATCATTAGATTGAAAGAGGCAGGTTGGGCAATTCGGAGGATTGCTCGTCAAATGGATTGAAACGATGCGGCCATTAGATGATGAAAAAAAAAAACATTAGCTAGAAAAAATGGGTGAACAATGACAGATTTCAGCGTCATGATGGTAGTGGTTGACTTAGGGCCACAGCAGATCAGGAGAACAGATTGATTGTCAGATCAGCTGTCACAGCAACCGATTATCATTATCAGCCATTAGACGTGTGACCCGCACACGAGTGTCCACCATGACCATTCACAGACGGTTGATAGGACGAAATTTATGCTTGTACCAAACACTACGCCACCTGTCATTCACGCCTGCACACTGTCGAGCCAGATTACAGTGGTGCTTGGTTCAATCAGGTTGGAATCTTGCCGACTGAGGACGTATAGTGTTTAGCGATGAATTCCGCTTCCAACACTGCCCTGACGATCATTGAAGACGTGTCTGGGGACTCCCAGGGCAACGTGCATATCATGCTTTCACTATTGCATGCCAAACATGCCTACAACCAGGAGTGATGGTCTGGGGTACCATTTCGTTTGACAGCCAAACCTCTTTGGTCGTCATTAGAGGCACACTTACAGCACAAAGGTACGTCGACGATATTCTGAAAACTGTTTTGCTACCCTTTCTTTTTGCAGTACGCTGGCCTTATTTTTCAGCAAGATAATGCCGGACCACATACGGCACGTGTTGCTTTAAACTATCTTGCAGCTTGTGAAACACTTCCTTGGACAGTCACAACGCCAGATCTCTCTTCTAACGAGAATGAGTGGGATATGATGGGAATGCGACTGCTTCAATCAGGGAATGTTGATGACCTGGCTCGAAAATTGGAGCAAATTTGGCAAGAAATACTGCAGCAAACTACCAAGGTGCTTTATTACTCTATGCTGAGTCATGTGGCAGCTTACATCCAGGCTAGAGATGCGTCAATACCTTAATGAACTTGTTACTTTGTCACGATGTAATTCTGAAATAAATCATTCAATTTTTCTGAAATTTTAATTATTTTCTATTCTGTACATGATCTTTCTACACACCAATTTTTGTCTCTATCGGATAACTCGTTCTTGGAGCGCCTTTTTTTTGTTCATATAGTTATATTATAGGAATAAAAATTAATTAGTTATAAATGCTTTTTTATGCACTCTGAATATGCGTCATCTCTCATCAGCAATTTCTAAATATCTAAAATTTAGTATGATGTCCACAACTTTAAATAATCTTCATAAATTGGTACCTCATTCTTGAAGCATTTTTCGACTTCTATTTTCTGAGAATCTGCAACTGTTTCTTTGTCTTCTCGAACATAAAATACAAGCAGAGTAAAAGATGGAGAAATGGTAGCATCAACATCGACTGGAATGCGTGCTTCCCCGATAGGCGGAACATACCTAAAACAAATTTCAAGAATTATATACCAATAGATAACATTAAAAATTATTTAATACTTTTAAATAAAACTTAGAAAATATAAATATAACATTATTTTTTAGATGTGAGAGAAGTATACTGTCATACTATATGACTCAAAAACCATTTTTTAAAAAAAATATGCTACCCAATAAGTTTCCTTGCTGAAAAAAAAAATACATATACGCCTGTTGAAGTTTTTAGATGGATTTAGTGAGACATATTTCATGATTTTCTGGAACTATCTTCAAAGGCGAAATTGCGTATTGTTGGAAGTAATGTAAACGATGCTCGTTACAAAAGAAGTAATGAAACTTTACATGAAAAATAAGAGACCAATATGTAAGTTTGTTGGTTTCCAAAGATAAATGATCATTTAATATTTTATTCGGTTTTTAAATTTATATTTTAGCTGCGTAATGTAAATAAAAATTCTTTATAACTGTGATGAGAAAGGAACAAATGAAATTTTAGTCGTAGAGTATTAAATATATTCTGTATTTATTTTTATAAAAATATTCCTAACGTTAAAGCATAGTTCCAGAAAACAAAATCATTTTAAAATAATATTTTACAAAAATTATTTACAAAAATTTAACTTAAAATACTTAATTTTTTTTTAAATTTAAATATTTTTTATTGGTTTGCCTAAAACTATTTTTGTCTCCCCTCTCCCCCCCACACAATTGTTTTTCTTTGTCCGAATTATTGAATAAAAACTAATATAAGACAAAAACAGATAAGAAGTTTGATAATGGGTAATGACTTTCCAATTTAATAATAAAGATCATTTTTCCCACGCGTTTTCAATTTAATATAAATTTTGCTATTTTATAACAATGTACCGCAAAATCCGGTATATAACGCACACTTTTAACACAAAAATAAAAATCGAAATGCACGGGTGTGCGTTGAGCACCTGCAACATTAGAGCTTGAAAAATGAAAAATGATGAGAATGGGGAAAAAATACAAAAATAAACTTCTACATACACAACAAAGTACTGTTTTTTTTTTTTTTTTTTTTTTTTTAAAGAAATGAGTTTTCTTACGAACTTAAAGGGGTGTATTTCTAGAAGTATACTATTCTTTTTTCAAAAGCCTGCA
The DNA here is from genome assembly GCA_019973935.1 of Trichonephila clavipes. Taxonomy (NCBI): domain Eukaryota; kingdom Metazoa; phylum Arthropoda; class Arachnida; order Araneae; family Nephilidae; genus Trichonephila; species Trichonephila clavipes. Next base: position 688,846 of record BMAU01019579.1, on the reverse strand, counting down.
ATAATTCTATCGAATAATTGACTTCAAAACATACGAGCATTGCTTGCGTACATTACAAGTTTCTTAAAAAAAAAAAAAAGAGATGCGATGCACGTTATACGGTGAATGCATCTTAAAATTAAAAATTACAGCTCTAAAGTATGGATGCGGGTTTTACGGCGGTGTGCGTTATACTCTGAATTTTGTAGTTGATTGAAATAATTTTAATATTACATACTTGGCTTCCTTAGCTCCTGGACAGTTCTCTTCACTAGATGATGAATCACTACCTTCAGATTGCGGTGGAGGTACCAATTGCGTTTCTGAATCGTTAATAAGTTCGTCATCATTTTCAAATTTTTTGGAAACATCGTCTCCAGTATCAAAAGATACTTCTTCTGTACCAGTTTTTTCTATTTTTCCTTGCCGTATAACCTACAAAAATTATTACTATTTATGAGGAAATAATCCACAATTAACACATATCTTTTAAAAAATTTAAAATACAACAGAATAAATGATTTAGTGGTTAAGTATCAGAATTACTTTTAAAAAATGTAAACATTTTCAAAAATTGAGTGGCTTCATTTAAAATGTGTTGATTAAGACAATAAAAAAAAGGATTTTTTTAATTATACTAAAAAATATTTCCAAAAATTCACGAGCATTTGAATCTCTCTCTCGTCAGTTCATATATCCTTTGATGAATAATTTACAAAAATGATAAGGGTATTGCTTTGCTGTGTAAAATTAATTTTAAACTAAATATCCTCGATTGAAAAGAGTTAGAAAAAACGATTGTTGAGTTTGGAAGATAGACACCATTTTCTTAAAGACAAGAATACTGCTACAAAGAACATCCAGTACAAAAAATTGCTAATTTTACTTGCATAATTTTAAACTTTATCAGCAATATTTTTCAGCAAAAAAATTAATTATAGAACAGTTAACAAGTATTTAATTTTGCATCTTAATTCACATTTAGAAATTCTTATTATGTATTGAATAATTTACATTATAGATAAATTTTATTTAAAATTAAAAAAAAATAAAAAATAATAATAAACATGTTTTTTAAGTTGAAGAATTTTTGAACAATATTCATTTATTTACGGACGAATGTAAAACTATATCGAAATAATTCATAGATATAATTAAAAATTCGCAATGAAATTTAAAAATTGATGATTGAAATTATTCAATTAATATTGAGAAAATGTAAATAATTCACATAAAACAAAGAATTTGCAGAGCACAATATCACATAAAATAAGCATTAACCAGCTCAAAACCATGATCACGTACATGTGATCACTTCATGGAACTTGTTACATATGCGAGATTCTATTCTCAGGCTAGTAATCACACCCGTGTGATCTTAATTTTTAAATTTTGGAATTTGAAATGATTATAAACTATCAATTTTGGTGTATTTTATTAGAGTAATGGTTTGATATATATGAATTTTTTAATGAAGTTAGGCTTAACAGGAAAAATCGAATGATCTTGAACTGGATAGTTACATTTTTTTTTATTTATGTTTGATTGTACATTTTAAGAACACATTACGATTATGTAACAATATAATTAGAGATAAAATAAGAAACATTGTAATGTACAGCAAATACAAAGTTTTCAAAATTCTAATTACAAATTTTAAATTTGTATTTAAAAAATTTCCTTTTTTTAAAAAAAAAGAATTGTACGTATAAAAAAAGTAAATACTAAGTACCTGGTAATGCAATTTAAATACTGTGTTTTCCTTAGCAGTAAACAAAAGTCTGATATGTTTCTGAGTTCCACAAGGAATTGGACTTCCAATAGTTTCTAGTTGAATGAAACTACCAGATGGAGAATAGAATGGACTCAAAGACATGCTAGTAGTAGGTTGACTCAAACTATTTGGTTCTGAACGACTTGATCCACGAGCATATTTTAAAGATCTAGCCTGTAATAAAATAAAAAAAATATGGGTATAGTAATGATATAGTTTAATATTACTTCGGTAAAAAATATTTTTAATCTTCTATACATATCTTTTTACAACTATTTTTTTGTAATATTTTACTTTTTATAATTTTGGAGTGAAATAGATAATGTTTTCATTCCGAACTATTCAGGAGGTTTAAATTCTTCATTTAATTAAATATTTATCAAGTTCAATCCCATGCTTTTTTTCCGTTTCGACATTGTGTATTACGTATTCCTCTTTTCAAGAAAGCATGATCAATAATGGTACGTTTATTCATTCCAAAAAAAAATCATTTTTTAAAAAGTTTTGGAAGCTATGTGAATAGAAAACTAACGTTAATAATTTATCATTGTGATCTACATCTACTAATGCTGCTAGTATTTTAAGTATTGAGAAATTGTAAAACATGTGTATCTTTCCATTTTAATATATAATGATTATTTTACCAGTACCACTCTCTTAAAACAGGGGTGGGCAAATAACGCACATGCAACCCGCCAAGGTAGAAAATGCACTTTGAACCAATATCTCCTTCCCGAGCGTGATTAAGGATTCATCGTCTATTTTTCACTATTAGGAAAACAGAATTCATTTGTTACTTTATTAAGAAAACAAAGTAACTGAAAGTGTTTCTATTGAGATATCATTGGCAGAGTTTGAAGGATGATGTCCCAAGATGATTTAAAAAACGTGAGAAAATTGAACCAAAATTCAATAATTTGCTCTATTATCCCATTGCTGAGTAGCTACAGCTTCGACTTATTGACTTGCATTCAAATCACAGGGTAAAGGAAATGTTTAATGCTATGTCATGGATGTTTACCAATTTTTGGCGACTTAAAAATTTCTATGCAAGACGAACCTTGATGGGGGATTTATTCTTAATATTTTAGTCGACATATGTTTGTGAACAAAGTTATTTTTTCATAATGATCAAAAAGAGTACATATAGATGCAAGTACAACAAAATGATATAAACACTTGCAGGCTGATTTTAAATATATATATATATATATATATATATATATATATATATATATATATATATATATATATATATATATATATATATATATATATATAATGTACAAAAATATAAATAGAGTATATTTGTCTAGTGACACTGATTTTAAAATTAAATACATATGCGATATACATAATATGCAATTAACACAATGAATACACTGAATAAAACTGCCACTGTTTAATTTAACTTATATTAATTATTTTTTTATTATGAATGCAATCATTTTAAAAAGGTGCAACCCTCCGACATCCTCCGCTCACACGAAGTTTCCCACTAACCAAATCAAGTTGCTCACCCCTGTCTTGAAGATACCAAAATTTTAAATTGTATTTATATGAAGCGTATCTGAAGCGGAAGAACTCTTATCCGCCAATATATTTTTATATTTGTTTCTTCTTATTATAAATCCTATGAACAATCTTCTTTGTATTAAACAATACTGATATTCTGGTGTGTTTACGGATAACATATATTTGAAATACATTCATAACCGCAAGATATTCTATAATTTTCGCTTGGTTAACATGCTTAAGTCATGTCTAAATTTTTCACAATTTTACTAACCAAATAACTCGAAAATGAAATAATAATATTTCTTCTGAGTACCTACCCAAGAAATTCTATGCTTGAAATTTTTACAATAAATTCTAATAAAAAATTTTCACACAATATTTTAAAATATATTATCCAGATTAGCCTTGCTTATTTCTTTTTAGAGATGTGCAGCCTTTCAGATGGACACAATTATGCAAATGACATTTCTTTTAGACATTATGTAACATAATTTGATTTTAAAGCAAAAAATAGGGTATTGAAACGTTAAAAACACACTTAAGTTAGTCAAATATTAATACCCCCGGTTTTGGTTTTTTAATATGTAAATATTTTTAATTGAATGAAAGCTAAACTTATAAGACTTCTGAATCCATAAGACACGTTATATGCATACAGTTTCATAATATTAACAAAAAAGCAATATTAAAAAATAATATAAGTCAATTCCTACTTAGATCAACAAAGAAAATTTTATTTTAGTTAATTAAATTTAATTTATTGATTATAATATTTGAAAAAACTGTATTAACATTGGGTCATCCACTACAAGTTTTAAAAAATTCATTTGAACTTGAGTGGCTGCATTTGTTGTAGTTAGTTGTAAATCCGTCCGAAATAACGCAGATTAAATTAAAAAATAAAATTTAATTAATGAATTAGTATTAGAAAAAATTCTGTTTCTACATCAAGTGTCATCCACTACAAGTTTAAAACAATGTACTTGGACTTCAGAGGATGAATAAAAGTATTTTATTAACGATTGAAAATTTGAACAAGATATATATAGCGGAAAATGACTACAAAAAAAATTAGGATGATAAATGATTTATTTAACAACATGAAGGATGGAATATTTAAAAAAATATTAAACGCCAAAGAGGGGAGAACATCTTTCTCAGACGTGTAGTGCTTAGCATCTCTAACGTCCGTCTGAGTCATTTCCCGTGTGTGTCCTGTAGTGGGACACTACTGGCGGGATATGACGTCAGTTCGGATTGCTCCATTGAAGTAACAGGGAGAGGGGGATGTCACAGTGCACATATCCAACCCTACATATATATATTTATATATAAATATATATACATAGGGAGAGCGTTAACTAATAGCAGGAATTGAAAAACATAGAATATTGAATTTGTAACCACACATATTATCACATGCATATCACTTTAATCAACTTTGAGAGAGAATGTTAAAATATAAAGTGGTAGTTGAGGTTTACATCTAACTGAATTGAAGTGGAGTCAACATTTTGAGGTTCCAATGCATATTTTATGTAACCGTCGTCATCTGATGTATAATTACTGCAGAATTTCACTTGTTTCGTGGCTGACCATGAAGCAATCACTCTCGCTCTAGAGACAGTGGCACAGATTTCAATATCCTCTCCTACAGCTGGACTGTCATCTGGATTGGTAACTTTGAGCTGTAGGAAAAATGTTCATATTTAAAAAAAAGGAACATAAAGAATCCAGTTTCAAACAATTAATGCAAAAATGAAGGAGGGAAAAAGCTCATAAATTGCATTATTGAACATAGATATTTACTCTTCCAGTGTAAGGCAAGCCTGGTTTATAATATTGTCTATGGTTTTGATCGGTATTGAAATTCAGATTTAAAGGTGAATATTGGCGTTGAAGATACTGAGTTTCATTCCTCTGTACTCCTGTAAGAAATGTCATTATATAAAAATATTATTCTGATTCATCACACGCACTCATAACATTTTATAAAATAAACATAATTACATAAAACTCTCTTATTACTTAATCTTCAAAATCACAGTTAACAATACATAATTATAACTTCGAAATGTACAGAAAGAAGTTTTAAAATGATCAAGACTTACATGAATGCCTGAAATACTTTTATTTGTATTTATTATTACAAAAATTGAAATTAATTACATTCATGAGGAAATTAGTGCATTTTAGCTTTTGAATAATTTAAAATTTAAGTGTTGTAATGATTTTTATTTAACAAATGAATATCATTTTACTTCATACACGGAAGTTTTGGAAAAATATTTTAAAAAAGTTTTTTTTTCTTTGTATAACACTTTTGTAACTTTCCAGTGACACAGTTGATGTTATGTATGTAAAAGGGGGGGGGAACCCTCTAGTTGCGCTGAAATACAATTATTTGTTATAGCTATAATTCGAATTTTTCAAAGCAAAATTTACCTGTTCCTTCTTCTATTACATTTGCGAAGGCCATAATTCTTCGATAGCGGTATGATTTTCCAGGTTCAATCAAAGAGACATTCAAAGTGTAATTGTAACAACCATCAAGCTACACGAAATAGAGTAAATACATTATATATTTCCCATTTTTTAAATACAACAAAGTGCCAAAACTTATTTAAAAATTTATATCACATTAAAATAAGATTTCATGATATATTTTTATTTTTCATCTTGTTTAATTTAAATAATTAATAACAGATTAATAAATAAATTCATCAATTGAAGCGCCTTTAAAAATATTAATTACCAATTCTAACTATGTACACTGACGGGGAAAAACTTCTAACACCGAGAAAAAATTATTGTAGAATAATGAAATTTGGACAATGCAATTGTCTAGTTTCGGAGTGGGCATTACGTTGATCGTGATCGTGCGGTGGACCACCAAGACACCGCCTTTACTAAGGTCTAACAATCATTCCATCATACGAAGGTCTAAAAATACCATATTTATTCGAATCTAAGCCACACCCCACATTCTCAACAAGATTTTGTGAAAATTGAAAAATAGTCTAAAATGGTTCATCGACATCCGATTTTACGAAATTAAGATATATTTAAAAGTGAAGCTAGTAAGAAGTGAATAGTTAGTTATTTTATCAGTATTATACACTTTTTTAAATACATGCATTAAGCTGAAATTTAACTAAATACCCCAAACAACAAATTCTTTTCCCCTTCGATTCTAAGTCGCACCCGATTTTCAGTAGCATTAACGTTGAGAAAAAAGTGCGGTTTAGGTTCGAGTAAATATGGAGGAAAAAGAAATTGAATCATAAGAGAAAATTTTATTGAATAGAAAACGAACTTCGCTATTTGGAGGTTATTTTACGAAGAAAATCGTAAAATGTTCTTGATTCCAGGAAAAACTGCGCTAAACAGAGAAATTCGCATAGAGATTCGTAAAATGGAGGTTCGACTGTATTGCATATCATCTTTTGGCTCACTAAATCTACGCCCCTAGGTGGACTGCAACACCTTGAAAAAATTAGAAGTAGCCCGTACCCTGGAAAAGTCTGCCCACCCCTGGTCTAGTTAACATATTTAATTAATTAAATTTTCAAGATTGCAGATTGATTAAGCTAAAAAAATACACTTGAAATGTGAAATGCTGTTACATTAATAGCCGGTGTAGCCTCCAGAATTTTGAATGCAAGCCGGCAAGTGTTCATACAATGTGTCATACAGGTGCTGAATGCCAGTTTGGGGTATGGAGTTCCATGCTTGTTATTACTGTTGAGTCAAAACTGGGGCGGTCAGTGCTAGCTGTCGATAATGTTTAAGTTGTCGTTGAATAATATCTCATATGTGCTCAACTGGAGAAAGATCTGGTGATCTCGCAGCACAAGGTAACATATCAACACTCTGTAGAATACGTAGCGTCACAGCAGCGGTGTGACGGCGAGCGTTATCCTGGTGGAAAACTTCCTCTTGAATGCTGTTCATGAATGGCAGTACTATAGGTTGAATTACCAGACTGACGTACAAATTTGCAGTCAATGTGCTTAGGATAGCCACGAGAGTGCTCCTGCTGTCGTAGGAAACTGCTCCTCAGACCATGACTCCAAGTGTATGTCCAGTGTGTCTAGGCCACAGACAGTTTGGTTGCAGGTGTTCCCCTGGCCTTCATCTGACCAACACATGGCCACATCACTGTCACCAAGACAGAACCTGCTTTCTTCAGAAAACACAACAGATATCCCCACTATCATCCAATGAGCTCTGGTTTCGCATCACTGACGTCGCAAACGGCAATGGCTTGGAGTAAGTGGAATACACGCTACAGGGCGCCCAGCTCGGAGGTGAACTTGAAGTATTTGTGTCACTGTGCTCGTATTTTTGTCGCAGACGCAGTACGATGCGCCACAGCTACCTTTTGTTACTATGAATAGGCAAGTGAAGTTTTGTTCGAAAAATGTCGTTTAAAAGTTGAAATTAGCAAGTGTAGTAAGAATATCAATGTAGAATTTTAGGCAGGTAAAATATCTAAAATTTCAACTAAATATAGTATAGAGGAAAATATAAAATCAATTAAGATAAAATTATAATTAAGTCAAAAACAATATACTTTTATATTGAAAAATATTTAACATATATTAAATTTTATTTTATAATACATTTTAGAGATCTAGCTATGGGTACAATAAGCCACATCGCAAATCTCATCAAAAAAGGATTTCTCCAGAAGTACTTGATAATGACTTATTATTGTTGAAGTGTGTTACTAGGAATAATTAATTAAAAATAAACACAATTTCTGCAGATTTTTTTTTTTTTTTTTTTTACTTTTAAGTTTAGAAAAATATTTCGTCTGAATGAACAAGAAAAATTCATGTTTAAGTCAAACTAAATGATAACACAGAACATCGATAATTATTTGTGCTGCAATTATTACCTTTATGGTTTCTTCCAAAACTGGAGTCTTGTCTCGGGAATATGAATACGTTTCCAGAGATACATTCAAATTCAGTGTACCAACTACTGGCTTACCATATGTGTATCTGGAAAAGAAAATGAAATCCATTGTGAAATGACTTTTAAATCCTTATTTTTTCTCAGAAATCAAAGTCTAATAATGGTCTTCACCCTTTCCCGTTGAAATTTACTACTTACAAAAACAGACTAACTGTTTCGGACAAAAACGATACGTCATTTGAAAAAAAATATATTATTTTTTTTAATACAAACTAATAATAAAAATCTAGCAGCTAAGATAATTCATTTATTTGAGGACTATTATTCATTGAATTGGGGTTTTTTTGCATTCATTTTAATCGGGGAAAGAGGTAAGTTCATTAAATCTCGAAATTCGTTAAATTGGGGCTCATTATATCGGGATCTGACTGTATATGCCAAATTATTATAAATTATAGTTTAAGCTAATATATATTCGTATGAATCATAAAAAGCGGAACAAATTAAGTCATATCCCTTAACTATTTTTTTTCAAATATCAATTGTTAAGAGATATACCACTTCAGATAAAATAAAAGGAAATTTCTACAGACCATTGAAAAGTTTCCCACATGCTATAGCTTTTTAAACGTATTATGTTATTAGACATTAAATTAATATTATGAAAAAAATTCATTAACGTAGTTTTTTACAATTTTATCAGCTCAACAAATTGTAATTATTATCATAATAGATTAGATCAAGTTTATTCCAATGTGGGTTGAAAAGCGTTTTTTGATAAACCATAGATTGATGCATATAATTCATAATAATCAAGTAGGGAAAAAGTTCCCTAAATAAAAGAATTTTAAAAAATCCATTTAAACGTTTTGGTTAGCCTAAATAGCATAGTTCACAGTTGTCAATTGTTCTAAAACTTAGTTAATTCTTTGATCTGCATATAAAAGAATGTTTATTACACAGAATAAGCATACTAAAGAATACATAATTTTTCAAGGAAAATGCTGTCACACACACACACACACAACTGCATAAAAATCCCCATGCCAACCAAATTTTAACGGAACAATTTCAAATTACCTATAAATATTTAAGTTATTTAGCAATAATTCAAATTTTGTAAATTTTCTCATTAAATCTCACCAACAACTATACCAAAGTGTGCGAAAAAACTTCAACAACGTGGCATAAAAATAGAAACAATTTTGCGTGTCATTCCATCACGCGAAGTTATTTTCATTCCTGTATAATATATTTTCAAGATCCGGTCAACAACCTCCTTTGCAAAACATCTGTGAATGTCCTTTACAAAATGTTTAAAATACCAGTCAAACTGGGCAATAAATAATATATGTACTTATGTTACCAGTTCTGACTTTTGCCTTGACAATTAATATATTCTGCCATTGGCAAAGTAGTAAGTATCATCCTGAAAATACATTTATTTACGTCAATGAAGCATTGTCCTTTGTAATAATTCATATTAATCCAAGTATATTGAAAGAAATAACTATGATAAGGAATTGAAAAAGTTCACGAATACATTTTTGTTATAATTAAGTACCTTATTTTTAATCTTATGCTTTAATGGATATTCCACAAACGCATGTATAGAATAAATTAACTGTCAGCATCAAAAAGGATCAAATGAGTTTCTCGATCAAAATATATACAGAGAAAAAAAATAAATAACATAAGCAATACTATTTTAACTAAAATATATGTGATAAATAATCATTGACGTAAAATCAGTACGTTCGAATGAATTGAATAAATGCGTATAGATTTTATTTGCGTACATTAAAATAAACAATCCAAAGGAGTTTTGAAGGAATATTACTCTTGTTAAATTATCATATTAATTTTAATGGAAAATGTACCACGTGCTTGTTGTATAACGTACTACATTTTGTATTCATTACTAACGTGCTACAGTTAAAACTAAGCTATTAGATTATCATCAAGTATTAGAACTCAATCGCATGATGACACTTGATACTTGGATTGAAATGCAACAACCAGATAATAAGTACAAGACGATCCTCAGTGTAATTGGCATTTAGTTTCATATTTACCATACATGTAGGTGCTGTTCGTACGTTCACGCTCGACGATATTATTTTCTTTTGCCAATAAAATTTAAATTAACAATTTCTTATTTTAAGAAAAAAAGAAAGTGGGAAATTTTGTAGATTCATAAATTTAAGATACAATATTTAAACTAAAAACATATCGCTTTAATATTTCATTCAAAAATTAATACCCAGTAACTATAAAATTTAATTCAAGCCAATTTTTAAGAATGTTTTTGTCCCACTCATATTTTTCATAAAGCATTAATTTTTAAAAACTGAATATATATATATCAATATTAATAAGTCGATATACACAGTCCAGTCATATTAATATGACCACTGTAAAAAGCCAGAATAACCATCTTTCGCAGAGGGGAAAATAGTCATTTAGGATCCTCAAGGTATTCACTAGGATGTTGAGCCATGCCGACTCTATTACTGCACTAGATTACGCGCGTGAGGATCCATGACGCGAACAACCCGATCGAGAGGGTTCCATAGATTATTGATTGGGCTTAAGTCAGGTGAGTTTTCTGAACACGGAAGAACGATAAACTGATCCTGGTGCTCTTTGAACCACGCACGTACGCTGTCAGTTGTATGACACTCCGCAATGTCGTGCTGGTAGATGCCCCCATCCTGAGGAAAAACAATGCGCATAAAGGGGTAGACATGGTCTGAAAGGACAGATGCGTACTTCTATTGATCCATCGTGCTTTCCACAATGATGAATAAACACAGAAAATTTAAGGAAAACATTCCCCAGACCGTAATGCTCCCGCCTCCAGCCTGAACCTTGCCAGCAATTGTTGCAGGGTGTTTGCTTTTAGACGTTTCATTCCGTATTTGCCACCAACCATCCGTCCGATGGAGTATAAAGCGTGATTAATCAGAAAACTCTACCTGTCGCCTCTCATTGGATGCCCAGTTGCGGTACCTGTATGAAAATTCCAGTCTTCGTTGCTGATGAAGAGCAGTCAGCATAGGTGCATGAACCAGGTGCCTGCTTCGGAGAACCAGACGCAACAACGATCGCTGAACAGTAGTTTGGAGGACACTGTTGGTAGCCCCTTGGTTCATCTGGGTGGTATGTTGCTTAACGGTAGCACGTCTATTCTCCCGAACTCACCTCTGCAGCCATCAGTCACCTCTATCACCTATGGCCCGTGGTACACCACATTTGCCACGTCACTGATTTTGGACGGCCCCATTTTGCCATGCACGGTATACTTTAACCACGGTGACACACGAACAGTCCACAAACTTAGCCGTTTCGGAAATGCTTCAAACCTTTTCCCGAAAGCCAAAAATTATGCCGTTTTGGACTTCGGATAACACTTTACATGTTTGCATTACGCCAACGATTGTAGTGTTTTCCGAAGCCCTCACACACTCTTTATATACGCTCAATAGCACTGCGATGCCAGCATCCTTCTGTGATTGGTTATTTAACGTCAAAGTCGAAGGTACGTGGTGGTCACATTAATGTGACTGGACTGTGTATATATAAGAGCTTTTTCACGTAATGAGCTCTAAAATAACCTTAAAAAGTGTGTTATTTTTATTAATAAATAATACTTATTCATAAAGTTTAAAGAAATTTTATTTTTATACAATTCAAGGAACTTTTTCAAAAATCCTTCACCAGAAAAACAACTTCTGATTTACACTCAGACTGACGTCAAACAAAATTTTAACGCTTATTCGAAATGCATTTCAAGAAAAATATACCTTTCGATTTAAACCATCCTTTTATGTTACACTAGAATTTTAGAAGTTTTTTTTGATTTACCTTTTACCACTCGGGGAGAACAATTTTTATACCACTAGCTGCTTATTGAAGACAGTCGCAGAAACGCAAGTTAAAGTAGCATGAAAAACTTACTTAAACAGTTTTCTGTTAACTGCATTTTTTATTTATTATATTTCACTTCCTATTATTTCTTTTCATTCCTTCTTTTTTTTTTTTGGTCATTTACAAACAAAAAAGAAATGGAGACATCGTTAAAACACAATATATAATCCTAACAATAAATTTAAGCTTTAGAATTTTGTTTTATTGAGTTTAATTTAATTACCAACCACCTATAATCAACATAAAGGATTAATTTCTCTATACATGTATAAACTTCTCCAAGAAAACAGGATACAGTCGCCTTACAGAAGTACCAGTAAAAAGAAACATTGATTATGCATTTCAGAAAGCCTTGCGTTATGCTTAAATTAATGTAAGTGTTATTCTCGAAAAGTAGAACAGAAAACTCAATCAATTAATTAATTAAGCTGCACATGGAGGTAACATGAATAACCCTTGTGCGGCTTCAAAGTGCAAAGATAAAAACAACAAATCAATTGAAGTAACATGATGGTTACTAGCAACGAACCTCGCAAGTTTGTAACACTATCACAAGATGAGGTTGACAGCAGAGCTGGCAATCTCCTCTCTAAACTTAATCATATGCTAATGTGACGGCTGGCGTTGTTTCAGGAAAAACAACGCGGACCACCAGCACGCAAATATGACCACTCGGCCACCACGTTCACAAATGAAATTTCAAATAATGCTAATGAAAGTTACTTAAGTATTCCAGATATATGGGAAATAACGGAAGATGCATATAGCTCAAAGAGTGTAATGTCCTTACTAATGAGGTACATGAATGTGGTGCAGAAAAATAAATTATTTTTAAGGTATCCGACTACGTTCGGAACCGTGATTTTAAAAAAGCGCCTAAATGGAAAATTTCCATGATATTTAGTGTCACTTAGATTAGAATACATGAATAAAATTGTTTTAAGGACATTTTGACAAAAAAAAAATTAAATACGATTTTTCGGCAAAAAATTAATTTAGAATAACCTTTTTTCAAAATGTTCTCCTTTTGCGAAAAATGCTTCGATTATAATAATATTTTGCCTGTATCTAGCTCAGACCTCTTTACAGAGGCTTAACTATGAGTTTTGAAAAATTCACATTATTTTCAGAGTTACAACCCATTGAAATAATTATCGACGTTTTTTTCTTAAAATTTCTCCCTCTGTTGTCGTAAAACATGGATTAACCCACTTCTAAGTTATATATTTCAAAAATTCTAGTTGAGCCTTTGTACAGAGGTCCGAGCTATATACAGGCAAAATATTATTATAATAGAAGCATTTTTCACAAAAGGAGAATAGTTTGAAAATAGGTCATTCTATGTTCATTTTTTGCCAAAAGATTGTACGTAAATAATTTTTTATTGTAATAATATTTTTCAAACAATTTTATATACATTTTATAATCTAAATCACACTAAATATCATAAATATTATCCATTTATACGCTTTCTCAAAATCATAGTTCCGAACGTAGTCGGATATCTTAAAGGAAAAGCGAAGTATAAGAAGTAAGAAAAATTTTTATACTAATAAAATAATTAGATAAAGTAATAAAAGGATATCTTCTCATCTTAGACTTTTATCGCGATTCAAATCTTAAGGTTAAGAATCATTACAAGAATTTTCTGTCTGATCCTTTAGAAGAATTATTAAAACTTTTGCTAAGTTATTTATTAGAAACAATGAATACGTGGATGTTATTAAAATTAATAAATAAGAAAATTAAGATGCACATCAAGGAAAAAATGAAAACAAAGTTCATACAACTAAAAAAACATTTTATTAGATTTTGCGCAATATATTTTAAAAAATAGCAGAAAATTGTACTTCTACGAAATCAAGAAACTGCTTATTTCGATTTCTGCTATTATTAATCATTCACAAAATAAAACGATGGAACTGCTGAGGTCATGCTACATTAATCAAAAATTAATACATTTCAAAGAATTAATTGCTTCGTATTCTTCAAGTTAAATATTGATTAAGTAGAAATTTATTCAAAAAAGTATTAAATCGAATAAAGAGGGACATTTAATAAGTTCATACATACAAGCAAAATTTTTGGGTTAATCTATAAGCGAACCTTTGAAAATAAATCGTGAATTTTCAATAAAAAGTCATGTTTACAGATTTTCAAAATCAGAAAGAAAAAAATAATAATAATCACAAATCAATTAATTATGTGAATATTTTCTTTCCCGAAAACGTGTCTGCATTTATTTTTTCTTAGCTCTGAAAGAGAATTTTTAAATATTCATTCAAGATTTGAAAACTCTCTCTCTCTCTCATACTTGGGAAATTAAGACTATCGTAAGGACCGGGATCAGATGATGAAATCGGTGGCTTTACCGTTTTGAACCGCATCATACTCAACCCTGTTCAAAATGTTTACCCTGTTCCCATAGTTTACAAAATGTTGCAAAGAGCGATTAACCACCAAGAGGCTATGTTATTAAAATGCTTCAATCGAATAAAAACATTGCGAATACTTCTTTTATAGGTGTAACGTACTTATTTAAAATTAAGTTCAATATGTTACATTATAAACACGAAGATTTATAAATATTTTCAATAAAAAAAATTCTTATATAATTATCGGTGAAAGCAGGTGTGAGACTGATTGTTGATAGAAGTTCCACTTCTCAGCAGTAAAATATTTATTGGAAAATGATCTCACAATTTTGAACCAAGGCCTAGTGACGAGAAAAAGTGAGCTGGATTTCCGATCCAAATTTCCGTACCACACCAAGTTGAGAACTTTGAGTACTCATTCTACACAGCGAGTCTTTATTGACACGAAGACTTGAAACCACGACGATTCGACAGATACACACGCGCTGCGATGCTTATTGTTTTCTTAGCGAATTCATGTTATTGCTGAAAATTCTTCAAATATAACACAGATTTCTGGCTGAAAGAGATTGGGTGTTATTATTATAAAATACACTGAAGTGCCACTGAATTAGGGATACCTACCTTGTAACGAGTTGGGCCTCCTCTGGCCTTGATAATGACTGCCGCACGACGAGGCATAGATGCAACAAATTTCTAGAAACGTTCCACGGGAATTATTTGCCAAATATTGGCTAAAGCTGTGCGTAATTCAGGAAGGTTCGTTAATGGCCTTTCTCAAGCCTTGTTCCAAAACATGTCAAAGATGCTCAATAGGATTTACGTCTGGGCTTCTAGGTGGCCAATTTATGACAAAAAAAATCAGAGGAATGCTCATCCAACCAGCCAGTAGCTAGGCGGGACTTGTCAGAAGATGTCTTGCTGGAAAACTCCATTACCGTGAGGATAACAGAACGGCATAAACGAACGGAGATGATCTCCCAGCAAATTTACGTACCGAATTGCATTGAGCGAGGTTAGTACACGCGCCGAAGATCCCAAGCAGTGCCATAAAAAACAACCAAGACCATGATTGAGCCACTATGCCCTCGTATAGTTTCAACCTGGCATGCATGATCCATGGCTTCATGAGCCTGACGCCATTTTCTCAGCCTCCCGTCGGCGTTAATCGTCGGAATAAAGGCTCTTCACTCCATGCTACTCGTTTTCAGTCCTCTATCCCCCGGTCTCTATGCTTTCTTGCCCAGGCAAGACGTGCAGCCCGATGGCGAGCATGGAGCAATTGCACCTTCGAAAATCAACGAAAACCATACGGCTCCCAAAAATTATACGGTGAAGTGAGCGTTGCACAGTCCGTTTACTGACTGTAAAACTGTCACTCTCATTCAACTGAGTGGCAATTTGAGCTAATGTTTAGCTTCGCTGACTACGTACAATACGTCTAAGCCATCTGTTACCACGAAATGTCAAGGCTAATTTTGTCCCCTGAAGATTTCCCGATAGATAGATTTTTTGTCCACCGTCCATGTATTTTTGGTGGACCCTTGACACTGCCGATCGTGAAAATTCCAGCTGTCTGTCAATTTCGGAAATTGAATGATCCATGCGTCGCGCTCTTACGATTTGTTCGTGATAGAAGACGTCTAAATCAAGCAATTTACCAATACTGGCAATTCCAACAACTAATTCAGAACAACCACAGTACGCGCTGTATATGCAGTTACCACAGAGTCCTCACTTGTGCATAAATGATGTGCAGCGCTAAACAATTTGCATAGCTCTTTTTATTTCTAATTCAGTGGCACTTCAGTGTAAATGAAATTCTGTGTGTGAGAAAGAAAATCACGGTCCATGTGATCTCTGCTCACTTATGTCCAAATTCAAAGTGCAACGGTAGAGGGCTCTCTAGAACAAATTAGTCAAAAACGGAATGCCACGTGAGTTTAAATTCCACTTTAACGATGGGACGAAAATGGTGATGAAAGGCATTTGACGTTAAACCTTATTCGTCACTCGATCTTAAGAAGACTCAAAATAAGTATTTTGAAAAGAAAATGTGAGGTCGAAGGTCATTCTCGTAAGCTAACCATGCTTCAAAAGAATTTAACTCGACCTATTATTATTTTATTAATATGTTCTAGTGTAACATTAATTAATGAAAAATAATTACGCAAACACAACAAACTTTATGATTGCAGTTCTTATCGAATATAGCATCTCGTTTCTTTCATTTCATTCGGTGTTTACTGCATAAAACTAAACAGAAATATGCTAATTTAATTTTACATTTTATAAAACATACAAATACAAAGGTATAAAAAACATTAATTCCTTTGTAGAGTATTTGAAACTTCTAATTTTAACTCTCCACTTAACAGAAAAGGTTCAACAAAATATATAACTTTGAAGCTTTCTAGGAGGTCGACAATATTTCACTTAGTATGAATAAAAATTCCTTTAATAGCAAAATGCAAAAACAGAAATCAATTATAATAAGTTTTGTAATGTATAAAAAATCAATAATAATATTATAAATACATACTTCGCACAAACTTCAATGGGAATTGTTTCAGCATTTGCAAGTACAAAGGAGGGGAATTTTATCTTAACATCGAATTTTGGTAGAACTATAAAAAAATTAAACAATATAAGAAGCAATTTTAATAGAATTTTATATCGCAAACAGTTGTGTAAAAAAAGCACTAAAACTTCAACATAAAGCGCATATAACAATGGAATTAATTTAAATACTTGTAATTTTAATAATATATGAATAGATTTTAATTTAAAAGAATACAGAATACCATAGTATAAATAAAATATGACTATTCTCAGGAAATAATAGTAAATATATTTTTGTCTCTCTCTATATATATGTTTGAAAAAACTATTCTCAAAGAACTGCTAATTTTAAAGGTATATATATGTGAGTGATTGTTTATCTAATTAAAAATTTCCTTTTAGAAGCAAACACGTAGATTAAAAGTAGAGAAAAATGCACAACAAACTGAAAACGATGGTTCCTAAGTATTTCAAAAACTGCAGATAATGTTCAAATCTGTTATGAAGCTTGCCGTAGAATTTTGAGGGAAAATTTGAACTTGTAATGCATTGTTGTATGAATTGTCCGGTATCCTGATTTATGATGAAATGGAAAAACACGTTGACAATCATTTTGAGTTCCATGGAAAACTTAATAAGGATGCCAGTTACATTTCTTGAATCATAACAAGTGCGACAGTTGAATTTACGTCTATGATGTACACATAAACAGAACAAATCAAATCTCCCAAGTTAAGAGTCTAAGCTACCCTAGGCGAATGAAAACATAGTAAGTTCGAAGAACAGTAAAAACATGCTAATTTTGTTTGCGAGACGTCAAAGGGGTTTTTCATTGTAAGTTAGAAGAGTCAACAATTAGTTTTGACATTTACTGTGTTGCTATGAGGCGTTTAAGAAATAATGTGTGACGAAAACGATCTGAAATTGGCGTGATAAAGACTCTTTTCTTCATCAGGACAATGCACACATTTCCTTCAGAATAACACAGCTTTTAGATCATAACAGCATTACTGTTGTTCCTACCAACATTATTCACCAAAGCTAGCCCAGTGATATTTTGCATTAATCCTAAAATTATAAGCAAACCTGTGAAAATGCGACGTTTTGTAACTATATTCAACATTCGATGAGAATGGCAGGCGGCAATTGATACTTATCGACAGAATGACTTTAGGAGTTCTTTCAAGATTTGCAAAAGAAGTTGGAATCAATGGATGCTCCCAAAAGGAAAATTCAAATGAAACTAGCTTTCGAATTCAGCCCGGGAGCTTTCCCAATAGCAACTTGTTTAACTTTAGTATGTAAGAAACTCCCGCGTATTAAAAATTCTTATGAATAACAAATAGAAATTTAATTTCTCGATTTTATTTTTAGAAATACTTAAACTCTACAATTGCCTAGTATATATATTAAAAAGTATACATAGTTCTTCTTTTATAAGCTAATTTAAATATTTTTAAGGCAAAAAATACGTTCTAGAGCGCTAAAGTGCTTATAATTAATTTAGATACTTTCTATTGAACCTAAAGTAAATATTTATCATTCATCTCCAAGTATATAAATACATCAAATAAGAATGAATGCTTTTCGATGTTCTAAGATTTAAAATTCTTGTCTTAACGCTAATTAACTAGATGAAATAATTTGTAAAGGAAATATTTAATTCAATTTGGGTAAGTACACTAGTATTTTACGCAAATATATAATTCATTTTTATGTACATAAACGTTATGGACATTTTATTAACATCACTGCATTCTTGAAGGCAACTTAGAAAGAAAAAAAATTAGGTGAAAAACTCACCGTATTCTTTTACGTCAAATGTGGTTGATTCTGACTCATTTTTAGTAGTCACTGTAATTCTCCAACTTCCGAGAACAGGTTCGTCAGCGAGTGGAAACTGCAGCTGTTTTATACCTAAAAAGAATATCAACATATGTTTTAAAATAAAAAAAAATGTTTTAACAGTTACGGTACGCGCGTATTTTTAGTCTCTAATACTGTTAGCCAAACATAATAACTATTTTCACTTTTACAAGTAAATTAATGAGTTTTTCAGACACATACGGTTGGCTATTAAAAGTGCAGTATAAGGAAGGAAAGCAAATACTCATTATACGTATCATTAGCGTCATACGTATCATTACGTAGCATTACTCATTATACGTATAGAATATAGTGGGAAGAGAAAACATGAAAAAAATATGACTCAAGTTGCTTGCAGACAATTTCTGGGTATACAGGGTCCAAAATTAGAACACACAGTTGTCATCTCTAACAGCTAAAACGGCTCCAACCAGGTTAGGAATTGCTCCAATGTAACTTCTGCCTCCAATCTATGCAAAATTTTATCATTTGCAGTGGCTGGAAAACGGTGAAGGCTTCGTCTCTTAAGAACCTATGACCAGATGTTTTTAATGGATGAGAGACCTGGAGAACGAGTTTGTACATTCGAGCACGCTCTGTGTTAATATAGGTCACGACATAAGTTCATTATATGCACGACAAATACGACGAACGTTCATTAAATGCATGCCATAATTTCTTGAATTACCTTGTTGAAAGATGACACCCTCGGAGCCTCAAACGTAGAGCACGGACACCAATCTTAAAATATACGGAACTTTTAGCTGGTTGGTCAGATTACCGAAGACATGAATAAAAGGTGTTCCCATTTTGCATTCATTTGCTGTCCATACTGTCACAGAGAGTGCAGGGCTCGTGTGACAATATCGATTGCAAGCAGGTCATTTTCATTCTCCTGATGCCTCTAGACAAAGATACGTCTATAATGAAACTGCACGCAAATATGGGACTCATTTGAAAAGACGACGTGGTGCCCCCTCAGTATCCAGTTTCCTCGTTGGGCACACTGCTGTCACAGGTGGTGTCTATGGTGCAGTTACAAGAGAAGATGTAATAATGACCGATGTGCAGACAGTCCTTGCTGCTCCAGACGACGTCGCACTATCTGTGTCAATGTATATCATGCTGCAAACAAGTCATATTCCTCACTCAAGGCTCGTGACTTGGTTGTACGATCCTGTAAGGTCAACCTGACAATATGTCTGATATTTCGGGGACTGGATGATGAGATATTGCATGGCATTCAGTTAAAAAAATCCATTCCATATTCACGTAACAGTCGCTCGATTCCGACCAATACAAGCAGCAATATCAAGGAACCATAAACGACATTCTCAAACAGCCGTTACCAAGCCACAACTGTTATTGAATTCCGGCACATTGATGGCTGTTTCGCTTTCTTATTCCATGTATAGCAGGATCTTCTTACAAACAACATTCAATTTTATTATTCGAAGGCCAAATCCCTTGCGTCACTTTCTTTTTATACAGAATTTGAAGCAGTGGCGCACACAAGGGGGTGTCCTGGGGGTCGGACCCCCCCCCCCAAAAAGCCCTTGATTTTTTTTCCTATTGATTATAATTCTAAGTATATGATACGTGCAATTTAATTAATTACTTTTTATTAATGATTAATTTTATTAATTAATGCTAATTATTTATTCAAAAATTAGTTTTTTCTGTGTTTTGTTCCTAAAAATCGACAAAATCAAAAGGAGCATGATACAAGAATGGAGAATTTTCGACCCCGGACCCCCCCTTGAAAAACCCCTGTGTGCGCTACTGATTTGAGGAGATGTTTCTCCCTTTAGCACCGTTTGATTACGCTTAAATCCTAATTATTTACACATCCGTGAATCTTCTTACTTTCGCACGAATTCGAAGTTGGTATAAATCTTCCTTCATGGTATTGTAATTTCACTATAGCCAAAAGTATATATAATATATGCATACAACTGTACGAAAATCGTATATGATACGTAAATCAGGCTAATTGCTAAACGCAAATTTACCTTCTCCGAGGTTAACTCCCAAAAATTGAAACAACCTAGTTCCCTTTGGATCTTCTACATATACATCGGCTACCTGAAATAAAATATATAACCTTTATAATTCAGAAAAATTACTCCATTTATATAAAAATTTCAAATATTCAGTTTTCCACAGTTACATTCTCATTACACAGGTCTGCAAAAAAAGCTTTTTTTTTTAAATTGTTTTGATTTTTTTAACTGATCTTTATTTAGTTATTTGCGCTGATTTCAAAAATGACATGGGCTTTTTTCTATCACGCAAGGTTTGCCTACAAAATAAAGGAAAAATATTTGAAAAAAGTACAAAAAACAAAAATTTTGGATTTGTTTTTATTATTCTAACATAAACTAAAAGAAAGAAAAACAAAGATAAATATCTTAAATAAGAATAATAGTGATACACATGTGTTGAAAATGCTATTATAAGTCTTTGTAAAAACGTTTTCTTTTCCCATTGAAGCTTCTTTTAGTACTTTTTCGGCTGTGTTCTTGTGAATTTTCCCGTTTTAACATCCAACAGTAGTCTGCCATCATGTTGACATTCCAACGACCTTGGTATCTTCGCTCCATTTCTTTTATATCCTGATGGAAACGTTCTCCTTGTTCCTCACTTACAGCCCCAAGATTTTCTGGAAAGTAGTCCAGATGTGAGTGGAGGAAATGGTCTTTGACACTCATGTTGCAGCCCAATATTTTGTAGTTTTGTAACAATTCAGCAATCAAAGCTTTGTAGTTTGGATCTTTTTTTGTTTCCATAAAAACCTGTTACAACAAGTTTAAATGAATTCCAGGCATTTTTTTCCTTTCATTTCCATTTTAGTGACAAAAGTTTCATCTTTTAAAAGTTTTCTTATGTCAGGCCCAACAAAGATGTCCTCTTTCAGTTTAGCATCGGACAGACCAGGAAACTGCTCACAAAGATATTTGAAAAAATCTCCTTCTTTGTCTAATGCTTTCACAAATTGTTTCATTAGCCCCAATTGTATATGAAGTGGTGCAAACAAGATCTTCTTAGGATCTACTAAACTTTGTCTTTCAACATTTTTAACTCCAGGAATAAGACCCTTTCTGATTGGCCACGTCTGCTTTACGTAGTGTTGTTTCCTGTCACGGCTATCCCATTCACAGAGGAAACATAGAAACTTTGTGCAACCACTTTGCTGACCCAGTAACATAGAAATAACTTTCAAATCACCACAAATGGCCCATTTATGGTCAGAGTAGCAGAGCTTATTAAGAATAAACTCAATACTTTCGTAGCATTCTTTCAAATGGACTGAGTGTCCAACAGGCACAGAAGCATATCGGTTACCATTGTGAAGAAGTACAGCTTTCACACTTCATTTTGACGAATCGATAAAAAGTCTCCATTACTCTGGTTCATACATAATTTTGAACATTTCCAAAACTGCAGGTACATTGTTGAAAAAAACTAGGTCCTCCTCTTGCGTAAAAAAAGGGACAAATTCCTTTTCTCTAAATCGGTACCATGAAAATGAAACACCGGAGTTTAACAAATATCTTTCTTTAAGTCTAGACCCTAAAAATTCCGCTGTGTCCTTTGGGTGGCCCAGATCTCGTACTAAGTTGTTCAAATCTGATTGGGAGAAAAGTTCAGGGTCATTTGTACCTGGATCGTAGCCATCATCACTGTCGCTGCTAATATGTGATATTTGGTCTAAATCGTCTAAAATATTGTCCAGGGTATCCGGAGGTGAATGAATAGGCAAGTCAGACCCATGAGGTACAGGTGGAATAGCCGAATGTATGATGGTTGGGTATGAAATGTCCTTCCTGTTTTATAAATTGAAACCTTGCACTGAACAAGAACAAAAATAGCAGTCATCACTGTGATTTTTAGGCTCTCTCCAAATCATGGGTACTGCAAAACGAAATGACTTCTTCTTACTTTGAAACCATTGTCTCAGTTCTTCAACACACACAGAACACACTACATGGGGCGCGCAAGATTTATGTCCCCTAATTTAATACCAAAGTATGCAAAATACACCTTCTGAACAAAATTAGAAATGTTCCTTTGATGCTTCTTCATGGTATAAGACCCACAAATATAACAGAAACAGTTAGGAGAGTTAATACATCCTCTAGTAGCCATATCTTTTAAATACCGTAGCACAAAACAGTTTGATGTTTACACCACAGTCGCTAGCTTGTTTGACCCAAGTTAGCCTTTGAGTTTACCACCCTTGCTCTATACAGTTTTACTTTAGTCAACTGGTGCTCAATATCAGTTTAATTTTCCACTGACATTTCCAAAATTATTAGAAATAAAAAAAAAAAAAATGGTGCGTGGAACGCCACGCGATAGAAGTGAAACTTCTTTGGAACATTGATTAGTTGCTCTAATATTCCAAACTGACAGTGTACATGTCTCAATCGCCTAATTTGCATGAAAAGTATTCGTGGCGAATTGAGTCTTTCTGATACCAAATCCAAAGTAGGAAGATATGCTGGAATTTCTGGGTATACAAAACTAATATATTTTGATGAATTTGGTATACTTTTCCTACTTAAACTTTGTCGGCAATTGTAACATTATTTAATGTCTTCTAAATTAATTTCCAGTAAAATATTTTTTCTGCTCAGCAACAGGCGTTCTCAAATCATATCTCTAAACCATAATCTATCATAAATCGAATACCCGTGACCGAAAGGATTATTGACGAATAGCTTTCGAATATATTTGTGAACATTTTTTATGGGTGTGTGAATATTAACTGCGCACTGTCCAGCTACACGAGGGCTTTTGGAGACGGACTTTGCACTCCCCCTCTCCTAACTACCACACCACTGGAAAACATTTGAGCTCTCGACAGATTTAACGTGCATCGCTCCCCTACACGGTGGTTCTTAAGTGGTACTCGGCTCGAACTCATGACACGTCAGCCACGATCTGATACTTTGACCACTAGACTACCGTGGTCACGCATTTTTATGGAAATCATAGTCTTTGTAACGTAAGATAGAATTTGTTACAGATTCACATGCATCAGTTCCAACACGCACTAGACTTGTTGAGGGCTCTGTAGTTGACGGGACAGGGGATTCACAAAGTCCGTATTAATCTGTGCTGTCATTAGAAGAGTCTTAATAGCATTCCTATCATTGGTCATTAAACTTGGCATTAAGAGAGTATTTTGCAATGTTTTTTTTTCAATTCTCGATATTCTCTCATGTGTACTCTGATGGAAATTTGGGCAGTAGCACTTGATGAATTTGCATTATTTTTCTGTTTTTATGTCACTTTATTTACTGGACTTGCTGCTAGTTTTTCTTTTTTTTTTTTCCTTTCACGAAACTCTTTTCCTCTTGTGCATTTGATTTAGGCATTCTGACTAGAATTAATAATAATTCAACGCAAATGAAAATTAAAGAAATAAACTAGCCACCGAACACATCTCCAAGAAAATTTCAAAAAGGCACGCTTTTGCTGCGAGACCTATTTTGTCGAAACCGTAATGCTTACACTGTAACTGATACGACCGCTGAGATAATGTTCTCGGGTTTGAAGAAAAGAACCCCTAATCGGAGGGTGGACAAGTTGACCAGTCGGAGACGTGGGCAATCATCCAACTTTATGACGGTTATGACGAGAGTCATGAGATGTGACCCCGCTCCCCCCTTTTCCTCCTCTGGCTCTCTCCTTACCATGGCAACAATTCGGGGGGACTACTTCTGTTCGCTTTACCACTGTTACGCAAAACTGGGCAGTTTTCTCATTCACTCTCGAGCCCAAAAAAGTTCCACTTCAAAAAATAACAAGCTATATATTCAGATTAATACCTTTAAATAAAAACTGATTTAGGAAAATAATAGTTGTATTAGAAGGGTCTAATTTAAAAATTTTCGCAAACCAATGAAGGCAAAAATCCTGAAAATTACTCTAGAATAATTTTGTATAAGAAATTTTAAAATATCTAAGGAAAAATACACTAAAATATAAATTTTATAATTTCTATACTTACATCATTTTCACAGGAAGAGGGCCTTAAATTCTTGTCTAGTTTTAGGACACGGAATTTCACTACAAAACAAATAAATAAATAAATGAAAGCTCAATTTAGTTTAAGAAATTAAGACTATAAACCAAAAATCGGAGTTTTTCTAGTAGTTAAGTTGTCATGTTTTGAAATAAACTCTGAACAAAAGAAATAGCAGGATTAAAGTTTATATATATATATATATATATATATATATATATATATATATATATATATATATATATATATATATATATATATATATATATATATATATATATATATATATAGAGTTGAAAACCAATTCAACAACAAAAATAAAAATGTAAATTAAATTTTTCTACATTGTTAAAAGTATATATTATAATCATTATTTTACGGTTACTTAAAGAAATATCCGAGATTATATCATTTTTAGAATATGGCTTATATTTCCATTATAAATATATTTATGTACCTATATATGTATCTACATATATAAAGGAGGAAAGCGACTCACTCACTCATCACGATATCTCAGGAATTAAAAGAAACTAAACTCAGTGGCGCAACAGCCCATGAGAGAAAAACCTACTGTGCCCAACTCAGAAAACGTGACCTGGGGCACTGAGGTGCATGAGCAGATGTCCCACTCTGGTGGCCAGTCTGACGCGCCCCCAGTGTTTAGTTCCTAAGCAAACTTGGTACTCATTTATCGACCTCCCGCAGGTATGACAGGAGATTAGACCTACAGACTTGGAAAATTGGTAGACTTGTTCTTTTAATGGAGTAGAGATCTGCCCTAAGAAGGGGATATTAAGGGGGGGGAGGTAAAGGGGTTATAGATAAATATTCCCGTTTTTAAATAATTAGACCTACAGACTTCTAATTTGGCAGACAAGTTCTTTTAATGAAGTAAATATCCACCATAAGGGGTTTCCGAAAATGGAACCCTAAGAAAGGGGATAAATATATTCCCGTTTTTGAAGTATTAGACCTAAAGACCTATAATTCGGCAGGCATATTTCTTTCATGGGATAGATATTCTTCACAGAAAGAGCTTTGTGAGAATCGATCCTTAGAGGGAAATACGAGGATTGAGGGGCATGATAGATAAATATTCCCAATTTTGAATTATGAGAACTACTTGTGGAATTTGGCAGACAGATTAAAGACAGTAGTAAAAATCCGCTATATAAGAGGTTTTGCAAAAGTCAAACCATAAAACGGGGATGTGAGTTGTTAAGAGGCGTTGAAGATAAATATATTCCCGTTTTTAAACTGTTACACGCACATACTTAAAATTTGGTAAACATGTTTCTTTTGTTCAATAAAGTTCCGCTAAGAACGCATTTTACGAAAATCAACTCATATGATGAGAGCGTGGAATTATTGATGAACAAAATATTCCCTTTTTGAAATACTAAACCTACAGTAACGAAATTTGGTATGCAGGTTTCACGTGTTTGTTAAATTGAAATATGTGCTAAGAACGGGCCTTTCGGAAATCGATTCTCAAAGGGGCTTATTGATAAAAAATTTTCATTTGTAATTGCATTTTACATTTTTATTAGAAATTTTGGGTAATCCACTTGCGTTTTTGGTGTATGTAAAATGATTCATAAAATTTCTCTTTCATAAAACTTCTTCATAAAAAATCTCTCTTTCATAAAAATTATTCTTAAAAATCTATTTTTTATAATTGATTCATTCAGGACAAAAATGAGTGATAATTAATAGTTATTTAATTACATTAATTTTCCTCATTTCTTAAATAGCTTTTTTTAATGATATTTCTTTTGATGAATGCATAGATTTCTATGTCTCTATACCAGCGTTTCTCAAACTGTGGGGCATGCCCCCTAGGGGGTCATGATAACTCGACCAAAGGGGGCGTGCTAATTGAAAAGTCGAAAATAAAAGATTATTTAAAAAATATTAATTTACCGATAGTAAACAAACAAAATACATTCTGACATAGTAAAAAAAATAAAATAAAATTATTCTGATATAATACACTTATAAATGTATCAGTATTGCACAATGTATTTTATAATTTATTTAACAATACTAAGTTAGGAACAAGTTTAACGATTACCAGTGCCCCCATGCATAGTCTTGTCATACATAAAATTAAAAACAAAAATTAACGTTTATCTTATTAATTTGTACGGTATATCATTCCTTAGCTGCCGATTAAAAGTTACGCGATTATCTCCCCTATTGCCACCGTTTTCAACGTAGGCGTGAATGTGTGATGTATTGGGGAGTCGGGGAAAAGGAATAAATAAGCAAAAATTCTTTGAAATAAGTATATCCTTCGTAAACACTGTCAAGGTCATTTTATTACATTCCAAAGCCTTCAGAATAATTTTATGGATAACAGAGCACAGAAAAAGAACGTACTTAGGAAAAACGTATATATACGTCCGAAGAAATTAATGCTTTGGATGAGCGAGACGTTTATGTACGCCGGTGGCACTTAAGAGGTTAAACTCGTACTGTAACTTTAGAGGCAAAGTATAGTATTATTTAATTAAATACATTGTTATTCTATGGAAGGGGGCACGATAAAAATTATGATTGAATATTGGGTCGCGAATATTGAAACTTTGAGAAGCACTGCTCTATACTATATTACTTTATATAAATCAGTTTATGTTCTGTATAATATATACTAAAATATTACCTTCTTGTCCTGGTTTGTACAATGGTTTGTCTGTTTGAATAATATATATATTTGTCTTTGGACTAGAAAAGTATACTTTATCACTGCCACTGATGGTTTTATCACAAATAGTTCCATTTATTTGCAATCGACCGCTATACACATTATCCTGATTTATCTCATTCACGAAGAAATCCATAAGTGTCTCCTTTTCATCTGAAATACACAAAAGAATTTATATGTCAGAAACCCAAGAAGAATCTAAATGCTTTAAATCTGAAATAGCAAAATTTCGTACCTTTTTCTAATTTATATTCTGTTTCTTGTGCTAGAGTCTCATTACCATTGTAAGATTCAGAATAGAACAATTTTACGTTCAAAACTCCTTCATCCATACACCCAAAACGTATGAATTGTAGTTGATTGTTGTTTCCAAATTTAATAGATCTTGGTGCGGTGAATATGTAACCACTAAAACAAATGTTTCTTAACGTTATTTTTCTAATCATTATATTTTTATTGATAATAAAGGTAAAAAGTTTTAAAGTTATTACACTTAAAAGTAACATGTAGAGAATAGCTGAATTGCTTAATCGAATTTTAAATATGTAATATGACATTGGAATATTTTTTTCCTTTTTTATAAATAATACAAAAGAAAAAAAGGAGCTAAGCGAATACAGATACAATACAAAGTAGTTATTTATGTACACGGAGAACTTCTTTCCTGAAATACATTTAAAGAAGCCCACAATACCGAAATTAACTATATTTTTTTTAAAAAAAAGCTTTATATCTAAGTCAAGGCAAAAATGAATTGTAGAACTGAAAAAATTAATCTTACTCAGTTTTAGAACCAAAACAACAAAAATAAAAGTTTTTTGATCCTTCAGTGTTGGCTCGTGTAAATTCATCAAAGAATATTCAAACATTTTTTTATAAGAATAATATATTTCCAATGAGTTAATTTTTTTAGAAATTAAAATTGTTTTGGTACATAATTTCAATTTTTATACATTTTTTTATCAAACTGTTTTTATTTTTAATTTATCTTACTTGTAGGCTACACAATGGATTGTCAGCAATGAACCTCTTAATTTTGATAAGATATACCCAAATTTACGGCAAAGACAAATGGATAAGTATTTTAGAATAATATTGTACATACAAATCTTGATAACATATTAAGATACAGAACTAATGGTTCACAAAATGTATTTGTTATTCCAGCACAAAATCCAAATAGGAAACGTGCCTCAAATTCATAAACAGCTAAAAAATACACTAGTTGGATTCAAATGGTCTAAAAAATAACACCTTACCGCATGGTATGATTTTATTAACAACATCTCTGATTGCATGTTCCATTTCTTAACATATTTACTACTACTGAAATTATCACGTAAAATTTATTCTTAAGGAACCTATGACCTATTTTTTCAGTAGCACATCGTAACACATAATTTCGAAAGAAGTTCAGTACTATTTTGTACAATTTGTATTGAAGTAATTCTCTTGATAATGTAAAAGCTACATCACCCTTCCAAATTGATCCAAGACCTACTCTAGAAAATTGAAGTAATTTGAAATAATGCACAGGGACTAGACAACTAAGTGGAGAGATATATAATTGTTTACACACAAAAACTACTTAAAACGTATCTAGTAATAACTAAAGAGATCAGGAATAAATATTTCTTTTAAATTTAATTAAAACTGAATATCAAAATAAGTAACCGTTTCTGCAGATTTTATAAATAAATCTTACCTATAAGTTTTACAAACAAATGATCCTAAGCAATTGAATAAGAATTCGCAAAAATAAATATCACTGACGGATTTTAAATACATAGTTTCAGATTACTCATGCACTTTTACTGATAAGTGTAAGAATCATAATTTCAAAAACTAAAACTGATGACGTTATATATGTTATCGTTAAAGTGCATAATTGCTTTATTTCATAGAATGACTAGGTATATCATGAAATAACTAAACAAGTCAGTTAAAGTATAAAAAAATGAAAATTTTATACTTCAACTTGTTATTCTATGAAATAACTAATGATAGACCGTTAAAGTGAAAAATAAACAATTTCAAAGTTATTTTACATACAAATTAATTAATCATAAAAATAGCTACAATCTCTCGAAAAAATATATTTTATCCCTATTGTGGATGATTAATTGATAAACAATGAGGAAAAGCAGATTATATATAATTTAATATTGCTCATATTGCAAACATTAGTTAAAATGAAAGGAAAAAAAAAAGAATATGTTGCAAAAATAGTATTTTTTGTATATTATCAAAAAAACATACAAGGGGGCAAGAAAAATTGCTGCTTCATGAAAATATAGTGTAAACTTTTTCAAACGAAAATATAAGAGAATATTAATTTAAATTTTATGAAATACCTATATTTTATTTTTCATAATATATTTAAGCAAGGATTGATGTGATGACACTATGAATTGTGGTTCAAAACTGGCTGAAAGCAGCTACAGCCAGTTCAAAGAACTTTCGAGTGCCGTATTCCATACTTTAACGATCAAGTAATCGTTACTCTAGAATACCTAATTACATCGTAGAATTCAATAAGTTTATATACTTTAACTGACTGGTCTAGTTGTTTCATAAAAAAACATAATTATTCTAGGAAATAACGGATTGCACTTTTTAAGGGTCATATATACATATAATGAATTAACTTCAATTTGAAATTAAAAGTAAAAATAATAAGATTAAATTGTTAAATGCTCATACCTATCAACTTCTTCCATGGCGCATGTTACCAGTACTGAACACATAAATATTACGAAACACAGCGTATATTTCATCTCCATGTTTGTTATTTTTGGCTTGATAACCTACAAGGAAAAATGCAACTTTTTAAATTCTATTTTAATTATTCAAATATCAGTTTGCTTGAAAAAATATACACAGAGGTTTTTTAAACAATTTTAAAACTATTATTTTTTGTTCACCTTAAAATCTTAAAATTGTACAGAAAAACAATTTATGATAATCCATAATGATTTCTCAAATGTCACTTACTTTTTTTAATTGGAAACAAATATGTTGCTGCCAAACACTTGTCTGAAAAGTTTAAAAAAATAATACAAAAAAAAAACAATAACACACGAAGTATTTGGGGATTTTGTGCACGTTTTCTATCTGTTCTTAAGGCATAAAAACAAGTACGTATTTTGAACAAATATACAAGGTTTGATAATTAAAAAAAAAAATGAATGGATAATTTTTTTAAAAAAAATATAAGAATTATGTTATAATTAATGAATTGGTATTGTTATTCATACGAAAAATTTAATAAATACAATCTATTATAAATGAAGTGTTCTATATACCTTTTTTTAAAATTAATTATAAAACTGAAAAATATGGGCAATAAAACAATATCCTAATTGCGCAAACTCATTAGAATACTTGCCTATAAATATTAATTTCCGAATATATTAAATGAATATGGTTAAAGAATACAGGCACGCAACGAATTAAACAAGAAAATAAAGAAACGCCTGGTCTGAAACTCTTAAATGTGTGAACCAAGACCTATATAATTCGAAGAAAACCTCATTATAAATCACGAAAATAACTTGAGGACTCTTATGAAAGTAAAAGTTTTATTGAGGACGAAAGTATTAGGAATGATGATATAAGGATTGTCGAGAGTTGCCAAATAAATAATAGAGTTCTGGTAGCTCTAGGTATGAAACAAACCGGTCTCCAAAAACTTGTTGACGAAAAAAAAAACAGGTCGCTAAATTTATCTGGCTATTTGTGGTTGCCATCACAAACGGGTTGACTTTTGATAAAAAGAAAATGCATAATAGTTTGTTAAACCTTGATTTCAAAACTATATATATATATATATATATATAAACATCACAGCAAATATTGTATCAGCTAACCTCCTTTCAACATGGATGAATGAAAGTTATTGATATTCTAAATGTGACAAATATAGTTTATACACAAGTTCATTCAACTAATTAACTTCTCCTTTTATTCATACATAATCTGTAACTCCTAATAAATGTGTAACTCTTAAATGTTATAATACATTTTGTATGGATTTGATTTTGCATAAAATATTTTTTTTTATTCCAAATGGCGGATAACAAGATAACTGCCAACAAAATGAGAAGCAGTGTAGATTGAAAAATAATAAGAAACAACAAAACATATAAATAAAATAATAAGAAACAATAAAAATAAATAAAATAATAAGAAACAATAAAAATAAATAAAACAATAAAAATAAATAAAATAATAAGAAACAATAAAAATAAATAAAATAATAAGAAACAATAAAAATAAATAAAATAATAAGAAACAATAAAAATAAATAAAATAATAAGAAACAATAAAAATAAATAAACTAATAAGAGAATAAACACGTCTTGTTCACACATGTCTATAAATCACACATTTTGTGTCTGGCCTCCCAATATCTGATCCACATGGTTCCAGAGTTGAGTGCACGGCAGCGTGCCAAATGAATGACGTCCATTTCTTCGTTGGGGTCGCATAGCTTACAAAGGGGACTCTGGGCAATGCCTATCATGTTTCGATGTTTGGATAGGCAGTCGTGGACCGTGACGATTCAAAAATCAGCCACAGCTGTATCTCGGGACCATTTTGGAATATCAAGGAGTTTGCTAAACCACTCCTTGATGATTATCTTGGTTGAATTTCAACCAGAAGCCAGAAGTGTTATCTGTAGTACTTCTTTATGATTCTTTTGGCCTTATAAAAAGGAACTGTATTGTTAGAGGATTGAAAGAATTGTGTCCCCCTTTTCGCCAAGCAATCGGCATTTTCATTCCCATCAATGTCGAAGTGTAATAGAATCCATTACATGGCAATGCCTATATGGCATTGAAGTAAATCGCCAATTAACAGTTGACATTTCAGAATATCCACTGTTATTGGTGCCTCGAAGGAAGATATTGCTTAGAGAGCTGCCCTTGAGTCACATAAAGTAACCAATGTTCAAGAGGTTGAGATAGAGCAATGCTTATAGCTGCAATTTCGGCATCAAAAGCAGTGCCGTGAATTCCTATCGGTATATAGGAGAACAGGTCACAGCAAACTCCAGCAGCTGCATTACTTTTATCTATCAACTTGGAACAGCCAGTGAAAACGTATAGCAATTCATCCTCAGGCTATAATGCACACAAAGTCTCCAATGAAAGGATTCTTAGCATTTGGCTGTATGTTTCTTTCTTTCGAACCTCATGGAGCAGTTCTGTTGAAAGTGCTAAGTTATACCTTTCAGTCGAGCAGAAAGATTTTATTAGATCTTCTGGTTCGAAATGAAAATTATGATGCTCTTTAAGAGTCATAACATTCTGAAGGAAACCTCTCTGAGATTTCAGATTTCTGTTGATATAGGATAGGGAATCATTCCAAAGGGATAGGCATTTTGGGATTCTAGTAATTTTCTCCCATAATAATATAAAGCCCGTTCTTCAATAACAGATTTAATAGGAATTTGATGGGTTGATAACAATAGAGCATCGATTGGTGTTGATTTCACAGATCTTGAATAAAATATTAATGTAGACAATTTTCTTTAAGAAATTGTTGACACTTACTCATCAATAACGAACTGAACTGAACCCTGTGGCGCAACACCCCATGAGTGCCAATGCCTACTGTGCCTATCTCAGTTTACGTGACCTTAAGCGCTGGGGTGCATGTACAGATGTTTCGGTCAAGTGGTCAGTCATACTCATCAATTTTGAAATTAAATTTTGAATACAGGTATAACATAGAAAACATGAAGTTTATGGAATGCATTAAGGTATTGCAAAGCAGTGAATATTCTGTTAATTTTGCCTCACAGTTTTGGATTTTAGAGGATTAAATTATAATCCCAAATTAAAACCAACCCTACTCATAATTACTAATTCATTCTATTCTAATTCTTCACTATATTTTGTTATAAAATTTTTTCTTACACTAGATAAAACAATGCACTTACGACTAAAAATAAGAATTATTACATAATAAAAAAAAAGAGTTCAAAAGTCGTAAATATTCTTAAAAACAATAAGAGGCATAGTAACCACGTTAAGCTCTTCTAAGATACGTTATAATTTTAGAAAACTTATACAGTGAGAAGTTATCAATAAAATTACGTCTCTGATTTATTTATCCTTAAATAAGCAGTTTTTTCATAAACTTCTCTCTGATACAGCAAAATGAATACTGCTTATCAACGTAATCAATCATATTATTGACGATTTTGTAAAAAAGAAAAAACAGAGCACAAGTAAAATTTCGCGTGATTTATAACTAGAAATATCAAAAATATTGTATAGATAGAATAGTGATAAACCCAGTGAAGAAGTTGTTTCTTTTCTTGCAAAGCAAATAGCTCATGAACCCAATTTGTGTACTTTAATGAATTTCAATTTTACTTTTAAAAGGGTCCCAAATAATTATGCAATATTATCTGGAAGGATAAATCCAAAATATAGAACTTTCAAGGCAAGGTCATAAGAAAATCTTGTAGTTTTGCGTTTGAGAAACCCAGGCTATTTATATGCTCTAAATATGTTGCATAAAATTTAACTTTATGATAAATGTAAAGCCGAAAACAGTAGCTGAGACTGAGTTTGAGTAAATAAGGATACATTACTGAGATTAAATTGGAACAAAATTCAGGCTGTGTTTTTCAAGTTATCTACGAATGCTACATTTCAGATTTTTGAAGAATGACCTGCTGTCAGTGCATCACTGAAATAAATTATCCAGATTATTTTGTAAAAAAAACAGTGTATATATTAGATCGTACCACCTAAACAATTTGAAGTCTTCAGTAAATAAAAGATCAATCAATATAATAGTAAATGTGAATTCCAGGTGAAGTATACCTATGATTGATTTGTAAAGTTAAAATGATATATAAAAAAAATAATTCTTGAAGCAAGTTTGTTTTCATGAATTGAAAATCTAGATTATGTGGGTTATTCTATTGTAAACGCATATTTTTATGACAATAAATGTTAAACTGGTCATGCGTGACCGTTCAACTAGAAACGAATATAATCGGCGCATTTTAAGAATACATTTTCTAATATATTTTGTAAAAAAGAATGGAAGGGTAAAAATGAATTGGATTAACTAAATGCCACGAAAGGGAACGGAAAGGACCATATTTGCTTCTAGTTCTCACGTTTAATATTTAGGAGACAATTTGCTTACAAATAGTAGCAATTTCGATTATAAGCATTGTACTCGTTGAATCATATTCCTTAATACTTATAATCGAAATATCAACATATGAATATAAAATCGAAAGGTTAACTCCTAGTCCTTATAAACAAGACTTTAAGAAAAATATTTATGGATCACACAGTGACAAATGCCCTAAAATTAACCAATTTGTTTAGAAAATATTTTCTTATAGAATCACAAAAAGTGATAAAATTATCTTTTCGATTATTGATATTTAGTACATTTATCTTTTATATTACACTTTTCTCAACTTCGTAAAAAAGTTTTTTTATAGTGATCCAAAGCAAATATTTTCAAACTTGGAAATGAGAAGGGAATTTATATTATATATGATATTTTTTGTAATTAATTACTAGTATAGATAAATGTTCTTACAGAAATATTTCCGAGTAAAAGTTTTGAATATTTTTTAACACAATTGAGAAAAACTTCAATAAATGAAGTGCATTACCATCACTTAATATTGAAAATAAAATATTTCATACAGAAGATAAGTAACAGAAAAGAATTAGTCTCATTTAAAATTAAAATCTTAGTATTATTATTTCAAGATACATCACTGTTTAAAATGAGATTCTTCAGTATAAAAAAAGGTTAATTGAACAAGTATTTAAAATGTAATCATATTATAAAAACGCAATGATGCATTGCGTTTCTTAAATATGATGATTCCATTGCAAAACGCATTAAAATAAGGAATTGTATGTGGCTCAAAATACCGTAAAAATATTAGTTCTCAAAAAAAATACTCATTATAAATTATCTACAATACTAAAAAAAGGGGGGGAGGAACATTTTTGCAGGGGTTCTCGAAAGGAAACAACTCTAAAGAGAGAAACGATATTTTGAAATTCTGTACTTACAATTCAATATCCCCGTATTAAATTCAAATTCAAAATTTCCTAATTAAACTATTTACACAGTAAATTTGATTTGTTTTGATATTAAATAACAAGAAATACACGGTAATGTGAAATTGTATTAAAAGGAAAATAAACATTTCATTTCTTCTCATTGACATGTGACGAATTATAGTAACTTCGCGAGAAAATAAGTAGAAGTTAGTATTAAGGTTGAACACAAGACAGCTGGAGTTACTTGACCTACCAACCTTGTTTCTTAAATTTTACGCATGTAATTAGCCTACGATTAGTGTAAATCAAAACGAAGACGCAGTCCAATTAGCGTAAATACGACATGAATAGAAGTTCTAATACAAATACAGCTTCAATTATACTTTGAAATAAGAGTTCTGACATGCTGCACTTGTTATACAGAACCCCAAAATAAATATTTACTGTAAAAGACATGCAATTCGATTTTCGTGAGAGAAAAAATATAAAGAAGCACGTGTTAAATGAATATTCCAATGAATGTAAAAACTGAATGTCAACAAAAGATGAAAAATGACCTTATCATAAGATGATATATATGTTCAGTATAGAGACAACAGGAAAGAGAAAAAGTCTCTCTTTCTGGAAGCTATATATACTCATCATAAAAATTATTCCACGCACATCCAACTTTAATGAGGGTCAATAAATAAACGAAAAGGAGAGTGCAAATGTGATTATTCACCTGAGGACTCTTATTAATTCAGCTTTCTTTCACATGATAAGAAAAAAACTATCAAGCTGTATACAAGATGAATACAAAATTTTGATGATAGTTTTGATGGAATATAATGAATCAGACCTGCATAACCATTTTGAATAATATTAGTATCTTTCTTCAAAGTGCAGTGTTGAAATTTACGTCAAACACTATAGTTATTGCATATTTGATGCGTATAAGAAAAGCACTGATAATGTAGAATATAAACAAAGAAGATAAATATAAGATAACGAAATAAAAAAGATAAGTATGAGATAAAGATATATATATATAATTTTACGAACCTCTATTTAGCGAATTTTTCTATTTTGCGAACTTTTTCCTGTTCTTCGTAAAATAACCTCCAAACATGCATTTTCTATTTAACGAGCTTTTTTCTCTTTTGATTAGATTTTTTCCCCCTCCCTACTTTAAAAATATTTTCGGACATTTCAAATTATTCTCTCTTTCAACACATTTTATGGTGTGACCAATGACCGTGAACTGTTTTTACCAGAAGCCTAACGCACGAAGAGCAATAAAATTGACGTAATTTTTCAAATAAAATTAACAGATGTTGTCAGTAATTAACTTTAAGGACACGTGTAGAAATATATGCTTAAAATTACCAGTTATAAAAAAATGTATGCTTAAAATTACGTGTAGGCTTAAAATTAGAAAATATCATTAAAATTGATTGATTTTTATATGCAATTATTTTTTAAAGTTGAAAATACAGTGTATTCCTGGAAAATGTTTTTTTTTTTCCTCCTTGTTTTCCTAGCAGACTTCTTTTTGATGGGTAAGATTTATGGTAAAATAAATAGATATTGATTTACAAAAAAGTGTGAGAGAATAATTACTTTTTTTATAATATATAGTGTTTATGAATTTAAAATCTTATTTTTTTTTCACATGGTTTTTAAAGTACATTAAAAAGTGAATCTCTATTAAAGTACTTTCCACACTACGGACTTTTTTACGGGATTTAGTGACTTTCATAAATACAGGTCCGACTGTATCTAAAATCTGGTTAACGAAGCGGGATTTATGTGTATATTCGACAATTCTTTATTCTAATAAAAATTATCACGAAATCATTAAAATATTGCGGAATTAATAAAAAATTTTTAATGTTCTGAATAATTTCATTAAGATATTAAGTATAAAATGATACTTAAAAGTTCCATAGACTTTTATATCATGATGAATATGCAAATAAACTTATATAACATACCTTAAAAACTATTACTATATAATACAAAATATGTATGGAAATGTGAAATGCCACATTGTAACCAATAAATACTTCTATTTAGAATAGTAAACTTGTTGGATTCATCACTTTCGTCGAATCATGAGTTCATAACCTAATTAAAAAATAAAATACGATTTCCTAAAACCTCGTCAATAGTAAAACTCAAGCAATTAAGAATATGACAGGGGAAGGTCTGATCAGCCTCTCACCTATGACAATCTGGAAAGACTTTCCGGCCCTGTTGAAATGTAAGAGATTTGCTGTGGCCACTAAAAAAGCACCGTAAAAGCTTAGAACAGCACACTGCTGTTTTTAACGACAAAAGTTTTTCGCCAAATGGCGCCAAGGAAGAAAACGCGTTTTTCAAAATGGCGTCAGAGACACAAACAAGAGAAAAGCGTGGTTTTTCAAAACGGCGTCAAGAGATTAAAAACGTTGAAAAAACCCGGTTTCTAAAATGAACAACAAAGGAAACATCAAATCAAAAATAAGAAATTAAATGCAAATTCTTTCCGAATTTTGGACATCCATACCAAGATTCTATCAATCCTTATTCATACAAAAAACAATCATTACTTTCTTTCCTTTTCTTTCCATCTATTTTCTCCAGAAGAAAATCCATTCGCTATGTTTTTACGAAGAAAACGCGATTTCTAAAACTGCTTTTACAAGAAAAACTGAAAAATCGTCGCTTCTAAAACGCAACAGTGGGGAATCCGATGTGAATGCTATATATAGGCTGATGAAATAACGATCTCCATTTCTTTCAAAGAAATTATTTTCATATTTCGGACAATCGTACTGAAATATTTCCAATCGTTCACTCATTCATAAAACAATCATTTCTTTCTTGTCGCTTTCATTCAAAAGGTAAAATATCTATTCGTCGAGCTTCAAAAAAGAAAGACATGGTAAAATGAAAAGGGTGGTCGTCCCACGTGCAGAAGCAAGGTCAGAAGTGGAAATGACCACTGTCCAAAATGGGGGGATTTTGTGCTCGACCGGTTTTAGGGTTACCATTTTACTTGACATAAAACTGGACGAATTGGCAAAGTTGCCATATTGTGTTAAACTTTATCGCCAAATTGTTTGGCGCTAAAAAAATTTGTCGCCAAGAAGTATTCGTGACAGACAGAGCGTGAAAGAGCCGTCTGCTGATCTCTAGGAATATTAAGTGGGTGACACCAACAAGGATTTTTCCCAAAATACCAAGGGTGAGCAGGGGTTTCATAATGGGAAATAAGCAGCTTCAATTGATTCAAGGACACTGGGACGCCAAAGGGAGAAAATTGACTTAGCCCCTAGTGCATGTTAATTTAGCTGGACCTAATGGAATGACCTTCACGTCTAGGGTGCCCTACCAGGAGTACATGCTCCCGATGTACATCGCCCATTCCGTCCAGGTATATCCTCTCGCTACTTTGAGGCAGCTATAGTGGGTCTTTAAAGGGACTGATGGTGTAGAATAGCTGATGCACATTAAATCTACCGTTTCTCACAGTCCTCAAGACGATATAGTCTTGAAATTTGTAAACAGCACATGCGACCTCGTCACTTGTCCGTGGTTCAAAATAACAAGATCCACATCGCCAATATACCTTATATCGTTACATTTCCGGTATGATTGGAACCGTAATTTTGCAAAAGCACATAAACGAATATTTTTAAAAAAATATTTAGGGTCACTTAGATTAGAATACATGAATAAAATGGTTTTAAGGACATTTTGACAAAAAAAAATTAAATACGATTTTTCGGCAAAAAAATTAACTTAGAATAACCTTTTTTCAAAATGTTCTCCTTTTGTGAGAAATGCTTCTATTATAATAATATTTTGCCTGTATATAGCTCAGACCTATGTACAGAGGTTCAACTATGATTTTTGAAATATTCACATTATTTTCAGAGTTACAACCCATTAAAATAATTATCGACGTTTTTTTCTTAAAATTTCTTCCCTCTGCTAGTGTAAAACATGGACAAACCCACTTATAAGTTATATATTTCAAAATTCTAGTTGAGCCTCTGTACAGAGGTCTGGGCTATATACAGGCAAAATATTATTATAACAGAAGCATTTTTCACAAAAAGAGAATATTTTGAAAATTGGTCATTCTATGTTCATTTTTTGTCAAAATAACGCATTTAAATATTTTTTGTATTGTAATAATTATCTTAAAACAATTTTATACGCGTATTTTAATCGAAGGGACACTACAAACTTAAAATAAATATTCGTTTGCACGTTTTTGCAAAATCATGATTCCGAACGTAGTTGGATACCTTAACACAATGGTCTCCAACCCCGGGGGCGTGGATCAAATACTACCGGTCCGCAAAGGAAAAAATTATTTCCCTCTTATTTATTGTGGTATATTTTTCTTGAGTTTGGGCTACTTTTTATGAAAATATCTTTAATATTCCTTGTTAAATAACTTAATATTCCTTTTTTTGTATAGCTATATTTTATTCTCAAGTCACGATTAAATACAATTAAATCAAAATTATTAAATCA
Organism: Trichonephila clavipes; assembly: GCA_019973935.1. Classification (NCBI taxonomy): domain Eukaryota; kingdom Metazoa; phylum Arthropoda; class Arachnida; order Araneae; family Nephilidae; genus Trichonephila; species Trichonephila clavipes. Next base: position 648,603 of record BMAU01019579.1, on the reverse strand, counting down.
AAACAGTCTAAAATAAAAGCAATCAACGTCCTCCCCCTCAGCGGGCAACGGTAAAATTAACAAACGTTGACTGGTCCACGGCGATAAAATGTTGGAGAACACTGCCTTGTCATACTACGCTCTGATAAACATTCATTTGATTAATCTTCGAGATTTTAACAAAAGCTCATGATACTCGAAATGTTTAATAAAACTGTTTCAAAAACTAAAAATTCAATGAAATTTCTAAATACCATGAAAGAAAATTGCTGCTTTAGAAAGAAGACGGTTTTTTAGACTTTTCTTCATAATAAAGGAAATATTTTATATTCAGTATTGTCAAAAAGTTTTAAAAGACGTCCAACGGTGAGGAAAAAAAACAGTTACGTATTCCAGTCACTGAAATCCGTATTCAAATTCTTTTCGTTTTTGTTCACGTGATTTAAGGAAAAAAATAACATGTCCGTTCGCCTCCTAGTAATATAAAAGAAATGTCTAAAAGAAGAAAATGATGGATGTATGGAAGAAGACGCCAGCATTCCGGGAAGTCTAAATGAGATGCTGATGCAGGTATTGTGTGAATAGGAGTGTTTAATTCATTTCTTAATCCGTTATTATGCAAAATTATATCCTTTAAAGAGGTCCCAAGTTCAAGGATCTCCCTTTTGATAACTTCCTTCAAAGAAGTCGGAATTCTTTTCCGAAGTCATCACATCCAAATCTTACGTAATATTTTCATGTCTACGTGATAAACGCTTTTTTTTTCAAGTATTGCAAAATTATTCTCAGAACAAAGTATTGACAGAAATTTATATAATTTTAAATTATATTTTATAATTCATTTCTAGGTAGAAAATCAGGTTTCTTATATATTTTCCATTTAAAGTATTTTTGATGTATATGAATATTTCTTAACTTAACTCAGTGGCGCAACAGCCCATGAGGGCCAAGGCCTAATGTGCCAATTTCCGTTTTCGTGACCTTGGGTCCTGTGCATGAGCAGATGTTCCGATCAGATGGTCAGTCTGACGCGAAACTCCCAGTGTTAAGTTCTCAAGCAAGCTTGGTACTCATTTATCGACCCACTGAAGGAATGAAAGGTTGAGTAGAACCTTGCCCTGCCTGGGGTTTGAACCTCGACCTGCGGTGTGGAAGCGTGATGCAATACCAATCAGCCACTGGGCTTCATGACTATTTCTTACCTTGAGAAAAAAATTATTAAATTAAAAAAATTACTAAATAAAAGATATTTATTTTTGGTAGATATACATATTTCTCACTTTTCTTGCAATATATCATTTTAATATTTTCGATTGTATTTAATCTTGTACAGTTTGTAATTCTGCATGTTACGTAGCACATAAGATTTTGAAGCTACATGTTGTACTTTATCATTCATAAAATAATAAAGTACAATTTTTAAACAGGTGGTGGTATATCATAAATCTATTCACCATCCATCACAAAAAGTATTATATATTTTCGATTTTTTTTCTGTATTTGTTCGCGATAAATCTTCTAGATCATTCGTAAAATAAAAAGAAAAACTTAGTGTGACGAAAATATGTATATTCATATTTAACTCTTGTAATAGATAGAACAGAAGGAAAATGAAACAGTTTATTTCATATAAATTTTTTTGCAAAATTTTACGCGTTTTGAGACGCTTGTGTAGTGAATGTCATAGAAGAAGCAATATGTATAGGAATATCGAAAGAAAAATAACATACATACATAAAGTTCAAAATTAAAAGTTTATACAGATAGTAATCTGGCATTACAAAAATTAAATTCAACGCATGTTTATTTATTTATTTTTCTATTTTGTTACATCTTCTATATATTCATTCAACCGTTTAACCCATGAAAGAATAATCTATTTACATCCCAAAATGTTTGCACGCCATCATGCAAAGTGTGACTTGCATAATTGACCTAAAACCTGTATCCATCAATGCCAAACCGAAGAACTTTAAATAAAAAAGACAACACATCCTCTTTATTGACAATGCATGACGTGTTTCGACATTCCTGACTAGCGGATTTTCGTGAAATATCGAATAAATTTGGACACCCTGACCATTTTGGTGCTCTGTAAAAATGCCCTGTGTAAATTCACCGCATCAAGTAACTAACAGGTACACTATTTTGTGTTTGTTATCAAGCTCATCATAAAAATAAATAGATTTCAATAACATCACTACAATATGCTCATTATTATAAATTCGAAAGTAATTATTGTTTTCGCTTTAACCTAAGTTTTTAACTTCAATTTCGAACGCAAAAGTTGGCATTGTATGTGTTTTTGTTTAAGTGTATTATACAATTCAAATAAATGATAAATTCAACAATTTTTCATCCCATACAAAAGTTCCACTTTCTGACTTCTTCAGATACATAGGTAGCAATAGTATTAATAATTTCATAACCTCTACAATAGGGAAAAACAATTTTTCTCGGGGAAGTGAGGGAATTAACGTCGCATTATTCAGTTACTCGAGGGCTTTTGAAAACAGACCACGCAATTTTGAACCATGGTCAAGTGACGAGGATGACACCTGAGCTGGGACCATCCTCCGCTTCTAACTTCCACGCCACACCAAAGAGAGGACATTTGAGCTTCGATAGATTTAACGTGCATCACCCCCTCGCCTACACGGCGGGTCATCAGCGATACTAGGATCGAACTCACGATACGCCAGCCGCGAGAAAAAATTTTCGGACAGTTATTCTTTCAAATGCTAGAAAAATGCATTAACTCTACTTAAAGCGACTTTTAGTGATCTCAAAATATAACGTACTTAATTTTAAATGATGTGTAAAAAAATTAGACTGAGGAATAGAAAAAGGAGAAGAAAAAAAAAAGACTTCGCACAAAAACTATTTTTTATTGAGATAATCCAATAAGATAACAAATAAAAGAATAGCATTTTTTTATGTGTCAAAACATTTTAAAATATTTATCAGCATATAATTATTAAAACTTAACACAGGTTCTTTCAAAATAATGTTTAACTTTTTACAAACGCAAATCTCATTAAATAAAATCACTTAATTATCAGTATATCTAAAAAATCTCTTAAAAAATTACAATATTTTTTAAAATTAAAAAAATTTTTTTTTTTTTTTTGCAAATATGTCTGTGTCTGTATGTATATGAAAGTTTTATGTTTGAGTTATGAAAAGATAAATAAAAACAAAAACAAAATTCCGAAAAAAAGACATTGGAGAATGCAAAATAAAAACTTATTTATAATTCAGCAAAAATGAGAAACACGTCATTGTTTCTCCGATTCCTTTACAGCCGGGGTGGACATTACGTCGATCAGGATCCTCCGGTGGACCGCCAAGACATTTTGGGGTGCTCGTCTGAAGATTTTAGCAGTAATTATATACGGAAAATTCAAGTTTGGCTGACAGTACACGCAGACTATAAGTCTGCGTGTACCAACCATAACAACGAAAACTAACTTTAGATAAAAAAATTTTTCTGTATTTTGAATTGTTTCATAATAAATGCATTTTTTGATATAATTATGCTTGTGGATATTCTTATTATATCTGTGTCTTGCGTTTTGCTTTAAACTCGGTTTTAAATTGTTGTTTTTTTAGTTCTGTAGAGAGGCAAGTATATATTCCGTATTTATTATTAAACTAAATAATAACCTTTTCCCTACCTCACCACATCTATGACATAGGGCAGTGGCGTACACACAATTTTTTCAGGGGGATATCGAGGATCTACCAATCTCATATCATGCCCCAATACGTGGTAGCCAAACATTTTATTATTATTATTATTATTTCGGTTGTCGGGAACAAAAAAGAGCAAAAATAAGTTACTAAATAAATAAATATTAATTAATAAAAACACTAATAAAAATAGTTACATTTTACGCTCTTTATACATGGACTTATAATCAATCGGGAAACAAATCAAGGGCTATGAGGGAGGGTCTGGACCCGTGGACCCCCCCCCCCCCTTGGGAGCACCATTAACACTGGGTGGATCGCAACACCTTGAAAAAATTAGAAGTAGCCCGTACCCTGGAAAATTCTGCCCACCCCTGCTTTAGAATTTCGAAGATAGCGATACTTCAGAGGGGCACTTTTAGAACTCATTCGTGCTTAAAAAGAGAGTAAAATGTACAGATTATTATCATTTGTATTTTTGATCATATATAAGAAGGTTGCAGATATATATAACCATAGTCTTATTAATAATCTTTAAATATATCACAAAATTAAAAATGGCGGATTTATCGATCAACTGCAACCTTTCAAGCGGTGTATAGACTAAATTTTTTTTATTGGCTCAATAAAATTAAATCTTCTATCAGAAATATTTGATTATTGTTTTATGAGAGGGAAAAGTTAAAAATACTTAGCTTTAATTCAAAATGTATTCATAAATGATACTAAAAGTCTACATTGCATAGTTATTGCATAGTTAAAGCAGCGTAAACTCTTTTTCTGATTCAAATCATCATTTCTTAACAAAGTAAGGGGATTATTAATAGGCTCTTGCTTCTTTTATTGAGAAAGCTTTTTCTTTAAAATATACCAATTTATCAAGCAAACTTATATCCAAGTAATATGTTTTAATTATTTATTATTAATATCGAAAAAGAAATGATAAATTTAGTGTTTTGAAAATAAACAGCAAAAGGAAAAAACGAGTTTTCGTTACTCAACAAAAATCAAACTTTTACACGGAATCTACCGTGTACAGGGGCTGATGTATATTAAATACATCGATGTTCAACTTGCTCCCAGTATGGTTCTATTTAGGGAGTCTAGTGCATGCTCAAATGTCGTTTTTGCCATTTGACCTTTGTTCAAAATTGCCAGGTCCGTCTAAAATAGCCCTCGCGTCGTTTCAGAGTGCAACGTAAATCAAAATGAAATCAAATCCAATCTTACAATGTAACATGACAAATTTTAAAAGATTCCCATATTTAAAAGAACATTTACATAGATAAACTATAGTTAAGGTATCCGACTACGTTGAAAACGTCAATTTTGGCGAAAAGTTCGATTTTTATTTTTTGGCTAAATATTAAAATTCAAACGATTTGCTTTCTAAAACTGTTCTTGCTTTGTTAGTACGATAATTAGAAAAAAAGTTACAGCATTTTTAAAACAAGTCATATTCATCAAAAACAACCGGAAGCGGCGATTTCGAAACCGGAAGTCGTATTCTGTATTCATATTTTGTGTATTTTTATGTAACTTTTCATCTGAAATTGAATAATTTTACTTGCAGAATGATCTATCTTTTAGCCCCATTGTTTTACTATTGAATTTTGTTTTGAAGAAGTGGCAACGATCATTCTGATTTCATTTGAAAGTATTGCTTGTTTACGTTTTTGCAGTGGCTTTTCTTGAATCATTTTGCTAAAATTCTTTCTATTTTTCTCACGTAATTTAACATTTAAAGTATTTTAATATTACGTAAAATAATCTCGTTATTATTTGATATGGGAAATCGCAAGAATAAATCTCGTTCGCAAAAGCGAAAATTTATTGGGAATCGTTTTACAGAACGTACCAAGCCATTAGATGTACCAACAGTAAGTGAGCAGAAGTTGAAGACCACATCTGTCTCTTTTGAAAATATTCCATCTAAAGATGATAAAATGTCAGGGAATCGAATCTTTGATGTGGAAATTCTACGTACTGTATTCAATTGTTTGTGTTGTCCCTCCTGTTTGTCAGTGAATCTTCAGTTGACAGAAGATTTAATCTTTGGATTATCTTCAGGTATGACTTTGAAGTGCAAAAATTGTATGTTTGTGTATGCTTTTCAAAGTACAAGAAAAGCAAATAAAATGAACGACATAAATTTGCAGTTTGTGTGGGGAATGAGAATATTGGAAAAGGCCATTCATCTTCGAAGAAACTGTGTGTCAGTTTGAACATTCCTTCACTGTCAAAAGCTGCATACAGATCTTGTGAAAAAAAATTATTGAATGTTGCTTCTGTCGTATCAAAGAATGCTATGATTGAAGCTGCTGATGAAGTTAGAAAACTGAAAAACACTTCAGATGTTGCGGAATGTGGAGTTTCAGTCGATGGTACATGGCAAAGACGGGGACATTCATCGTTAAATGGTTGTGTCGCTGTTCTTTCAATTGACACAGGCAAAGTCCTGGATTTAGAAGTGATGTCGAAATGGTGCAGAAACTGTAACACATCAAAGAGTTCAGAAAAAAGTAAACATATAAAGAAACACCAATGCTCGTGCAATCATCAGGGATCAGCTGGAAGCATGGAGCCTGTCGGAGCATATAGACTATTTGAGCGTTCCCGTGAAACCAGGAAACTTCAATATGTAGAATTTTATGGTGACGGCGACTCAAAAAGTCATTTAGCTGTTAAAGATATCTATGGAATAGATAGCTTAAGAAAATATGAGTGTATAGGGCACATTCAAAAGAGAGTGGGCAGCAAACTGAGAATTATAAAAACTAAGGAAAAAGGACTTGGAGGTAAGGGTAAACTTTCTGACTCATTTATAGACAAAATTCAGAATTATTATGGTATTGCTATTAGAGCAACATTGGTAATTTGGAAGAAATGCAAAGGGCTGTGATTGCAGCCTTTTATCATTGTTGTTCCGGTAAAAGCAATCCCATGCATGGTCAGTGTCCATTGGGCTCCGAGAGCTGGTGTACCTACCAGCGAGCACAATCTGCTGGCAAAGTGTTTTACGACAAAAATGCTGGTCTTCCCAAGAGTATTATTAACAAAATTAAGCCGACATATCTTCCGCTATGTGATCAAAATCTTTTGAGGAAATGCCTTCACGGGAAGACTCAGAATGCAAATGAGGCATTCAACGGATGTCTGTGGAACGTAGTTCCAAAAGAAATATTTGTAGAACTTCAAACATTTTCTCTGGGATCTTATATAGCTGTAATAACCTTTAACAAAGGTTTTAAAGGGCTATTGTCTGTATTAGAAGCCCTAGATATAAAAATTGGGTCTTACACTTTACGAGGTTATGCAGCCATTGATCAAACTCGTATCGAGGACTCAAAACGACACTCTTTGCCCTGTGCAAAAGTTACAAGAAAAAAAATTCGAGCTATTAAAAGAGAAAAGTTGTTAATACTGAAAAACATGAAGGTGTAACATATAAATCTGGAGTATTTTAGGTAATATTATTTATTTTTGTAATAGTTATGTCTTTTTAAATTCTTTAAATGTGTTTTTCTCAAAACTGTTTTTTTGATAAAATGTCGTAACTTCAAACATGATATCTTAAAATCTAATAAAGGTACATAAGTGAAACTTTGTACAAGTGTTTTTGAATACATATTCTAGAGAATGACCTATGGAAGTATTATTATTGCTCATGTTTTTATTAAGAAACAGAAAAAATTTGTCGAAAAGTGATATTAGTAAGTTCGATTCATGATAACTTTTGACTCAAGTTAACAAACTTAAATATAATAGGTCATTCTCTAGTAAGATGGTCAAGAAGTAAATTGCAATGAAAAACTTTGAAATATGTAGATTTTTTACGAAGTAGGAGTGTTTGAAAAAATATTAAAATTTTATTAAAATTTCTGTAAAATTTTTAAATTTATTAAAAAGTGTGTTCCGGTATTTAATTTTAACTGAAATTTTGTATGTTATTAAGAAAAATGAATCTTATAATGCAACAAGATTTTTACATTTTGCAGTTTTTCAAAAAAAGTTCTCCGAACGTAGTCGGATACCTTAAATGTATCAAGTTACCTTTAAAAATGTAAAATACGTTACCATGAAACTGATTCACTTATCAGTATTAAATATAAGTACATTCTATATAATATAGAAAGCGATGAACCTAGAAAGGATGAAAATCAGAATATATAGTAGTTGTTTGTATTGTGCATTGAAAACGAAATATTAACAGCATCATCGAAATTTAATATTTTCCTCAAGAAATATAGCTACAAGAGCTAAAAATCAATAACAGATTGGCCAATTCCTGGCCCTGATGCAAATCGTTATCCGGCTAAACATTGACGCGTAGAGAAATGGTGGATGTCCTCTTGTTACATTGCGTGTCATACATGTTTTAATTTACGAAATATAGTTGTGATCCACGAATGGTCGAAGATGCCTGTTTATAGTGGCTCAAAAACGCTCTGTTGGGTAGAGATCTAGCAAACTCGCTGGCTGCGTAAGTGTTGCAGAAGTCCTAAGACAAGTAATAGAAAATTACGCGTCACATACGAATGAGTATTATCCTGTTGAAAGGTAAATTGAAGGACTTGTGAAAAAAGAAGGGCTTTTCTATAGGGAGTAGGACCTTGTCCGTGTACCACCGTGCTATAAAGGTATCACAGATGACAATCAAAGGGGTCCGTCTATCAGATGAATTGGCATTCCATAATTTCTGGTTTCTAGACTGCGTGAGGCCCGGCAATCAGATGGATATCCCATCTCTGTCCTAAAAGTTTCCTTGGACGCTTTTGTTAGCTATTGGAGCTCAATTCCTGGCGGGATTCATTCTCATCGCTAAAAGCATTTCTACTCCTATTCGTGAGATTCAAAGTCAAATGCTCCTATAACCGTTGAAAACGTGCCTGGCAGTATGTAACGTTTAGAAGCATTCGACACAATAATCTGTCTCTATGACATCAATCCCACTTTCGCTGAGTCGCCTACGATTGTCACTACAGATACAACTATCCCTGTTACACGTCGAATTGTTGAGAAAGAAGCGACGCTTCAGAGGCTCCAAAAATTGATTGGACAACCCTTCTGTCCTTTTATTTTGTTTTCGCTCTTGGTACGAATGCCACCATCTTGACGCTCTGTACGGCCATAGTTCAACCATTCCTGACAACATTGCCAAAAGGCAGCATTACATCAACATACATGTAGCGCGAGCCTACGACATGACAATCCAGCTACCTTTTGTTCAATTGCAGATATCCTTTCTAATGGTGACATCTGTTCATACAGTTCGTGCATCTATATGTGAGCCATTATTAGTCCAATTAGATCGACAGAATCACATTACACACTAAAAGTTATTCATTTCAATATTTTCTCGTAAACATATCAGCATCCGCAATTTTGTCCCATTTGCACAACTACTTCTGGTGTATCACTGTTTATGTTACATAAGTATTTATTATAAAAATGTTAGAAATTTAAAGGAGGATGAATTATTTATTCGTTAATCTGAAGCATTACCTCTATAATTATATTATTTATTAGCGCGTAAACTTAAAAACAACTTATTAGTCTGTGTTTATATGTAGGGAATTGTTTTCTGAATTTCGAAACAAAAAAAAAGATTTAATGAAGGAAATAACAGAATCTCTCAACTGCAATACACAGTAATCAAAAGATCAGTCTTATAATAATTGGAAATATTTATAACTGCTACATACATTATATATATCTACAACTGCTATTTTAAAATTTATTATTCTAAGACCCCTGGATTAAATTTCAAATTTATAAAATAAGAAAACCAATAAATTTACATTTCTTTCATTTCTCTACTTTGAAAACCACCAAAAATTATGTAAGTATCCAATTATTACACAGGATATCTATTATCAGTATATTGATTCGCATTAAAATTGCCGAATTTCACACAAACAGAAATTTATCATATTGAAATATATTAAAAGAACGTAATGCCTTTGATTGTATAACAAAATTCAAAATGTATAATGTATGTCCTTAATAGAAATAAATTTAGACTACAATACACAATATTTTTTTTCCAAACAATATCACATCTTATTGACTTTGAATCTAAATATGAAAAAATAAAGTTATTTTAAAAAATTACTCCATCATGTAAAAAGCACATTATTTAAAATTTAAATTTTAAAATGTTGATAAAAATGTAACTGTTTTTAATATGGATTCATAGTTTCAATTTAATACTAATTGTATTATTCAAATTTAAAACACTCATGAGAGAAATATTGTTGTGTTCATGAAAATGGGTAAGCAATAATAAATAAGCGTATCTTCGAAGAATATAACAATGGATAATAGTAATTGTAGTACCTTCCTTTAACTGTGTGTGTGGATAGAATTGAGGCTTTCAGAGGGTTGAAATGTTTTCCTGCTTCCTTTTTCATTATCCGCTTTGACTTCCTTTCTTTACATTGATATCACTAGCATTTAATTGTAGTTAGATAATTTGTCAAGCAAAAATGTTATACTTACATAGTAATTAATTAAAAACAATTGCAATAGTAGATAATGCGGTAGAAATGAATTGAATATAATTCTGTTAAATTACACTTAAATTGAATATAATGCAGTTTAAATCACATTATATCCTTGCATCCTAAAAGTATGCTCCAAAATAAAAGAAAGGAAATGTACAAGATGAATCCTGATAATTTACAGCAATAAATGTTTCATCAATCTGAGCATGTACCGTAAAATCCGGCGTATAACGCGCACTTTGAACACAAAAAATAAGATCGAAACTTAAGGATGCGTGCTATGCGCTGGGTATAAAAACGATAACTTTAAAAATAACAAGAGATGAGCATAAAAAATTTTTTACTTGTACATGTATCGAAATATTGTTTATTTAAAAGATATGACATACCTTATGAACTAAAAGAGTTGTAATTCTAGAAGTATACTATTTTTTCAAAAGTCTGGAATAATATCGCGAATAAATGACTTCAGAACATGAGAGCAATGAATACTAATATTTCAGAATTCTTCGTAAGAAATCGGGTGCGCGGTATACTTTAAATATACCTAAAAATTAATCCTAAAAATTAATTAATAAATTAATTAAAATTATCCTGAAATTATAGATGCGTGTTGTGTGTGCGCCGGATTATACGGTAATTATTTTTCCTTTAAAGATATGTAATATTATTTTAATTCTTTAAAACAATATATTCAAAAATAACTACGAAGATTAATTACCAATTAAATTTTTAGTAATAATTAAACTACTTTTTATAACTTTACTAAATGCATCTTTTAATCCAGAAGTCGACAAACCGCGACTTTTTACCACGTCAGACTTCCATTTCTATGTATTATTAAAGAAATAATAATGTCTATTAAAATATTGTTTCCCTTTCTCTTCTGTGTTTGTAATTGTCTATTGAAAAACTTACTTGCATTTGCATACACATTTAAACATTTGACTTTCTTAACACAACTATTCCTGCACTTAATTGTTTTCCCATTAACAAAGTTTATTGTGAATCAACGAAAATAAATATATTAGAATTGATTTTAAGACAGTACGAGAGTCTAATGCAGTGTTTCCCAACGTGGGGCCAACGCCCCACAGAGGGGGCGCGGGGATTCCGCAGGGGGGCAATTCGAAAATGGATGCGACATAACGCTAAGCCTTCGCTCCGGGCCATTTAAATGCAATGCTAGATATCGGTGCCGAATTTATCAAAAAAAGCAAATTCTTAAATAATTACTAGGCATAATTTCGTTTGACGAGACCAAAATATCAACTGGGTGATTGGTTTCGTCCGGGGTTCACCACGGAGTGTGCCGTCTGCCGGGAGGGAGGCATAGCCTCGGCCAGTCAAGAAATTTGCTAAACAGCGCAGTTGTTTGCAAGAAAGCTATTACTACCGTTTCCATCTTCATTTTTGGCTGAATGTGGATTTAGTGCTGTAAATGATTTACAGATAAAAAAAAAAAGAAATCGGCTGGATATAGCACAACGTGGGGATTTGAGACTTAAGCTAACCAAATTGGAACCCAATATAAAACCTATCTGCAGCAAGCATCAAGCGCAAGGATCTCACTAAATTAAAATGACAAATTAATATGGAAAAATCATTATTAAAATTATTTTGAATTTTAATTTCTGTTTTTCATTATATATTTTGAAATTTTACTTACTGTGTTTTGTTAACAATTTGATAGTGATTTATTCCTAGAATCCATCATTTATGTTTCTTAAGTGAACAAATCAATTTTTTAATATTAAATATTATGTATAATACATGGAGGGCATACAAACTTTAGAAATGTTAAAGTGGGGCATGGCACAAAAACGGTCGGGAAATACTGTTCTGATGTATTGGTAAAATGTCGCCATCAGAAGACACTTCTTCAAGTAATTTTTATCATCATTATCTTATTAACATTCATGAGTTCGGGAACTGTCATGAATGGACAAACGAAACCTTTAAGTTCCCAACAGAAGAGATAAAATCATATTCTTTACTTAAAGACACGTGTTTTGTGTTTGAAAACAATCACTCACCGCCAATACCTGAACTATGAATCCACGCATGCGCGTGAGAACTATGCTTCCCTTTGTTTTGTTTTAGTAGTAGAAAAGATGTACCGAAATGTTATGTAGTAATTTTATATCTAATGTAACTTATATTAATTAATGTTCTGTCTATTCGTGCAGGGGGGTAGTTACAATATTACCTCCAATTAAAGAATTAATTTCAGGCTATTCTTTTTGGATATCTAATGTATTGAAAAGCGTTGTTTATACAGCGCCTCTTGAATCCGGACCTGAATCGACGTTCTATGCTTAAGAGTAAGAGATAAGTAAAATTTTCCTTATCCCTTATTATAAGAATTATAGAACATTTATAAGTGATTCAGCAAAGGCAAAATTGATTGATTTTTGCGACAACGGGAAGGAACATCTTAAAACTTTTTGAAGCCCTGGTCGCTAACGAAAATTAAGCCCTGGGCTCCTACACAAATGTAGGCCCCACATATGACCCTTCAAAGTTAATAGTATATAGTATACGTTGTCAAAAACTCGTATAAATAATAACCCGAAACAAACAAATGTGCATGACTTACTATCGCACAAACCGGCTGCCTCCTTTTCAATGAATGAGTAATGATGGTGTATGGCGACAAACTTAGGCCTCTTCATGGACGACTGTCATCAGCCAGTAGACATATCGTCCGAAATTCCCATTTTTTTTAGAGAATACAACCGAAAATAGCATTTGACCGTTGGAATTATTCGAATTGTGAACTAATTAAAGCAGAGTCGAAAACGAGACGAGGCCGCCATTGTGGCCGAGGCCCTGGGCCCGAACAAGGTTGGCCCACGCCTTAAGACATCCCTGCTTAAGAGTTGATAAAAAGAATGTGTTGAAATTATTTTTATATATGCCAGAAAACAACCTGTGCTAATTTTAATTACCAGTGAAAAAATGAAATTCAATAATAATGTTCTAGTTTATAATGATATGGAAATTTTTTCCAGAAAATCTGGCAATCTTATGATATTTTGACAATGGTTGTTATTGAAATGGGACAGAATATAAAAATATCTTCGCTCTTTTAGTTTCCCTAAAGTATAAAAAATTTTACAGAGTGTAAATGTCTTTTTTAAATGGAATAAAATATATTATATAATTTCATCATGGCAGTCTTGATCAAAAAAAGTCACCTTCACTCTTGCGCACGTGCGTGGCCATAAATGGCTATTTTTGTACCTTGGTTATCTTGTTTCATTTACTACTTGACTCTTCTCTTACGAAGTTTGCCGATCTCTAGTTATGGTTGAATGCTTTTAACGCTTAACGAACGCTTTAATGCTTAAACGAAAAAATAAATGTGATCGTTCGAGGTCACAAAGAAAGATTATTCTTTGAGCATGAATAAAAATTTCGGAGATAAATTGTGGCTGCTACTAAAACTCCAACTGCTAAAAAATAATAATTAGACAGATATAACATACTAATTTAGAATAATAAATATTGTATCAATTAAGAGGTAATATAACTGAAAGTTGTGTTCTAATGTGTTTTTTAACATTGTTGGAAAATAAGGATATTACATTCAGTTTGATAAAAAAAAACTACCTTATTTTTGGTTGAAACTTGTGCGTCATGTGAACGGAATATTTTTTAATGAATAAAAAACTCTTCAATGAATAAATTGAATGAGTTAAATTGTTTTAGATATGTATCATAATTTTGAGAAAATAACTAAAAAAACGTATTACTGAATTAAATGTTATTTAAGCTCCTTTGCAGAAAAGAGTCAATCAATCTGATGTAATTTCGCGCTAAGGTGCAGAAATCGGTTAATGTGCAAATTAGCTAGCTAATCTGCACATTAACTAGAGTGATCTGTTGTGCGGAAAATTATTTCATTTCAAAAATTACAAAGCTCATCTGCAAATTACCTAAATAATCTGCACATTACCAAATAGGCACTCGATGAAGTAAAAATAAGATATTTGGTGGAACAACAGCAACGTTTTTATAAGCTTAAATTAAATGCTGTTTATTTATTTTCTGATAATTAAAGAATTAAGTTTTGATACAATCGAGCAATCAACAAATCAGTTTACGGTATCAATAATCAACCAATTGAAAAGATATAATGCATACTTTTTAATATATTATTGCAACTAAGGAAATGAATTTGTGAGTAAGCATAATTTTACATATGGTAAAATTATGCTTAGTTATTAATGAAATCTAAAGGATGGTGACACTTTGAATTACATAGCAATTGGTTTTTGTGACAAGCATACTTATCGGTGGTACATTTAGATTTGCAGTTACAGTTTTTGAAACACTGTCCGGTACCATGGTATTGTTTTATTCCTGTCTGATGTAAAGAGATTTCTACATCAGATACATCTTTCGTTAAAAATCTCTTTTTGCAAACACTGAATTCCTATCTTGTATACAATTATTTATTAGTATGTTCAGCTATGCTTTTATATATATAATATTGGAACTTTTAGTATTTAATTTGTTTTCAGAAGATACTAGTCATCATAATTAAATTTATTATAAATTGATTCGGCGTCAGAGTGACCACCTGACTAGAACATCTTGCTCATGTACCTCAGTGTCCCAGGTCATAAAAACTGAGATGGGCACAGTAGATCTTGGCCCTCATGGGCCAAGTTTAGTTTATAAATTAATTGAAGTGATCTTATATGGGATATATTTACTGTCTCTGCTAATCTGTTTCTAAATGTTGGGGATAAATTATTCTGGAATAAGTCAACGTTTTCAATCGAAATTTTTAACAGAAAGGAAATGAGGGAAACAATTTTTTGAACTTTAACGATTCAGAAACCGTAAATGGGAAGAAAACCTAGTTACAACGCACTTCAAAAGAGCAAATCAGTTAATCTACAGATTAGATCGGTAATTTGCGCATTAACGGCTTTCGATCTTTAATGATAACATATGTTTATACTGATTATTTTCAATCTAGTTTTATTGGCTAAAATATAAAAGGGATATATTAAAAATTAATTTATTCCTTGACGTTTACTTTAATTTCCTACTAGTTTCTTAAAACGTAAAAATAAAAAAAAAAGGTTTATAGAAAATATTTCTTTTATAATGTGTTCCTACTTAATGAAATTTATCAAAATTGTAATTTTTAAAATTGAATTTTGCGATTCTTTTATTTAATAATGTGATACATAAGATTAAAAAAAATCTCCCCTATCATGTCAATATACGAATTTTATTTATTTATTTTCATCAATAACATGATGTTTTTAAGTAGTAAGCTCTGTGACCACAATCTAGAATATTTGTCCAGAAATGTACCGCAAAATCCGGGGTATACCGCGTACTTTTAACACAAAGAATAAGGTCGAAATTTACGGATGTGCGTTATAAGCTGAGTTTCAAAAATAAAAAAAAATAATAAAAAAATAGAACATAAAAAATATTTGACTTTTACATAGTTCGGAATACTGTTATTTTAAAAGAAAGATATTAAAAGGTTGTAGTTCTATTTTTTTCAAAACATAGGAGTATGGCACGTGTACATTTCAAGTCCCTTCTTATAACAGTGGGTGCGGTTATACAGCGAATTTAGTTAAAAATTGAAAAATGCAGCTTGAAATTATAGGTGCGCGTTATATGCCGGATTCTACACAATGCCTAATAAGTTAGCCACTAGGTACATCGTTTATATACAACAAAGCCCCGGGCCAGATACGAAGCTTTTGCGGTTCATTTGTGGATGCGTTTTCTACGGCGACAGAGGCACGGCTGTCATCATCAAAAGTAAAAGAATATAAGCTCAACCCTTGAATATATTTTCTGATGGGGGAAAAATGTCTCAATTTGCATACAAATTCGCAAAGTTGCAACATAATACGAGCCGGTTTTTCATGTGTGAAAACAACAAGCAATTTTTTCCTATTTACAAGTTAAATGAAAACTCATTTAGCATTTCGGTATAGAAGATAAAATATGGAACACTCTTTTAACCTGAAAAAAAGATTACCTGAACCAAACAAAATTAAGTACAAAATTATGTTGTTCTTCATGAAGTAATGAATGTAATATTAATTTTGAAGCGGAATCAAGTGAAAAGAATAACTTTTGGTTCATTTCACTGACAATGAGCTCAACACTCAGTTTTCGAGTACTTGTACCATCTCTGCATAGGAATTCTCTATATCAATGATTCTTAAACTGTGGTCCGTGGACCCCTGGGGGTCCGCAGCGTTTTTCTAGAACAGTGATTCCCAAAGTGGTCTATATGGATCCCCAGGAGTCTATGATGACTTGCAAGGGTTTCCATGTAAGCGGAAAAATAATTTTGGGTCCATTTGGGGCAAAGGAAAATCTACGATAGTGGCTCTCATTAAACCAGACCGTGACTTTTAATTTTAAAAGAAAATTTAATCAAGGGAAAACCAGATTTTACCTATTTTACAGATTTATTTCCTCAATTTAATGAGGTTAATGTGCAGTTATAAGGTGATAGCATAAATTTTATTAAAACAAGGAATATATATATTTCAGCGTTTCTTTCCAGAATTAAGTTGAAGCGGTATAACATTAGAGGTAGTTACTTTTTTCAATTTGTCACAGACAATCCATCAGGATGTTTTAATCAACATTAGGCTTTTAAATGCCCTTTTTTTCAGGTTTTGAAACTAGGTTTCAGAATGCTTTGACAATGGTTTTTACTACTATGGTCACACATTGAGAAAAAAAATATTCATATTACAAAAGGTACTGATCGGAATAGGCACTAACAAAAATCATAAAGTAAAGTTTAGAAACAGATGTAAGCAATTTGGGCTTAACCCTTTATCTACCGCATTATGATTTAATACAGTTTTTTCATGCAATATTTTTTTTGATCACTACATTGAAAATTAAGGGATATACATAAACAAAATACTCAACTTTGGGAAATTTAATCCGTTAGAGCTAATTAATTAATTAAAGATATTCCACTGTAAAATTAATTATATGCAGTGTTCCCTTAAAATAAAGAGTCAAATTATTTTCTAAGGTCCTCATTAACATACACAAACATAAGACACTTAAATTTTGATATTAACTATTTTTTCGGCACAAAAATGATAATCTTTGCGATCCGCAGAAAACACCGTCAGCTGAAAACGCAATTTCTGCTATTAAACTATTCGCCTTCCCCGCTAAAATACTCGTTATAGTACCCGTGCTGTCATATATCTTGAAAGAATGGATATCAAAGAATATTCCTGCTAAGTATTGTCAGAATATTTGTAAAATGTGTTATTCTATGCTATTTTAAAGTGAGTGGTACTTAGAAGTACCGTCGGTAGATAAAGGGTTAAAGACGACATAACTGTTAAGTTATGTGATAAAGTTTTTAATTGCTTTTCCTATATTGAGAAGTTTCAGCACGGTTACCAATCTCCGAAACAAAGAAAAAAAAGGAGAAAAAGGGGAAAAATTGGTTATTACTAACAAAGGAGATTTAAAAAGATTGATACCAAATGTTGAAAATTTGTTATTGAAGCTTTTGAACCCTCCCTCCAATTAAAAGCATTCGTTTGTTGTTCAGTTACTTTATGTATTAATTAAATTTTAATCTAATTAATTAACATGAGCTTTTCACGTTTTAAACAATACGGTGAAATATTTAAACAATACAGAGAGAGTAGTTAGATCTATACTAGGTGTCAAACAGACATTTAAGTTGATAAATTTATAAAAATTTAATATTAGGTACGTAGGGGTCTACCCCCCCCAAAAAAAATACATGGCAAAAATGCCTCGGAACATCTTTTCTAGAGGATTCGCGGTCTCTCATTTGATATTTTAATGTTAAGATTTCCTCTTGTTCCCACAGGCTCTGGAATGCCTAATGGGAAAATTGAAGGATCTCCTTCATAAAATAGATCTTTAAATTGCCCCCAATGAAAAAACTCTGCTAGAGCATGCATTTTAATATATATATATATATATATATATATATATATATATATATATATATATATATATATATATATATATATTATATATATATATATATATATATATATATATATATATATATATATATTAAATAAGGGGATTTTTTTACCGTTTGTAACTACATAGACATTACTGCAAAGTAATATTTTCAAAAAAATTGGAGAAACATTAGAGCAAAAATTAATAACTGGATTCATAGCGTACCAATACGGTAACGATTGCATTTAAATCACTCTGCCGTATGTTTGGAGTCAGGGACAGGTATTCAAAATCTTGGGGAGGGGAAGAGGTCTGTGACGTCAGATTGATACATAAAGGGGTCCCTCGGCGATCGAAAGTTTAAGAACCGCTGCCCTATATATGATGTATGACTCAGAACGAAAATTCAAAGTCATGAGAAATTTGCATCTCTCTCTTATAACACACACACACACACACACACACATATATATATATATATATATATATATATATATATATTGCCATGGCTATTTTTACAGAAAAACAAGGCTTTTAAATACTTAACGAATCATTGATTAAAATTTTAAAAGGCTAATTTCACTTATTCGTTTTAAAAAAAATTCTTTTTAAAACACATTTTTTTACAAAAATTTAATACACATCCAAGTTTAATACTAATATTGCAATATAAAAATGATTTTATTCTTTAAACCAAAATTCAAAACTAAAAAATTTTTAATATAATGATTTCCATGATTTGAAAACAAATTTAATCAGCGTTTCATACATATCGAATTATAATCATTATAACTTAAATGTTACTGCTATCATTCTCCTAGGTATAACTATGATCCATCTTCATTTCTTATATTTTATGTTAAAAATCCTTAGGATCACACGAGTTAAGTACAACAGCGGACATATATTTATAAACTATAATTTGGATATACCAGCACCGTATTAAAAGAAATTTTAAAAAAAATTCTCTAGTTTTCCCAAGAAATGTCTACATCCTTAAAATTGATTTCAAAATCATATATAGCAATACTTTCACAGTACATAGTTTAATACTGAAGATATTTTCAAAATGTATAACTTCAAAATTGTAAGTGCAATATTTTGAAAATTAATTAAAGAATTTAAACCATATTAAATCGATCGAAATAAGCATTTAAACATTTAAATACAAATAGAAAAAAACGGATGTATAACGGCAAATTATAATCTTAAACATTTAAATATTTAATGAATAATTATACTAGAACTTAGGATTTATATAAAAAAATTTTTAACTGAAATCAAATTACATCGTAACAAATATACAAATACCAAAGATAACATAAATTTCTATGATTACATTTAAACAAAATCAGAACAAGTTTTTCAATATTATCAGATATGAAAACTTAAAAAAAAAAAGCTTTCTAAGAAATCAGCAAGACGGATAGTCTTTGACAGATTATTGCATGCCGTTGATTTCAACAAAATCGAACTATACACGATATTTTAAGTATTTCTACACACAAATGTCACTTAGTAATACATGGTTTCAAAACTTCGGGCATCAGAATGATATTTAAATATGTGTATATATATATTTTTTAAATAATATATATAGTGTTAAGGTAGAATTTGGAAGAACTGAATAATAAAGGGTAAGAAAATAAAAAATTTAAAGGAAAAAAATTATGATTTTACTTTTGAAACTTAAAATAATTTTATTAACATACATTTAATATATTATTTTGTTTTTATTTTCTGAAATATATATAATTTTCTGTAAAAATTAAAATGTAATTTTTTTTTTTTTACACCACTGTTCAACCAAATTGACAATTACATTTGGCATTCTGGCGCATATCTAAACGGTCGACACTCTCAAAAAAAAAAATTGAAACAAGTTGCTCATTCCGATAAGACAAGTTTTCGACTGATACAACGATAAGGCATTTGAATAAAAGGTACTCACCCCCCTTTCTTTCAGCTCATTCACTCAGGTAATCGCGGTACGAAGGGTCAGGCAATAAACGACGAATTCTTCCTCGCTCTGCTAGCGAGCGTTCTCCCTCAGTGAGTGTCGAAGCGGTAGTGTGAGGAATATAAATACGTTTCCGCCACGTGCATTTGGCAAGAACTGGGAAACTTATGACGTCACTCTGAGCTGCGCAAAAGTATCAAACCTGTTCTGTTTGTTGTGGGACGATCTGCGAAGCTAACATTACGGCAAGTTTGGGAAATACCAGCTTTTTTTCTTTTACTTTTTCAGTCGTTATGTTTCTAAATAAATTTGTTTTAAATTATACCATATGCATTAAATTTGTAATTATCCGCTGTTTAATAACGTATTGCATGATTTTGAACTGACATTTGTGTAGTAATGGAAATGCTGTCTGACTTTTGAGACGTATAAAGCAAACAGATGTCAATTTAAACTAAAATATTGAACAAAGGGTGAAACTTGCATCAGAAATGCTGTGTAAGCATAGGACCTCCTGCCCCTTACACGAAAAATTCTATTATAGCGTAAATTTTGACTTATATTATGATTCTAAAATATTAAGATAAAATGATTCTATTATTGATTAAGATTATGATTCTTAAATATTAAGATAAAATCCGGTAATCGAATCGGTACATTTCTATAACTGAATACTATTTTAGAAAAGAAAAAACAGTTTCGACTAGCATCTAAGATTCTTAATCATATTATAGGTCCGAGGGAACTGCAAAACCTTTTATATGTTTAATACTATTTCAATAGCTATCATGCTAAAAAGCACATTTCTGCATCCATCCCCTTATATATGCGGCAAAGTTACCACCATTGGCAATAAACATGTTTTTATAAGCTGGAAATACAAATACACATAAAAATGCATTATATATGTAAAAATAATGATGGCATTTTGTAGATAGTCGCGATAAGCAAAAAGCAGAGTAGAAAAAGAAATGTTTTAACGCATTTTAAACAAAGGAGATAGTGTCAAATATACGTCCATTTGCAAAAAGTACTGATTGCAAGCAAATCAAAAGGATCCCCACATATTCTCTGCTAGAAAAAAACACTTGAGAAAATAACATGGATGTTATAATCACGTGGGGAAACAATGGGAAATAGTAGCTATTTTTAGAGATTGCGTAGGTTTAAGAAAAAGTTTTGACATTGTCACTGGAAAATACATGTTTATAAAATTTATAGATTACTTTTCTAGGAGCAGGAAATAAATCAAAACACAATGTTCAATCATTTTAACATGGTAACTGAAATGAGACTAGTGCTTAGAAAAATGGTATTCGTAATGAAGGACATAGTTAAAATTTCACCTCCCCCTCTCCGAAAGACGTGATGGTGTACCACGGCTCTTGACACATTCCGGGATCGCACAGAGATACCTAAATATAAAATTAAAATTTGAATTTGAACTAGTAATATTCTCTAAGAGTTTTCCCTTCATTTTTCGACAAACATGAAAATAATTTCAAACAAGGAGACCAAAAGAGAGAAAAATAGATTAAAAAAATGTTTTCAATGATGTAAACTGAGTTAAGTGATTGATCATTGACTCCCACAATCAAAAGACTACTAGTTTTATTTCTTATTGTTATATATTTCACAACTCTTTCAAAAGTAAAAACTCTTAAGAATGGAAAGTACGAGTCAACCAAGTACATTTATTTTATTATTTATGTGTGTGGACCCAATTTACCTATATATCATATTTATTTTTATGTAACACATGAAAATATTTCGACAAAATATTTGGATGTCATAGATCTTTGATAATCAAAAGTAGAAAAATCACACTGAGGTACTATGTCATCCTGATTGCACATGTCCTCCTTTTTTATATTATTCTCTGTATATTTCTATAAGTTAAAATATTTTCTATTTTATTTGACATACCTACTAGCCTTTACCAATCCATTTCGCTGGGAATTTCATTATGTGTGCAAATATAAACTGTTTGTCTGTTCGAATATATTGAGAAACATTCTTACAATTCTCATCTCTTGATTTAAAACGAACAGGACTTCCATACCTAAAATTGAAGTTGAATTAACTTTTATGCCTCCTACCCTAAAGTGGATTTCCACAAAATCCATTTTTAGTTGATCTCTACTCCCCAAAAGGAACATGCATGCCAAATTTAAAATTTAAATCTAACAGTTGGAAAGCGGAATTAATTCATCAATAAGCCCCATAACTCCATCTGAGAGTTGATTTCTCTTAATCCTTCGTAATTCCCCTTGTAATCCAGTCATATTAGTCAAAAATAATGGTCAACTACGGAATGAGAGATAATAAGCTGAAAATTCGTATAGACCTTTATTTTGGCACTATAAATGTCTCAAAAGTCTCATAAAATCTCGCGTCCACGTCTTAAGATATTTAAGGTCAAAGGTAAGAAAACGGGATGTTTTTTTTTTGCAAATATCTCATTTCCTATGGCTTAATGGCTTTTACATTTATTATAAATCTTGTAGAGAATAAAATTTTCTATAACTTTTGTTTAAATATTTTTTATACATCAAACCATTTTTGAGATAGAGAGCGATGAACGCGCAGCTCTTTGATATCTACAGCATAACGCAAGGTCAACCGTTAGTCACATGATATTATACGCCGTATAAAGTCTATAAACCTTAAAAATAGGCATATTTCAAAACATTTAGCACATTATTGCATTATATTTAGTAATACATTTGTTATGAACGTTTGGTTCTATAACATTTTAAAATAGAAAGTTGCTTCAAAGAATTCGAAGAGCACGTTTATTCCATTAGGCTTAGCTGAGCTAGCACCAAAACATTGCAACAAGTCTAATCAAAATATATCGACTGTTGCCAATCGGGTAATCTGAAGAAGGTTACAAGAAATTGTTTCCAGATTTACAAATATAAATATAAATACAGTTTGATTACATAAAATACAAAATATAGTAAATTGCAAATGCCTAAATATAAAATTCATTTTAAAATTAATTATTTTTCAAATTATAATGTTCTATAATATTATATTTTTCTTTGTTGAGTTTAATGATATTTGTCTCAACATTACTCCCTTACCAGTAACTGAGTTACGAACTGTGAAGTATGGCAGGAATAGTGTTAGATGTTAAACAAGAATTTTTTTTCTTAAATATGCCTTTTAAACAATACATTATGAATACACAAAATTAAATATTTGTACAAATGTTACATACTCTTA
The DNA here is from genome assembly GCA_019973935.1 of Trichonephila clavipes. Classification (NCBI taxonomy): domain Eukaryota; kingdom Metazoa; phylum Arthropoda; class Arachnida; order Araneae; family Nephilidae; genus Trichonephila; species Trichonephila clavipes. Next base: position 625,257 of record BMAU01019579.1, on the reverse strand, counting down.
GAAACAGTAATATTATATACAATGATAATTAGTTTGATGTTAGAGAAATGACATACATTTATAAATATTTGTAAAAATTAAGTAAACCAAAATATCATACACTTGATATAAGTAAATAGTTATAAGTTAGAGATAGATATAGGTTATTTGCAGCAGATATCAGTCCTCAAATCTTACAGGTTTCTTTACCAATCTTCCATGTCTTGAAACAGTGGGCTTAACATCGGTTAAGAGATTAGTGTCATTAGCTGCTGAATTCTCATCTGATTGCTTACAAGGAACTGTTGTTTTGTCAGGAATAGAGTCTGTCATTAACGAATAAGCTGGTTTTAGTCTATCACTGATATATTCACAGGTTTATTTTTTATTGTCAGTGTGAAATATTTTTCATATCTTTCCTTTACTGGGAATGGACCATCATTTGGTGGCTCCAGGGCTTTCCTTACACGATCAACTCTCACAAATACATGAGTGCAGGATTTTAAGTCTTTATGAACAAAAATCTTTTGACTTTTTGGAGGCGAAGATTTTGTTGGCTTCAGCTCGTCCATAAAAGTCTGCAATGTAGTGACAAATGTTTCAGGATCAATTTGAATGGAAGGTGGGTTAAAAAATTCACCTGGCAATCTGATATTAGAGCCATAAACCATCTGAGCTATAGTATGATTGGTATCAGGTCTTAGAGCAGTTCTTAGTCCTAATAAGATTGTTGGTAATGTCTCTGTCCATTTGATGTTGTTATGAGCTTTGATTTCCCCTTTCAAAGTCCTATGCAACCGTTCCACTTTCCCATTGCATTGAGGGTGATAAGAAGTTGCATGAGCTACTTTAGCCTCACAAATAGCAGCTAAACTTCTAAGCAACTGAGATTCAAATTGCCTTCCTTGATCTGTAATTATTTTCCCAGGTACTCCAAATCTGCAAACCCAGTGTTCGTAAAAGGCTTTGCTAGCTGTCTCTGCTTTACAATCAAGGGAACTGCTTCCATCCAACACGAAAAACGGTCTATACAGGTCATACAAAATGTCATGCCTTGCGATGGTGGAAGTGGACCAATTAAGTCTCAATGTTTATCACACTAAATCTTGTATCAGGTACTTCATATTCTCCAAATTTTGATTTTGTATGTCTGTGGACTTAACATTTTTGACGGGGAATACATGTTCTTGCCCATTCTCTTATTTCTTGCTTCATATTTGGCCAGATAAATTTTTCAGTCATTAATTTAATAGTTGATTTAATCCCAGGGTGTGAAAAACCATAAATTTGTTGAAATATTTGTTGCCGAAACTTTTTTGGAATGTAGGGTCTTATATTGGATGTTGAAATATCACACCAGAGTGTTTTTCCTGATGGTAATGTACATGATTTGAATTTTACTGAAGAGTTACTCCTCATTAACTGTTGCAATTCTGTATCTTGGGTTTGTTTATCCGCTATAGTATCATAGTCGATTACTGTAATGACTTCGATTCTTGAAAATGCATCTGCTACTAAATTATCTTGTTCTTTAATGTGTAAATTGGGATATGTAATGTAGATGACGTAACTGTCTAGGTGAAGCTTTTTCATTTTTTTGATGAAAGGCATATGTAATTGGCTTGTGATCTGTATAAATAACAAAATTTTGTCCTTCAAGAAGATGTTTAAACTTTTTGACAGAAAGACATATTCCTAATAATTCTCTATCATAGGTACTGTAATTTTTCTGTGCATCGGTTAATTTTTTAGAAAAAAATGAAATCGGTTTCCAATTTCCAGCTTCAAATTGCTGTAACACTGATCCGATTGCAAAATTGGAAGCATCAGTAAATAAGCCAATTGTAAATAAGGGTCAGGAAAGCTTAATAAAGTAGCATTTGCAAGATATTGTTTACATTTTTCAAAATTTTCTTTAGCTTCTTCTGTCCAAAGAATTTTTGTCTTGTCATTCTTTTTTGAACCTTTTAAATACTCGCGAAGAATAGCTTGATTTTTAGCAGCATCTTTTAAATATCTTCTATAAAAGTTAATGAGTCCAAGGAAAGTGTTCTCAAATCACGAATTGTTTCAGGTAATTTGTATGACAAAATTGCATCTACTTTCTCTGAAAGTGGCTTAGATCCCTCTGGTGTTATCAAGTATCCTAGAAATTCTAGATGAGTTACTCCCAAAGTTGATTTGGAGATATTCACTCGAAGACCATGTTTTTGTAACCGATCATACACAAGTTTCAAATGAGTTTATGTTCTTCTTCAGTTTCGGAGGTTACTAGAATGTCATCGAGGTATGGGAAAACAAATTCTAGTCCAAATAAAACTTCATTGATAAAGCGCTGAAAAGTAGATGGTGCATTTCTTAACCAAAAGCTCATAACATTAAGCTCAAATAAGCCAAATGGTGTTATTATGGCTGTCTTTTCCTTATCTTCTTTAGCAATCTGTATTTGAAAATACGCTTTGAAGAGATCAATTTTAGAAAATATTCTTTTCCCCTTCAAAATATGGCGAAAATCTTCAATACATGGAATTGGATAACGGTCAGGAATGGTTTGAGCATTTAAACGTCGATAATCGCCACATGGTCTAACACTTCCATCTTTTTTATTCACAAGATGTAGTGTGCTTGCCCATGGAGATTTAGAAGGTCGAAGGATATCATTATCTAACATAAATTTAAATTCTTGCTTGGCTATTTCTAATTTTTTAGAATCCAATTGACGAGCTTTTGAGTAAACCGGTGGGCCTTTAGTAGCAATATAGTGTTTAACATCATGTTTTGTATTAGTAATTAATAAATTTGGTTTCATTAAATCTGGAAATTGTAATAATATATTAGAAAATTTTGATGATTTATCCATTATGTTAATTTTATTTTCATGCAAAATAGAAGAAATCTCACCTGTAACATGAAGGTTAGTTATTCCATCTATTAACTGCTTGTTTCGGATGTCAATTAACAAGTTAAATTTATTTAAAAAATCGGCTCCCAAAATTCCTTTACAAACTTTGGCAATTTTAAACGGACATAAAAATTCTCGACGTAATCCCAAATCAATATTTAGCACTTTAATTCCATAGGTTGGAATTTCTGTTCCATTTGCTGCAAATAATTTGTAATCTGGTGGTTGTTTATTTTTAGATGTGGCTGGTATTATTGAACAATCAGCTCCACTATCTGCCAGGAAGTGCAAATTTGTCGTTCGATCTTTGACGAATAATCGAAATTTGCGACAGGCTTTATAATCTTCTGCAGCAGAATTTGTCGCAATATTTACTGCAGACTGAAGTTTTCCGTATTCCTATTCCATGAACAAGGCGGGCTGCACTTTTCAGGTTTGCATCGAGCACCGAAACGGAAATGAAAATAACAATATTTTCCTTTGGGGTCGAAACGTTTCCGAGAACAACTTCGGGATTTAGGACGAAAACTATTGCGTTCTTTCGTTCTTGATTTGTGGAGAATGCTGAGTTGACATATTTGTTCCTCTAGGCTTTGAATTCTGTCGAGAAGAAGCTGGTCTCTTGACGACGTTGCTTCACCACAGTCTAAAGATTTTCCAGTTGCAAAAATCTCTGTTCTGGGAGTCATATCAGATATTTTATCAGCCATTACTGCCAATTTGCTTAAATTCTCATCACTGACAACCAAAATATTTTTAATGGACCCAGGAAGCTTTTCTAACCACAAAGTTTTAATTAAATTATCCGAAATATAGGACGTTGCAACAGTTTTCAATTTCTGCAACAGCTGACTAGGCTTCATATCACCAAGTTCAATTCCAGTTAAGAGTCGTTTCATGCGAAGATTTTCACTTTCTTTAAACAGATTGAGTAATCTGTTTTGCGAGTCCGTGTACTTCGTATCACTTTTGCTGTTGACAATGTCCCAAATATTCTCGACGTATTTTGATTCTAATTGCGATACCAAATAATGGAATTTCGTTTCTTCTAAAGAAATTCTTGATATCTGGAACTGAACCTCTACTTGGTAAAACCAAATTTTTGGCCTGTCAGTCCAAAATGGCGGTATTTTTATGCTGACGGCGCTCATTTCCAAATTCTTTGAATCTTCGTTAAGCATTATAACAGATAATAATTATGATTAAATTTTATGCAAAATTTAAATAAAATTGTTCCTGGTCACCAGTTTGTTATGAACGTTTGGTTCTATAACATTTTAAAATAGAAAGTTGCTTCAAAGAATTCGAAGAGCACGTTTATTCCATTAAGCTTAGCTGAGCTAGCACCAAAACATTGCAACAAGTCTAATCAAAATATATCGACTGTTGCCAATCGGGTAATCTGAAGAAGGTTACAAGAAATTGTTTCCAGATTTACAAATATAAATATAAATACAGTTTGATTACATAAAATACAAAATATAGTAAATTGCAAATGCCTAAATATAAAATTCATTTTAAAATTAATTATTTTTCAAATTATAATGTTCTATAATATTATATTTTTCTTTGTTGAGTTTAATAATATTTGTCTCAACACATTTCATTAATCAAGTATATATATATATATATATTTATAACTAGTTTTTGAACTACACTCTTCGTGTAGTTCAAAAGTTGTTGACAGATATGCTTAAAGTATTTTTTAATTATATTCTATTATTATATACTAATTACATTTAAAGTAGAAAAAAAAGAAAGTAATTTTCAACTATATTTTTATTTAGAAATATTGTTTTATACAATTAGTACAATTGAAATTCGGATGTGAAGAGGTTTTACAAAAATTTTAATAAGACAAACATGAATGTTAATTTTTTTTCTCTTCTTTATTGTCTTCCAATCACTCGAAAATTTCCAATTCATTCTGATTATTTTCGTCGTCAAGGATATATGTCTCAAAATGTTGAAAGATTTCGGGATCAAAAGTACAATCTTCACCAAGATCACTCTCATATCGCGAAGCATTGAAAACAGCTTGCCCATTATACTGACCATAAGCTGAAGAACATTGCACGTCGTTTTCTTACATCCACAGTGTAAGCCACAACCATTTTTGAAGTTGAGTAATTTCTCTATTGAGTAATTCCTCTAGAGCAGGCGGTAATATTGTCGTAATCGGTTCCAAGAATTTATTCTGTAGAATCCAACCCCATCCCGGGGTTCTAAATGATTCCCTAACCAAGTTTGAACTTGATAATATACTCGGCTGATAAGTTCATGAGCCGCTGCACTTGTTGGTGAAATATTGGATAACTGCACGGGTTTATTGAGCTTTCTAGACTTGATGAATTGAGTGTAACGAGGATTATCAACGCTGGTCTCAGAATTTGGAGCATTGTATATCGCCAACAAGACTCGTACTCCATTTTCATGCAATTCTTGTACAGGACAGTTTTCTTCTTAGAGTTCTTGAGCTAGTTGATCCAAATTGTTAGATTTTCTAATATTCTAATGAAAGTTCCCCCCCCCTTTTTAAAAAAAATGCTGATATCGTGCCGCAGCTACTAAATGAGTGCAGAAAGTGCTTTTTACAATGCGGATATTTATCAAAACTTTTGGAAGAGTATACTTGAGTTTAAACATTCCCTTTGCCAACTTTTTTAAAGAACACTTCTTGAAGTTATTGAGTACGTCTGATTAAAATGACGAGCAAAACAATATCTTCTACTATTACGGCAGTCTTGGGATGTTCCGATTCTTCAATAGCTGTTTCTACGATAAGAACATCTGCATCATCTCTATGGCCTGTTTTTGTCGTGATATCAACAGATACTAATTTCCTTTTAGAGTAGTAAAGACTTTAGAGTAGCAACTTCAAAAGTAAGTAAACACATTTTTTGGCCATGTAATTTGGCAATATTCGGAGAGAAATGTAAAGTAATATAAATTGTGTCTACGTTAATGGCTGAAGGATCAATAAAAGAAAGAAACATAACCTGAGAAGAAGAAATATCATATTATATTTAGTGAGCTATTCGAGAAAGCCATTCCACCCAAACAACGATGAAATATTCTTCACTCTCAGTACAACCACAAAAAATCAGCTCCGTTAAAATTCTTTTCTGTTAATGCTTGATCATCATGCAGATTTTTGACTTGAATTTTGCTGTTTCCTGGTACAATTGTTTTTTCATATGCTAAAAGAGACATGTGTGTAATTGCTGTTAACTCTTTTACACTTGGTTTGGTTGAACATTTTTGTATACGGTCAATATACTTTTGGAGTAACTATCTTAATTATCCCCATAACATAGATAGTATTATTACCATCAAGAATATGGGCATTTATATCGGTATTGTCTCCAAAATATCATACTAGCATGCCTGATTCCGATAATAAAATACAAGGTTGTGGCTAGTAAGCTGTTGAAATTTCGTACTGTGCAGTCTTACCATACGGAGCTGCAAATCGCAAGCTATATAGCACATCTATTAGTCTTTCAGATCCGTATCTTCTATGAAAAAATACAGAAAGGCGGTGACTGCCTACCTTGAAAATGTCGTTTTTCGTCTACATAAGGCATTTTTTTATTATTATTTTAAAGTCTTATAGTTTGAAAATTTTTCTTTCCAAAACAGTTTTTCTTTTTCCTTTACTTAAAATAGAAATAAAGTTATAGTGATTTTAAAAAGCATCACTCTCTGCAAAAGGGATCCGGAAGTATCATTTCAAAACCGGAAGTTGCCGAAAATTGTAATTTTTAACTTAAATTCTACAGTTTCTTTCATTTTTTTAATTTATAAAATATATTTCGGTAATTTTTCTACTGTTTCAGCCACTACTATATTATTAGTATAGTTCCTTCTTGCTAAAAATTGGCAACACAGACAGTCTGTTTACATTCTAGCTTGTGTTTTGCTTAACTGTATGTTTGGTCGCTTTTTTAATATAAAAATTTATATCTTACGATAAAATTTTGCTTAAAAGTTTTCAAAAATATCTTAAATATGGGTCATAAGAACCAATATCGCTCAAGAAAGCGAAAGTTTACTGGAAATCAGTAAATCAACAAACGCTCAAGTATAGATTCTCAGGCTAAAATTGATACGACCGTTGCAAGTAATATTGAACTGAAAACTGCAAGTGCATCAAAACTTGAAGATTTCAAGGACAATTTTTTAGAAAATTCTAGGAATTGGGATGAAATTTTCGGACATCGAATATTTGATGTCACCACATTGCTTTCAGTGCTTGCAGTACTTTGTTCTCCAGTTTGTTTACATGTGATGAACTCAGTTTGACAGAAGACTCTAGGTATGGAATATATTCAAACTTTTCCTTGAAATGTAGAAACTGTGATTTTTTAAAAGGATTTACTTCATCTGAAAAAATCAACAATAAATTTAAGCTGAATACTCTGATTGCTTTTGCCTTAAGAGTAATTGGAAAAGGGCACACAGCTGGAAATAAACTGTTCGGTATGTTGGACTGGCCTTTTAATTCCAAAACAGTCTTTCGAAATCAAGAATAAAAGATTCAGCAGGCTGCATCTATGGTTTCTATAGAAAGCATGAAAAATGCAACAACTGAGGTGAAAAAATTAAATAATTCACCCTTAAAATCAATAAGCTGCTGTGGCGTGTCAATGGATGGGACTTGGCAGAAGCGTGGCTACTCGTCTCACAATAGTTGCGTCAGTTGCATATCCATTGACACAGGAAAAATGTTGGACATCGAAATAATGTCATATCTTTGTAGAATATGTTCAAAGAAGACTAAAGTTCCAGATGCTGCTTCTAATGCACATGTTTGTTGCAATCATATGGGTTCGGCTTCAAGTATGGAGACTGTCGGAGCATATCGCATATTTGAGCGATCAGAGAATCATCGTAAATTGCAGTACACTGATTACTATGGTGATGGGGATTCCAAAGCGTATGAATCCGTAAAAAACATGTACGCTCCTAATACAGTTAATAAACTAGAATGTATTGGTCACGTGCAGAAAAGGGTTAGGAGTCATCTGAGAAAGTTAAAAAAATCAGTGAAAGGATTGGGAGGAAAGGGAAAATTGACGGACAATTTTATTGACAAATTACAAAATTATTATGGAATAGCAATCCGCAGTAATATAAAAAATTTAGCAAACATGCAAAGCGCAGTTATTGCTGCGTTTTATCACTGCTGTCCCAGTACTGAAAAGCCTATGCATGGTCAATGCCCAACAGGAACAGATAGTTGGGGCAAATTTCAAAAAGCAAAGGCACTTGGTAAAATTTTCACCGCCAAAGCCCCTGGACTCCCACAAAATATTTTAAATATTGTTAAACCACACTACTTTAAACTATGCGATCAAAAACTTTTAGAAAAGTGCTTACACGGATTGACTCAGAATGCCAATGAGAGTTTCAATGGTGCTCTGTGGAACATAGTTCCAAAACTAAACTTCGTTGAACTCCAGTCTTTGAAATTAGGGACATATATAGCAGTTCTACAATTTAATGAAGGTGCTAGTGGCTTATTAAAAGTGATAAATAAGCTTGGGTTTAATGCTGGTAGCTATATGATATGTGTATTAAAATTGTATGACTATCGACGAATTAACGACGCAGAAAGACATTCCTTACCCTTTACAAAATTAAAAAGAAAAAAAAAACTCGAGCTCTCAGAAAGAAAAAAGGGTTGCACCAGGAAGAAAAGGAAAGTGTGACATATCATCCTGGGGAATTTTTGATTGTGATGTACGTGTACCTTTTAACGGTAAGATAAAACTTTAAATGAGTTTTTCTCAAAATTTTGTTTTCGAAAGAAACTCTTTACCATTTACATGATATCTTAAGAACCAAACCAGATAACAATTTTAAATTTTGTGGCATTATAATATTGTTTTTCATAAAGTGAACCAATAGTTTTGTTGTAGGTTAACTATTTTTTTCATTTATGATAGGTTTCATAAAAAAAAAAACTTTAAAAATATCAAAATTTTCATATTGGTATGTATAATTGTCTGTAATTTTTTTATATTTCAATATTTCTCTTAGATTTTGGCTCATTTTGAAGAGCACTATAATATGTATGTTGTGTATAAGGAAAATTGTGTGATAATTGTATTAGAAATTTTTATACAGTGTTACCAGTTTTGGTAAAATTTGGTAAAATTTCCTTGAAAACCACCAATTTTTCTAAAAGTACAATATTTATTTAAAATTTTCAATGTATTTATATATATTTTTTTTATTTTTCTTCCTAAAAACATTCAATTTGTTTCAAAAATATGTTTTTAAGAAAAGATTTGATCCGAAGGTAGGCAGTCACCTTAATAGTAGGTGTGCTGAAAATGATCGTTCTCCTAATGATGCCATTATTGCATGACTTATTGACGTGCATTTTGGTTTTGAATTAGCTATTTTTATCAGTTCTGTTTTCATTATGACTGCCTGTAAAAAATGCATTAGACTTTTTGGTATTTCTTTATTTACCTTTCTTGATTTTCCTAGATTAAAATTTTACTTGGAAGTGGATAAGACTTGGTTTCAACGACATATGACTGAATGTCTTCACGAATAATAGCTACTGCAGCTTCTACAATTCGTAACTGTTCATCTTCGGGATCCCTTTTTTATCATACCAAGCTTTTAATTATATATCAGCTTGTGTATCCCAAAAACATTTGATTGTAAAAAATTAAAATTTGTCGTTGTACTAAATTCTCAAGACGGACTCTCTGGAAAGACGTACACTCATGAATTGCCTACGAAAGAACAATATAGTGTTTCCTCCTCCTTTCTCTGCCTTTGTTGAAGGAAAATCATCTTTTACATCGTTTTATGCATACATTAATAGCATTTTTTCCTGTTTTATTTAGATTCTAAATTTTGTGTGTTTGTTAACATTTTCTGTACGTGAATATACATGTGTATATATGCATATGTGTATATATATATATATATATATATATATATGTGTGTGTGTGTACGTATGTATGTATGCTTTATGTTTTTGTATTTTGAACATTTTTTTTTTGTTATCATGTTTTCTTATTGTCAGTCGTGAATCCAGTTTATACTCAAAACTAAAATTTCATAAGAACAGCACAAAATACCACATTTTATTCAAGCGAATTCCATCAACTACATTTTTTTTGGCTCGTTGCCAAAGACAAAAATACAAAAGTAGCTCGTTCAAAATATTATCTCGTGATCGCAAAAACGAGTAATTTAATAACATTACTGTGTAACCCTGACACCTTCCCCCCGAGAGTCATGTTAGATCCTAAGATCAAATATGGCTAAAACAATCTAAGGGTCATACGTTACACCCAAAATGAAGCACTGTTTAGTCACTATCTTAATATTATACATTTACATAAAAATACTCAACATTAAATTTTACACAAATATTCTTCTTAACTTAATCATCTAACAATAAAGCTAAGAAAATGTTTAAAACCTAAATTAATCTTAAATACTTCATAAAGTTCTTATTTAATTATAGTTTACATTTACAGTCTGGATAGCGCATCTGCATTAACTTGTTTAGATCCTTTCATGTGGCTTGCTTCAATGCCATGGCGTTGAATGGCCAACGCCCACCTCTGCATTCGCGGACATTGGGGTGCAGCACTAGTGAGGAATACTAGAGGATTGTGATCGGTTAGTAAGAAAATCTTTGCTCCACACAGTAAAGTTTCAAATCTTATTAGAGCCCAAATAATAGCATACGCTTCCCTTTCAATTTTTGACCACTTTTGTTGGCTTGGGTTCAGTTTCTGGCTCCCAAAAGCTATGGGATGAATGTTGTCTTCTCCATCCAATTGACCTAGACAGCATCCGATCGCCGTCTGAGAAGCATCCGTATGCAAGTAGTACGGTTTCTCTATGTCTGGGACCTGCAACTCTGTAATTCCACATAGTGCTGTCTTCAACTCCTTGAAAGCATTTTCAGCCTCCTTGCTCCATGAAATCTCATTAAGGACTTTCTTTTTAGTGAGCTCCGTCAATGGTAGAGCAATTTTTACAAAATTCGGAATATACTGTCTATAAAAATTGCACAATCCCAAAGCACTTCTCAGTTGTTTCTTGGTCGTTGGTGCCTGTAAGTTCTTATTCTTTCTTTGTCAGGGAAATGCCTACCTGAACCAATGACATGTCCTAAGTATTTAACTTTTTGTCTTGCAAACTCACACTTTCCTAAATTCACTGAGAACTTAAAATGCTCCAATCTTTTGAAAACTTCTTCTAGATGATTTAAATGTTCTTCCCACGTATCAGCGAATATTGCTAAATCGTCGATATACGCACATGTAAAATCAGATATAGTTTGAACCACTTTAGACATGGCTCTCTGGTAGGTTGCAGCAGCGTTTCTTAACCCAAATGGTAACACATTCCATTGGTATTGTCCTCGATGAGTTCGGAAAGCTGTTAAGATGTTTGCTGCTGTCTTCCATTGGTATAGACTAATATCCTTTCAACATATCTAGTACAGTAATGAATTTTTTCTTCCCTACTAAGAAATTCAACTCCATCATATTCTGCATTGGATATGCATCCGGTACGGTAAGGGCATTCAAGCTTCTGAAATCTATGCATAACCGAATTGTTCCATCCTTCTTATGAGCACATACCACGGGGTGTGCTATTTCACTTACAACAGGTTCAATCAGCCCTAACTCTAACAATTCGTCTATCTGCACGTCTACTTTTCTCTTTAAGTTTTATGGTATCTTATAAGTTTTGGGTTTCATCGTCTCCTCCTCATTCTTCGGTTTTACCACATGTTCACCTTTAGCTCTTTTTATTTTTCCAGAAAACAACGTCCTGTGTGGATGTAAAAGATCCTTTAGTTGAGTTTGTTGCTTCTTAGATAGGTAATCCAACGTCACTCTGTCCAATGCTTCGTCATTCTTCTCAGCTGCAGGAACACTGATGGCGTTTCATATATCTCACCGAATCCATCATCAATATCATAAATAACTCCAACCGTTTGAACTCTCGCTCTGTATTCTGTATTCTCTGATCTTGTTAACATGCAGCAATCTCAAATTACCTCCAGCCATCTGCAAATAATATGAATTTGGTTTTACTCTTTTAACAACTTTAACTGGACCTGTCCATCTAGCATATAGCTCATTCATCGAATCAGGTATCAAAACAAGCACTTGATCTCCTGGTGCAAATTCTCGATTGTTTCTTTTGCCTGTTGTAATATTTAGCGTAGCTACCTTGTTGCACGTCACTTGTTAACTTTGCTTTGTGGGTTGCTACTTCTAACTTTTCTTTTAGCTTTTTCAAATAACTCTCTACTGATCCCTTCATATTCAGAGATAACAACGTGTTCCCAGTCCAAATTGACTTCAGTATAGACAACGGTCCTTTCGAATCTCTTCCATACATTAATAGAAAAGATGGTGTACCGGTAGTTGCGTTTGGAACTTCACGATAAGCCCATAGTAAAAACGGTATATGCCTATGCCAACTTCTTCCTTCCTCTCTGATAATGTGGTGCAAAATGTTCTTGAGAGTTTGGTTCCATCTCTCAATTAACCCGTTTCCTTCTGGATGATATGGTGTTGAAAAACGCGGACAAGCTCCTAAAATCTTCAAAAACTCTTGCGTTAAACTGGCTGTAAAATGTGTTGCATTATCCATTACGATCACTTCTGGAATTCCTGTTCTACTGAATATTTCGAGCAGTGCTTCACACGTACTCTTAACCGTTAGTGACTTGAGTGGGATTGCTTCCGGCCATCTAGAATGCTGGTCCATCCATCAAACAAAGTATGTGTTTATGTCCTTGTGATGATACTGGATCTACAGGACCAATTAAATCATCGTTTACTACTTGGAATGGCAATTCAGGAGCATACACAGGTGTTATCGGAATTTTGTCAACCGAACGAATTACTTTTCTAAGCTGACAACTATGACAGGAACTACAATATGCCTTAATCTCCTTTACCATCCCTGGCCAATAAAACGAAAATATGATTCTCTAAATTGTTTTATGAGTTCTTAGATGGGCTCCGAACACTGATTCATGCGCAATTTCTAGTATTTTCCTCATTTCAAGAATCACTAACTGTTTTATCCTATTTCCGCCCAATAGCTCTTCATGGTACAGGATATCATTTTCTATCACTTATCCTCCTTTGTTTCGCCTAGCAAAATTCCATGCTTCCTGAAGAGTACCACAAATGTGTTACTGTTTCTTGAATTTTTCTGTGTTATTTCCATTCTCCTCATCATATTCTGTTATAGTTGGCTCTTGTTCTTCCTCTTCAGTATTTACACTCTCATCTAACGATTTTTTGGAGGAATCTGATCTTAATTTCATAGCGGCTGTAAATCTGGGACTGTATATTCTTTCTTGTTTTAATAATGCTTCATAAGTTTTAGTATCTAATAATATGTCAGTATTCAGCCCATCCACAGTTGCCACCACCGTTTTAATTACCGGCGTAATATACCCATTCGTTACCAAACCAATATCCACTTCTTTTAGTTCAGCCTTTAAACAATCACCAAATGCGGGTTGCAACATTATATGTCCTTTGTAATCTACTTCCTTTCCCACGACACTGCTTTTAAACACACTAATTTGTGCATCTGAATCCACTACAGCTTCATATTCTGTTCCACCATACGAAATTTTTACTATTTTAAGATCAGACATTTTTAGTTGAACTGCGCTGCATTTCTTATTTTCCCTTACAACTTCGCCGTTGAATCTCGCTGTGACTACTTTGCTTTCATCCTCAACTACTTTGACTTCTGCCACTTGCACCTCAGATACCTTTACCTCAGCAACTTTACCCTCGGTCTTTCCTCTCCCGTCTTTCTTATCCCTGCAAAATCTCGCAAAATGTCCTACTCGTCCACAATTGAAACATGTAACTGATTTTTGGAAAGAATTTTGCTTATCATATCCACTGCGGTTGTTTAATTCTTGTCTATATCCTTCACCAAATGTATGACATTTTCTATTGCACATGCTAGGTTTTTCCCGATAGGAATTTCTATACGGTTGAGACAAAGTAGATTTAGTGGCCTGGTTATATTGCCTTGCGTTTTCATAATCATCTAACTTCTCAGTAAGATCGTCAACTGTAACAATTATACTCCAGTCATCAATAAAATGTTGCTGTATATCCCTGGAAACCTGTTCCTTCATTTGCTCTACAATGACAAGTTGTTTCAGCCTGTCAAAACCGTAGATTTTTAGTCCCAAAATCCACTCATTAAAATAGTTCGCCAACTCAAATCCAAAATCTCGCCAAGTGTTCTCGGCAGATTTACAATGCCTCTTAAATTTTACTTTAAATGCTTCTGGGCTCAATTTAAATCTTTTTAATAACATACATTTTATATGTTCATAATCATTTGCCTTTTCTTCTGGTTGGGGCAATCAAATTCCCCATTTCTAACGGCAATAGTCCAGCAAGATTCGTTACCCAATCTTCTTCCTTAATATGGACTCTTCATGCTTGTCTTTCAAACAGTATTAGGTAAAAACTTATATCACCTTCTTTGGGGTCAAAAGTACGCATTAATTTTTGCAATCCAACTGGAACGTGTTCTTGTATTCCTTCATTCTGAGAATTTCTCTCTCTCCTAAAACAATTACTCATCATCGAGGCTTCTATCTTCAACTTCTCTAATTCATCTTCTCTTGCTTGGCGCTTTATTTCATCTTCTCTTTATTGGCGCTTTAATTCATCTCTCTCTTGGCGCTTTAACTCATCTTCTCTCTCTTGGCGTTTAATTTCATTTTCTCTTTCGCTTACTATTATGTGTAATAATTCTTTCGCGAACACCTCTTCATACTCCTTACTTGCTACTGTCAACTTTTTTAAAGCAGGAACTTTCATTTCTTCCGTTACAGTTTTTCCTAATTCTTCCGCCAAACACTTCAAATCTATCTTCAAAGCTCTTCCTAAAAACGCCATTTCTCATCCACTTTTAAAATAAACTTCCTCAACTGTACAACTTATTAACAATTTACTAGAGATTCAAAATTGTTCACTTACTACTAAATGTTGGATATAATTGAAATTCCCTCACTTCAGCACAGTTTCGATGTCGCCAAGTATCAAAACGGTTCACGATTCTTAATCTTGAGAACAATTCAAAATCCTTTCTTCAAAACAGTTCTAAATCCGTAATCTTGGAAACAATTCGAAATCCATTGGGGTTTCCCCACACAAATGTCAGTCGTGAACCCAGTTTATACTCAAAACGAAAATTTCATAAGAACAGCACAAAATACCACATTTTATTCAAGCGAATTCCATCAACTACATTTTTTTGGCTCGTTGCCAAAGACAAAAATACAAAAGTAGCTCGTTCAAAATATTATCTCGTGATCGAAAAAACGAGTAATTTAATAACATTACTGTGTAACCCTGACACTTATATTTCCTCATTATTTAATTTTATTATTGATTATCTCTATTTGCATGTGAGCTATCTTGTATTTAATTCTGTATTTGTTTGTATCCACTTTTTCTCCACCTTTTGGTTCCCATTTGTGCCTATATCCATTTACATGTAATTTCCATTGTTTTGAGTATTGACACGTTTGTAAGCCTTGTGTTATACTTATCGGCACACAAGGAGTCTAACTAGTCTAAAAAAAAGTATTATATCTGTCAAATACTTTCTTTAAGTCCCGTATTTATAGTTTTATCATTTACTACATGCACCGTCATGACATCTCTGAGCTTTTTCAATGTAAATTGCGAATCTTCGTGATTTTCGATGCAATTAAAATTCTGCCATAGTTTCTGAGACTTGATTATCTTTGCGAGGCTTCTTTTCAGTAGATGGTCGTCGATTTAAGAAATTAGTGTAGTAGAGAGTAAGATATTTTGCTTCAGAAGCAATCAAATCATACTCACAAATTATATGATCTTTCACTAATTCTCCAATAGAATCACTACGCTCTGCTTTTTTTAAAACATTGTCTTTAAATTCAATACTCACTTTACTGATCTTGCGCCTGTACTGCTCTTTTTTTTGTCTCAGCAGTTTCATCAGCTACTTGACCACAAAATAAGCAGAGCTTTTTGAAATCATTTCTTCTTTTACGAGGTACTCTAGGTGTTGATAAAGGTTCGCTGAAATCAAATGTTTACTAATGTACACTTTTCGGCACTCAGTATGTACATTCTCGGGGGTTGAAGAATTTAAAAAATCAATGTGACCATCATTTCATTCGATACTCACTGTTTTCAAAGTTTTTAAACCCCGCACTACATTATCAGAATCCCCTTATGATAATGATTCATTATAAATAAAACAAACATCAGCCATAACTCTCAAAATTTTACTTCCGTCGCCGCCAAAATACAATTTAAAAGTAACGAATAAACGTGGCTAGTATTTAGAAACTGGCTTGTTGAAAAGGGAATCGGTCTTTACTGTTTGATCACTACACCCGGGATAGCTCAATAAAACACCTCACACATGGACTGTAAAACACTCTCTATTTTTATTCACCTAAACACATAGTAACTGGATATACACAGACAGCGCCATCTGGCGCACGGTTTTTGCGACAAGCATGAACATTCTCCCCTCCCCCCGTTGACATGTAATACATTCAACAATAACACAAATTACATTAAAACATTAAACGATAAAACACTATAGGATTACGTAAAACAAATTAAGGTACATATAAAAATTCTAATACACAATATTCAGAGACAAAATTCAAACTGGCATAGGTAAAAGACAAACTCTTCAAATGGCTCTTTTATATTCTCCAAATTGTGTTTTTACTTTTACAATCCTTATTAGTACATCACTGCCACTATAAATCTCACTGATTCTCCCTAAAGGCCATTTAAAGGTTGGCATATTGTCTTCAATGAGAACTACCAAATCACCCACGTTAACATTTTGTTTTTTAAATTGTCATTTATTGCGCTGTTGTAATTCACTAAGACAACATCTGTGCCACTTATTCCAAATTAGTTGTACTAGTCTTATTATCCGTTGCCATTTTTTTAAGGGCATTCTCTTTTAATTCAATTAAATTGGGCTCGACTACAGAAGTCATAGACCTCCCTATCAAAAAGTGGGCTGGAGTTAAAGCGTTCAAGTCATCCGAATTGCTCGATAAAGGGCACAGTGGCCTGGAATTTAAAATTCCCTCTATTTGGATACAAACAGTTAAAAATTCCTCATAGGTTAAATTTGAGCCACTGACAACTCTCTTAAGATGGTACTTTATTGACTTAACCGAAGCTTCCCAAAGACCACCAAAGAATGGCGCTCTGGGTGGTATAAACTTCCATTCTATACCCTCATCAGATAAGAAACCTGCTAAATTATCATCTGAATCCTCAATAAGTTTTAGAAATCTCTTGAGCTCTTTATTGGCACCTACAAATGTTTTCGCATTATCGGAATACAATTTAGCACATTTACCTCTGCGACTAAAAAATCTTTTTAATGTAGCAATAAAAGCATCAGATGTAAGATCTGACACAATTTCTATGTGAATTGCTTTAGACACAAAACATACAAATACACAAATATAAATTTTATGCAAAATTCATTTTCTTTGATTTTTGTACCTGATCATGAATGGGCCACAAAAATCCACACTAGAACAGTTGAATGGATAATCTGGGACTACTCTATCACGGAGTAGATTACCCATTAGCTGAGAGGTAACAAGGGGTCGGCTTTTAAAACAGACAAGGCACTCATGCACTACTTTTCTGCATAACGAACGACCATTTAATGGCCAGAACTTTTCCCTTACATAGTGTAGAAGAGAAGAAGCACCAGTATGCAGATTCTTTCTATGGAAATGGACAATTTTTTGAACAGTTAAATTATGATTTCCTGGTAAAATTGCAGGATGTTTATTAACATAAGGTAAATCTGAATTACTCAGTCGGCCTCCAACTCTCAATAATCCATCACTGTCTGTAAAGGGGTTTAAATTTCTAAGTTTACTGTTAGATGAGACAACTCCTTTACTTTGTAAGCTCTTAATTTCAGCCAAAAAAACCTGTTCTTGGACCATTCTGATCAGTTAAGTTTCTGCTTGGTCTATATCTGTAGCAGAAAGGGGACCACTCAATGTTAGTTTACGTTTGTTTACATTATTACTAAATCTTAACACATAACTAAATATACGAACAATTTTCATATAACTATTACTTTTACATAACAAAGTAGATAAAATAGAAAATACACAGTTAGTTGAAACACAAACACTAGATGTAATTATATCAGAACTAGAACCAGTTTTCAGTTCCTTAGAAAACTCGCATTCCTTAACTGGTGACAAACTTGTTTCTTCACTTGACAACTTACCTTTTTCAAGGAATTGTGGACCATGCCACCATAATCTTTAATTTGGAAGGTCACAAGGGTGCAATCCCCGAGACACAAGATCTGCTGGGTTGAGAACAGATGGCACATGGTTCCACTGGAATCCTTCAGTCAATTCTTGCACCTTGGCGACACGATTGGCCACGAAGGTTTTTAAACGATTGGCAGGTGTATTTAACCATGCCAATGCAATAGTTGAATCCGTATGTAGCACAAATCACTTATGTTTAACCTCAAGGTGGAGCGTATTTTCTTGACGAGTTGAGCTAATAAAACACAAGCACAAAGCTCGAGTCGAGGTATGGAAATAACTCGAATTGGTGCAACACGAGATTTGCTGGCAGGAATGCTCACTTTGGCAGCACCGTTGTGAAGAAAACACTGTATGTAAACGACCGCTCCGTAGGTCACTTCAGATGCATCCGCAAATCCTTGGAGAACGATTCTAACATTATTGTCAGCCATAATAAATCTGTTAATTTTCATTTCCTCTATACATTTTAATGATGTCACAAATTCTCTCCACTCGTTGGCAATTGAATTAGGTAACACATCATCCCAATCCAGTTTACATTGCCATAATTGCTGCAGAAACACCTTTGCTTTCGCAATCACTGGGCCTAAGAAACCCAAAGGGTCGTATAGCTTAGCAATTTCACTTAAAACTTCACTCTCAAACACATCTTCCTTCACTTCACCTTTCAATAAAATGTCATTAAGGCTTATGCCTGTTGTGGTGGGGGATAAACCGTTAAAGACGATTCTTAGTTTAGTAGTCAGTTTTTCAGGGCGTAATACACCATGGTGTGGTATGTAGTAATGTGTGGGTGGTTCACTTGACACAACTACCCTTTCCAAATGACCTAACTCCTCATACTCCTTCCAAAATTCCGCATACAACGATAAATACCTAGAATCCCTAGACAACCGTTTCCACAATGAATTAAGTCGCCTAATAGCAATATCTTTGGAGTTTCCTAAACAAGACGGATCTTTATTTAATGCCATCGATACTACATACCTACCCTCACAACTCCTCCTATGAGTGCGCACAAAATGATCCTCACACAAGGACACCTCTGTATCAAACTTAGGCTCTATGTGAACACCCTCAATTTCCCAGAATTTTTTCAGTGTTTTGTTTAAATCGTCATCAACAATTAATCCGCAATGAACGCGATTCTCTGTAACTTGTGTGTGTGTGTGTGTGTGTGATCTACACTTCCACTTACAACATAACCAAACACCGTATTTTGTAACACTAAATGCGAATTATCACAATAAAATTTTCCAGGCTTTAACAATTCGTAAAAGATTTTAGGACCAAGTAACATATCAATTCTATCTGGTATATTAAATTTATCATCCGCTAAGGTCACAAACTCTGAAACATTAACATCTACATCAATCACCTTGTTTGGAATGAGATCTGTAATCTTATTAACTACTAACAACATTAACTCACTCTCAAAAGTTTTGGCTTTATTTGCAACTGAAGTTTTTACGCAATTTTTAACAACCATAGAAGCATCATTAACGCACGAAACCACTGTATTTATTTTCTCCATTTTCAGCTGCAACTTCTCAGCACATGCCCTCGTACATAAACAAGACTGCGATCCTACATCTAACAAGCATCTGACCTCCACCCTTTGAGAGTATTTATTTTTAACAAGCGCGCGAACAGTACTCAAAAGCACATTCTTTAGTCTGCCTTTCTCAAACCCAGTCGCCACAAACTGTGATTGTGAATTTGCTTCAACTGATCCTTCAATCTGCCCTGGAACAAAAGTAGGAGCATCCAAATTTAAATTACTAGTGGGAGTGGAATTCCTCGTTTTGTCACGTGAAAAATGAATCAAGCTATTATGAGGTCTAAGGCAAAAACAATTTTTCTCTGAACGGCATTCCTTCAATCTATGAGGTAAAAAACAACGAAAACAAAGATTATTCCGTTTAACTACCTCTACTCTATCCTCAACTGACAGTTTCTTAAACTGATAACACTTAGAAAGGGGATGAAAATTATTAACCTTACACAGAACACAATTTGGTTTGGTTTCGGCCACGAAAACATTCGACGAGTTTCTCTCTTGACGCCAAGTGCTAACCGTCTGCAGTCTATTTCGCCCATCTGTTTTGACTCCACTCCCTGGATATCTGCTCATTAAATCATTCGAAACCTTTCCTCTCGCGGATAAATAGACATCACATTCCCTCCCAAGTTGTTGAGGCTTGAAATATGTCTCTCCCTGTTTCGTTGCAATATGATTCATCGTATCTCTATCTAGCGTTTCGAAAATTTTATCTGAAATTATTAGATCACACAAAGAGCGGAATTCATTAACTTTACGCAACTGACACACAATAATAATCAAAAGTTGCACTTAAGCGGGAAGCAAACTGAACATAGTTTTCAGATGGTAGTTTACGAGCCTTTTTAAAGTTACTCAGGCATTCTTGAGGCGTCGGTTCAAAAACTCTCTTAATATTAATTCTTTAATTTTAACATAATTGCTTAAATCCTCTTGACTCAAATATGTTAGCAAATTATTGACTCTTTCTCCTAAAATATTTAATAGAATTTCGGCTTTTAGCTCATCAGGCACGGATTTGATTTGAAATGCCTTTTCTAAAGAATGAAAAAATAAATTAAAGGACTCTGACCTAACCGGTACTTGAATTGTCAAAGTTTTAATGCTTTTTACCAAACTCTCCAATTTATCAGTTATGGAGCCTGGTTCTCCGCTTTCAAGAGATTGAGAATTTTTTTTGGATTCCTTCCTAATCTTCTCCAATTCTAATTGTTTTTCAATCTGAGATAATTTAATTTTTCTAATTGAATTTCAGCCTCGCGCTCATTTTTTCTCATTTTTTTTCTCAGCCTCGCGCTCATTTTTTTCTCAGCCTCGCGCCTCAGCCTCGCGCTCATTTTTCTCAGCCTCTTGTTTACTTTCCTCTAAAGCATTTTCAACAAGACTACGCACAAATTCAATATCATTTTTATAAACGGCACTTGATTCAATGAACTTTTTTTGAATCTATTATTTTAGCCTTGCTATGAATCACCAAACCCATTTCCACAGCAACCGAGATAAGCTCGTATTTCTTTATATTTAATTGTAACACCATTTTTAAACTTATTTTGTCACAACATCTGTACAATATAGACTATTTTCAACCAAAAAGCATTTGTAATATGCTATTCACAACCTCAGAACTAAACGCACTACTCGGAACTTGAAAGCACCTAAATTACACTATTGAGAATAGGAAAGTATACAAAAACAGACAACAAGAATATCACAATCAACATAAAATCTACAAACACTAATTTTAACCATGATATCCGTTAAAACTATTCAACTATTAACATCAACTTTAGTGAACACACCCAAATAATTCCTAAAACCATCATTAAGAATAGAAACACTCACCTATTCACAAATTTCAACACCAAATACTCAACTAATAAAGCACAAAACCATAGTTGCTTGTTGAACTCCGGCTCGACGGACCAAAATGTTTGATCACTACACCCGGGATAGCTCAATAACACACCACACACATGGACTGTAAAACACTCTCTATTTTTATTCACCTAAACACATAGTAACTGGATATACACAGACAGCGCCGACTGGTGCACGGTTTTTGCGACAAGCATGAACATTTACTATACAGCTAAGCATTTGTTTTTCAATTAGCTATAAATAGAACGTTCGTATAATAGGGGTCCACAGGTCTAGGTATAATCTGTACAGAGATAAACAAATTGGAAGGTTTATACATTTTAAATAAAATGTACTTCATATTTTTCTACTTAAAATGCAATTAGCATACATTAAAATATAATAAAAGTAAGTTTATAATTTCAGTCAGCTATTTTTTTAATTACACAAACAGATAAAAGTTATTAAAAAATGTAAACTATTACTAAATGTAATGTCGTAATTAATAAAAAACACCAATTGTTTGTAACTATATATATTTTCACAATATCCTTTTTCACAAAATCCGCTCATAGCGGAACTATACTCATTGAAAGGAACGTGCCTACCAAATTTCTAATGTGCAGGTCTAATAGTTCAATAACGGGAATATATATCTTTAACGCCCCTTAAGTCCCCACAACGCCCCTTTGGGGTCGATTTTCACAAAATCCGTTCTTAGCGGATCTCTGCTTTATGAGAGAGAATTTCAAGTCTTTACGTTTAATACACTGCCCAAAATAATTAAAGGATATTGCGGTTTTAGGTGGATCTTGTGGCTGGGAAACTTTTTAGCTGATTGATACATGGTCGACAGACATAGTAGGTTATATGAGAATAAATTACACATGTTTGGCAGAAAAAAATGCATTTTATTGCGCATTTGTGTACAAAAGGAAAAAAACACAATTTGTGCATATGAGAAAAAAAGAATAAGAAAAGGTGTTTTCTTCAAAGGAAATCATTTTCAGTAGGGGTTATGGTTTCCACGGACGGCCAGCAACGCTGAGCACCTTTGAGGCATGGAGTCAATGAGGCTATTAATCACGAGTTGGGGTATTCTGTCCCACTCTTCCAGAAGAGCTCTTTCCAGTTCTTGGAGAGTTTGTGGGGGAGGGGGTGGCCAGCAACTCGTCTTCCTAGAGCGTCCCAAACGTGCTCTATTGGATTCATGTCTGGAGAACTCACTGGCCATTCCATTCGTACGATTCCTTCCTCGAAAAGGAAATCCTCCACCAGGTTAGCACGATGTGGCCTGCAGTTATCGTCCATTAAAATGAAGTCATCTCCGATTGCTGCAGCATAAGGGACTACAATAGGTCTGAGGATCTCATCACTATATCGGCGAGCAGTCAGAGGTCCACCTCGAATGATGTAGAGGTCTGTGCGCCAGTCAATGGAGATGCTACCATACACCAACACTCCCCCACCGCCAAATCTGACACTTTCGTGCACGGACGCAGGATTATTCCTACTGCCACACTCCCTCCAGATGAAAATACGCCTATTATCCGGTTGAACAGAAAAATGGGACTCGTCAGAAAAAAGAACATTGCTCCATTCATTTCTCCTCCAGTTCACATGCTCTATTGCCCACTCCCTGCGGTCGCGACGATGCCTTGATGTTAGTCTAACACATACCATCGGTCGGCGAGCATACAGACTTACACCATGGAGCCGGTTTCGGACAGTCTGAGTTGAAACCGTGGTGCCAGTAGCCGAGCGAAGGGGTTGTTGGAGATGAGTAGCGTTCATATTTCGGTGTCTCCGAGCCGTTAACACTAAATAACGATCTTCATTGAGTGTTGATGCCCGTCTACGACCTTGTCTTAGTCTTCGGCTTGCACTTCCAGTCTCCAAGAAACGGTTCCAGATCCTGGAAATCACACTTTGTGACACTCCAATGGTTTGCGCTACTTCGGGTTGAGTTTGGCCCCTTCCAACCTACCTACAACTCTCCAAGCTTCTGAATCGGTTAAATGACTTCGCTGAGACATCGTACTCATCGAAACAAAGCAGTCACTGAATGCCGGTCATCCTTGTCTTCATTTCAGTTGAAAGTCACATTTCATTCGCTGCCCCTGAAGCGACATTTTTGATGTCGAACTCAAAATTAGCATACTCCATAGTTTGAAAATCAGAAAAATTTGCATTTGTGATTCTCTTCTTCCATTTTCGGCAAAAAAATTTTCGCTTATATCTTTATTTTATATAAAACTTACAATATCCTTTAATTGTTTTGAGCAGTGTAGTTCCAGAGAGTGCGTGAATGAGTGTGTCGCTTTTCTCCTTTATAAGTATATATTTTTTTGTTTTCGCAGGAAAGTGCTCTCTCTCAGAACTATTATAATTCTTTTCTACAGAACAGTTAATGAGGTTGGACATTTTCTTATCAGACTTAAGTATCATTGAAGAAAACTATATTTTTAACTCAATTTTAAACTCTCGACACCATTAAATAAATGAAAATTTAAATGACGGTTCCAATTTAAGTATAAATCAAGCATTTGAAAACACTAAACAATAATCAAATTTTTGACATTATACATTTTTAGTGAAAATCGTTTATCACGAAACTGAGGTGACTGAAATGTTTTTTATTATTATCATTATTATTTTTTATTTTTTGGGGGGCGTCAAAAAATTTTGTGTTAAAGGGTATATCAAAAGAAAAAAAAATTAAGTTTTAGAGTACGTTTTATTTATATAGATACTAGCGGCCCGGCAGACGTTGTCCTGTACACGCGTCTCAAATCCGAAAATTTCTAACTTTTTTGAATACGTTATACCAATTTGGACCTTTTTAAAGCAAATTTTTATTTTAAAAAAAGTTATTACAATACCTGACGTCATCACATGCACAGTTTCCACAATTCGACCTATCAATTGCATGTGAGTAAGTGTATACTATGAACTAAGTTGAATATAGTTGAAGCTATTCTGAATAGAAACTTAAACTTGTTTTAATTAAAAGATAAAACTCGAGCTATTTTCATAACAGGTATATTTTTAGTGCACAATAAATAAATTTATCTTAATGCCATTGAATGCAAAATATTTTTGGTTAATCTTTGAGGGGTACAAACAAACAAATGCGATGGTTTGCCAACCCTCGTACATGCAACAAATAATAGACCGTACGAAAAAAAAATTTCCCCCTCTTATTTCATTTTCAATCACTACTATTAGCTCACACTCTCTCTATATTTATTTATTTATTTATCTTCGTAGAATTTTCAGTCGCTAATAAAATACCTTTTAAAACGCTCAAATGAGCTGAAATTTTATATACATGATTATTTTGGATAACAATACAAAAATTTAACTATAATTAATAAAAATTAATCGATTAAAACTAATTATTAAAGAATACAAATAGCCACGTCGGCATCATTTTTAGCGACCCTTTTGGTGACTTGTGTCAAAACTTGAAAAGGTTTATTTCTCACGTTTTAAAGTATTCAGTTGAACTTAAATTTTATATAAGCGATTGTTTTGGATGACAATACGATACATTAATGATAATTAAAAAAAATTAATTACCACTTAATGTTGTGATTCTGCCTTATGTATACACATATTTATATTAATTGTAACTATTTAATAAAAAGTAGCTAAAATAAAATTTTTCTTTGTTGATCTAAGTAGGAATTGACTTAATTTTTTTTTTTATATTACTTGCTTTTTCTTGCCACACATTAGCAGAATAAACAACATACTGGGGTAAAACAATTATGCGCTTTAAGGTTGTTAATTAATATCTTTTTAACTAATTGCTATATCGGACCAAATTGTGAATATAAACCATTCTTGAATCCACTTGAACCTCCACAAAAAATGTCATCAAAATCGGTCCTGCCGTTTAGGAGTTCAGTCACATACACACGCACAGAAGAATTATATATATAAATGTATGTAAATGCATGTATTTAATAAAAACTGTTCAAACATCATTTGCATAATTTGATCTTCCTTTTTTTAAAATTATTATTGATAAAGTAAAGTTAGCAATACCAAAATATTTACAGATTTCCGTTTTCGTCTTCTGTTTTTGATCTACAGCCTTAAGAAGCTCCATTTCCATTTTAAAGGAAATAGAAGTTTGCTTTCCCCCTGATTTGTTTGCCAATGGGCTCGTAAAAAAATTCTTCTAAAATAGAACAAAAAAATTTAGCCAAACAAACTGATTTTTACTCACACTGCGATGTACTCGTCAATCAATTTCAAAGCGTGACAGGAGAGGAAATGCTTAAGTGTGGCGTTTGTAAGGATCTAGGGTGAAAATAACTGAGATATACAAAATTGGCTCGTGTCACAGGCTATGCAGAGGGTATTTCAAAGTCAAGTTGTAATGGATGGGCTCTCCCATCCATCAGTGTTCGCGAGTTGGAAGGAAGATTAGCCATAGTCAAACAAATATAATGTATTAACATATCTCAACAACCGAACAAATCTTCACAACCCATATTAGAAGATGCACCTTTAAGTAAGTATGGGAATAAAAGCCTGGTAGACGAGTTAAAATTAATATTTAAGTATGAATTGAATCACTTACTCTTGGAACGTCTTGGCAAATCCCGTTCCGAATAATCCAAATTCCGTTGTAAGTTAATCTATTTCAAGCCGACATTGTTCCTATTTAAATATCAAATTGACCAAATCGTCAAACATCAATTTTAAATATTAAGCAAATAATCTATGAGTTATTCTCGACTAGCTTTCTATTACTTTACGTTACTCACTAACTTGTATCTTCTGCTCCTAACCTCTCTCTTTCTCTATCAAATCTAAAAGTTAATAGTTAAATACAAGCCTTGATTTACATAAGTCACGATTTCTTCGGAAGAAAGTTTACAATAGAATAATACGAGGGTTGGGGCATAACTCATGGCAACTATTTTTTTTCTTATAGATATGTGAACGGATTACAAACGTAGATGTGTTTGTGGTAGCTGGTAGTAGCGCAGCGAGGGCAGTGAAATCAGTCAGTTGGTGAGTGTCTTGCGAGATAAAAGTAATCCGTGTTGAGAGCAGCGCGCTTACATCAAAATAGCCGTTCTCCGAGGGAGAAATGCGAGGGAATGTCACAGTGAATTAATGGAAGCCCTTGGGAATAATGCCCTACCATACCGTACAGTATCACGGTAGGTAGGAAAGTTTCAGCTAGGACTTGTGTCAACCGGTGATGACCAACGTTCAAGACGATCGGTCAGTGTGCAGAAAAATTGGAGCACCCACAGTACTTTCCCGACATTTCGCCCCGTAACTTTGATCTTATTCCCAAGATTAAGGAATCAATACGTGGTAGGTGGTTTGCAACAAAAGAGGACATTGCAAATGCAGTGCTCCAACAGGTGACCCGATTCACACATGATGCGGGAAATGTTGAGGCTGATGGTACTCAGTGCCTTCCATATTGTTGGCAGTGTGTGGTGACAGCAGCAGGGGACTACATTGAGGGTCTTTAGGCCCAGTTTGAAATGTCAACTTTATGTGTACTGTGTTGTTATTCTTTAGCACCGTGAAAGCCATATTGCCCTGTGTACTACCGTAATAAATTAGTTTGTTACGATATTTCAGTGCTAATCATTGTCCTCACATGTAGTTAAGTTAACACCTTGTCCTTTCGTCTGTATATATCACATTTTCCAACCGGATTGGTATTGTCAAGAAAAAAGATAGTTGCCATGACTTTTGTCCCTACCCTCGTATTTGAAGAAACAGGTTTTTTTTCCAACAGGGATAGTTGGAGTTTCGCGAATAGACCCTTTACAAAGTCACATCCTTATTAAATCTCGCCTGCGTGCCTGATGTTTTCTGTTTTGTTCATTCCCAAAAGAGAAATCTTTTCGTGTTAAGTGATTTTCATTTCGTGTCAAGAGAAAAAAAATCATGAAAATGCTTAGTAGTTTGGCGGAACTGTTGAATTATTTCTTGTGAACCGATATTTCATCTTAAGCATTGTCGCGTTAAATGTCTTTCTCTGTAAACCAAATTTCAAAAAATAGTCATTCTAAGGAGAAATTTCTTAAAAACAAAATAAATCATATAAATGTTGGAAAATATAAATTTTAAATCGACTGAGGGTAAATAATAAACACTTAGAACTGAAAAAGAGTTTAGCTAGTAAAAGCTAAAGAATTAAAGATGGTTCCCTAAAAAACTAATTAAATTAAAATTTGATATGTTATTTTGAGCCATCACCTAGCAGCTAAAGAACATCAATCATTAGTGACAATACTGCGCAAGAAGAAGGACTTTCGTTGATCACTGGAAGTGCACAGTTTCTTCTGATGGAAAAACGCATGCTTCTAAAATTTTTCTGAATAACACTTTTAACTCCTTCAAAATTTGTGGAATGCGAGAGTTTTCTATAAAGAGGTGCAACCAGTTAAGAATGCTGAAGGAACAGAAGTTAGAGAGGCGAGGGGATGGAAAATAAAATCTAAACCACATTCTTTTTTTTTTCTTTTATTCTTCAAAAATTTCGTGCGATCCCATAAGCATCACTTACAACTTACACATGTGTTTGGCTATTAACTTTTTTTTTGTTAGTATATTTTTGTTTTGTAGTGATAAACATCCGCAATAAGTTATTTTAATATAACTATATAGAACTTTTAATTAACAGAATCAAAAACATTATACAGTGTAATTACATGGTAAATCAGGGGGTGGCAGCCGTTTTGCTGTTGCGTTCCAAATTAATTTACCAATAATATTCAGCGTGCCTCACAGTAGGACACTTTTGAAACAATTCCGATTCCAGCGATAATGCATGCAGTGATACAAAATAGAGATCAATAATATAGATTTACAATTTATTGTATATTATAATTTTGCATCATTTAAAGATACTACTTATCATAAAAATAAACAGCATAACATTTATCTATTTCTTCAACAAAAGTAAAAAAATAAAATTTTACTTATAAAGGGTGTTTTTTTAGAGGCATAGAAATTTAAATTGCAATAAAACAACGATGTTTTATTCGATTGACATGAATTCTTTTTTAATCGAAAGATAATCTTGTGGCATTACATTTTAAATATGATTTCTGGCATAGGACTGCCACGGCTGACTCGGATGTAGTCCAATCTGGACGTCCAATTTTCGATGACTTTTTCCAACATTTGTGGCCGTATATCGGCAATAACACGGCGAATGTTGTCTTCCAAATGGTCAAGCGTTTGTGGCTTATCCGCAAAGACCAATGACTTTACATAGCCCCACAGAAAATAGTCTAGCGATGTTAAATCACAAGATCTTGGAGGCCAATTCACAGGTCCAAAACGTGAAATTAGGCGGTCACCAAACGTGTCTTTCAATAAATCGATTGTGGCACAAGCTGTGTGACATGTTGCGCCGTCTTGTTGGAGCCACAGCTCCTGGACATCATGATTGTTCAATTCAGGAATGAAAAAGTTAGTAATCATGGCTCTATACCGATCACCACTGACTGTAACGTTGTGGCCTTCATCGTTTTTGATGAAGTACGGACCAATGATTCCACCAGCCTATAAAGCGCACCAAACAGTCAGTTTTTCTGGATGTAACGGTGTTTCGACATACACTTGTGGATTAGCTTCACTCCAAATGCGGCAGTTTTGTTTGTTGTCGTAGCCATTCAACCAGAAGTGCGCTTCATCGCTAAACAAAATTCGCTTATGAAAATCGGGAACAACGGCAATCTCGCTTTGGGCGCATTCGACGAATCTACGCCTTGCTTGATCATATTTAAAATGTAATGCCACAAGATTATCTTTCGAATAAAAAAAAATTCATGTCAATCGAATAATACATCGTTGTTTTATTGCAATTTAAAGTTATATACCTCTAAAAAAACACATTTATTATTATGTGTTTTAAACATATTTATTAAAATAAGAAATATAAAAAACAAAATATAATTATTTCCTTTCATTATAGTTAAATAAAAAAAAGATACATAAAAATTTTATTGCCTACCTAGTGCTTGAACCGCTCTAGTTTCACATCGCAAAATCAAAGGTTTAACTTGTGATTTTCTATTTGACACTATTATGAGCATTCAGTTGTTAAACAATTTCTTTGCGGATTCGAAATATTTTTCATATGAGGAAAGAATTTTTACTCAAATATGTTGAACCAAATGCGGGAAGCAGAGTACATACAGATTTCTCTCTTCAAACAATTAAATCTCTCTAGCAATGACATTTAATTATTTACATAATAGCTATAAATTTATCTCTTTAGTTTACTTTCAGATTTTTTCGTAATTCTTTAAATGTCCATAATTCTGAAGATTTTTGTCGACACATTTTACAATTACAAATTTATCGACTTTCAACCACTCAAAAACTGACAAATTTGTAGAATAGTGCAGAGTGCCACTGAAAATTCATTCTGCCGCGTGCCATAGGTTGCCGACCTCTGTAATAAATTATACATGAACTATAATCTGGTTGTAAAGAGTAATTCTGAGTTCACTTCTAAGATCATCACCTTTTTATTAATAGAGGCATATGCAAGATTTAAATATCAATGGGAAGGTTGTGTTTGTGATTATTTTTAATTATGTTATTAAATCTTTTGGAATAATAGTCGTCCCCTCCGAAACAAGAACTTTCACAATATTCTTTAAATTTTTTCGATACTCCAATAAGAATCCCAATAAGCAATTAAATTATTATTATCAATGACAAAGAAGTTATTTTATGCAGAAAGATGTATCAAAAATCTTAAAAATTTTCGGCGAACTCAATTGCAAGTCGCGCTACTCCAAGTTTAAGAAACACTCGTGTAGACCATTTTTCCGGTCTTCACTTGGGACTGTCCATGGTGGCAAAGGACGATTTGCTTCCGACAGTTCTGGTCATTTTCCTTGTGCCTGGTGTATTTTCCACTCTACTCCATGATAATATTTTTCCTCGTTGTTTTTAACATTTCTTCGTAGTAGGAATTTATCTAATTCACTTCATGTAATTATAATAACACTTTCGTAATAATTTGAGAATGAAATTTAGAGAGAGAAATTTCTTTCCATAGCTTTAAAATTTCGATTATATTCATTTTTCCTTATTTTATGAGGTATGGATCAAATCTATCGCATAGATACGAGATGTTAACATTTTTCTATTTTATATATATACATATATATATATATATATATATATATATATATATATATATATATATATATATATATATATATATATATAAACACGTAATTTTTATCTTAAACTTGTAACATCACGATTTCTGTAATTTGCAACCAGAAAATGAATCTTTCTCTTGGAAGACATTTCTTTTTCTCCTAAATTACTCTGAATAAAAAATATATATAAGATTTCCCCGTAAAAATAGGTCAAGGATCCCAGATTCATTTTATTTCTTATTGGTTTCAATGAATACTCTTGAAAAGAGGAAGAAGTTTCATGTCCAGAAATGTTTCATTAAACGTAATTATATCATAATTTTGCTTTTACACTTCTATTTTAATATGATCAAGCATTTTAATATGGTGCCTTAAAAACAACTTTTGATTGTTTCTGCTGTATTAAAAATAAATTAAATCACAGAAACTTTCATTTTAATAGAATCAACATATCCAATGCTATTATTTCATATGTCGAATGTATAAATTTAGATATTGTTTTATTAATACGTAAACTATTATATCTGTTCTTATTTCAAATCCTCAGTTATTAATTCCTCTATAAAGTTATCAATAAAGTGATTTAATTTGGGTATTTAATTAAACTTACATTTTTCAAAAAAAACCTGTTAATTATATTTTTGCCATGTTAAGAAATGTCAGTTTATTATTCCTCATCTAAAATAGAGTTTTATAAATAGGAACGTAAATCATTTAGTCAAAATTAAATTGTCAGTTTATAAGCTAATAAAAGAGAATAAAATCATGGTAAACATCGTATTAGACAATAGAATGTGACTTATATTCCAATTTTTACTTTCTGTTTTCATTGTCAAGTCATTGTCAAATTACATCTCACGACAAGAATTTAAATGTAAAGAACAGATTTTATTTCTGTTTTCCTTTTTCTTTCTTTTTTTTTTTTTTTTTTTTTTTTTTTTTTTTGCAATTGTTTAACACTAGATATACTATTATTTAGCTTTTGTTTAGTGACTCTTCGAATTGTACGGTTCTTCTTTCTTATTTTTACAAATGTATTTCATTTTATTCATAATTTTTCATTACTCGTGCTTAAAAGAGAAGAATTTTTCTAGGAGTGAATTGCAGTTATCTTCAACACTGACGTTCTGGGACAACTTTCCTCCCTCTCTCTTGCCAGGGACGTCCTAAGGCATGGGCCCGGACCCAGGACCTCCACCTCAGTGAGGGCCTCGTTTCGTTCCCGGCTCTGTCTTAATAAGATCATGATCCGGGTAATTTTAATTATTCCTGTGAATATTCTCCGAAAAACAGGAAATTTAAAACTGTATATCAACTAGCAAAAGTGGTAAGACTAGTATTATGTGGTGTCCATATTCAGACATATAGGTCTAATACTATAAACAATCATTTAACTCATTTAGTCGAAATGTGGTAATTGGTCGAGCTGGTTTGTACTTAGGTTTATGAGTCGGGCACATTTGTTTGTTTCAAATTACCGTTCGAACGAGTATTTGACAATGCATGCTATATACCAGTGGTCTCCAACCCCTGGTCCGTGGACTGGTACAGGACCGTGGATCAAATACTACTGGTCCGCACAAGAAACATTAAATTATTTCCATTTTATTTACAGCGGCATATTTTTCTTGGGTT
Organism: Trichonephila clavipes; assembly: GCA_019973935.1. NCBI lineage: Eukaryota > Metazoa > Arthropoda > Arachnida > Araneae > Nephilidae > Trichonephila > Trichonephila clavipes. The sequence goes on along the minus strand of BMAU01019579.1, from coordinate 592,756 downwards.
TGGGCTACTTTTTTTTTGTGAATATCACTTCATATGCCTTGTTAAATCATTTTATATTCATTTCTGGTGTAGCTATATTTTATTCTGAAGGCACTTTTAAATACAATTAAAATAAAATTATTAAAACAAAATAATTTAAAATATAAAATATCAACGTCCTTCCCCTCAGCGGGCCGCGGTAAAATTATTCAACGTTGACCGGTCTGCGGCGATAAAAATGTTGGAGAACACTGCTATATACTGTCTACTTTTAAAGATCGCTGGTAGGGCCTATTTTTGCACGGGGTTGAGGGCCTCAAAAAAGATTTGTCTAGTCCTTTTGTTAGCATGGTATGGAGGAAGGCAGTAAAGTTGAAGCACAGATGTGACCTTCTTAATCTAATCACAACCAAACAATTATAAGATAATGCCTTTTAGACCTGTGAATAGGGGGAATGTATGTAGCCGGAATTGTTCAGAAAGTGAAATTTATATTATTTTTTAAAGTAAAATAAATAAATACTAGGAGGAGAGGAGGGGGTACCCTTTGTCCGCCGCTAGGTGGACAAACCCCTATTGTACAAATTATACAACTGTTCATACTCACAGCACAAACTGTAAAACTTTATTTTATAATTCTATTTATTTGTTCCTTTCTTCGTAAAATTGTTCTTGGCTCTCATCTTCAGTTAAATTCATCACTGAAGCTCCATTGTACAATTATTGATTGATAGAGTCCTCAGATTTTGATAAACCTGCAACTCTCTTGCAGCTTAATGGAAAGTTGGGTATTCCGTAGTAATTCCGTTGATTGTTTACATTTCCGTATGAGACAACGCCTTTCTTTAAACGCAACGATTCCAGTTCAGACGATCATTGCGATATTTTTCTGCGAGACAGTTTGCAATAATATATTATCGCAATCGTATTAGCGACATTATATGGAAGGAAGCGTATGGTTGCCAATTACACGAGAATGACACATGCAAAATTGGGATTGCCAACATGGCGAGTTATCTTGAACGTTGGCATTGTTCAATAGTACCCTTGTAAATTGATTACATCATCACGAAAGTTTATTTATAGAGAGATATAAAAGTTACGTGAAAATATAAATGTAAGACTTATAAAGGGATATTTAAATATTTTTATCAGTTACACATTACTACTTCAAAAATCTTTTTAACTATATTATGCATGTACATATGTATATTAATTACTGACTTACAATACATAGCATTTTCTATATTATATTTTATTAATGAAACTGAATTGATTTAAAACTGCTGCAAATCATTTTATCTTTAATACTGAAAAATAAAAGAAAGTACTATATGCGCAATTAACTATATTTGAAAATAAACGAGGCATTAGAATCAAAAAAAGAAATAAAAAGATAAACAAAACAGATTTGAATTTCAGCAGTTTAACGATTGAATTACGACCGAATAGAAATAAGCTATTTAAATTAAGAAAAAGTTCCTTCCATTTCCTTTATATAAATTCGAATGCAACACAAAACGAAAATAACTTGAAAAATTAATAGTAATTGAAAACAATAAATGTATTTTATTATTAAAAACGTGTCAAACAAATCATTGATACATGAAAGTATAAATAATAAAATATAAACAATTAACTAGCATGCGTTACATTTTATTTTTTTAAAAAAATTGAAATGGATATATTTTTATAGAACGAAATTATAAATTTGTCTATATAGTTAAATGTAATAAAATACTCTAGGAACAATAGATGCATAACTTTTTTCAAGTACCCCATTGTTTTCAAATCATACTGAAAACCGAAATTGCAATTAACAATAAAGGCATAACAGTATGTTGGAAAATATAATGAAGGCTTAATAGTTTTTCCATAATATTGAATTCTTATTTATCAACATAATGAAATAAGAACTGAATTATACTTCATATTTCCAGAAATTTGTCAAGTGTTGTAATACGTAAAAAAAACCCGTAATTTTCTTTATTTTCACAATAACAAATAATATTCTGTTAAACTTCTTACAGTAAGAAATTGCCATTTTCTAAGTTAATTAACATTCCGCCCCCGCCCCCTTTTTGGAATAGAGTTTTGAACAGTGCAATAGATAGCAGAACTTTATTCGACAAAGTGTGGCAAAAATAGAACAAATAAAAATATCGCTTGGAAGACAGCTTGAATTTTTATTCGAATTTATTTCTTTCATTTAGTCCCAGAATGTAACAAAATTACTAAAAAAGTTTAAACTATTCAGAAAAATATTATATTACTTTACAATTTATGTACGTTGTAATAAATCTGTAAAAAAATTATTTTATTTTATTTTTTGGAAACTATTAAGTACCTACCTAAGACCATTGACAAGATTGATATTGATACCATATTGATAAGATAAATGACGATGATACAAGATTGATAAGATTGATGACAAGGATAAGATTTCTCTATCAATGTTAAAACACATCATGTGATGGATTACGTTGTTAGTATTATTTATGAATTAAATATAACTATTTTAAAAAAGGAAAAACATAACAATGTTAGTGATGGCCAATTGAGCCTTTGAATTCCGCATCACGAAAGACTATTTAAGAAAAGAAAGAAAAAGGAAAAAGGAAAAATATAAATATCTAAACCAGTTTTAATCGCTATTGAAAAAGTTGAAAGGGAATTCTTGAGGATGAAATGCTTGCATGTAACATTTATGAATTTCTACTTCGGAATTTTTTCGGACCATTTCAAACTGTTGCCTTACTAATTAATGCAACTTTATAAGTTCGAGTATTGATTTGATTTTCTATCATCGTCCATCTCTGAAACAATACTTTGGCTATTGGTGGGATGCCCAAGGGAGCCGAGCTCACCCGAAAGAGGTTTCGAGCTACAAAACGATCCCCCGGGAAACAACCACCCCAGCGTTCAATCTTTATTGAGCAAAATCATAGTATACATTTTATACGGTAGCATATAGGAAATTTACATATTACAAATTAAAGGTAAATGAAACTAAATACATAGTGTGCTATTGGGAATAAGCCTCTTTATTCTGAGCCGTGGACACGTGATGAAGACGACAACTGAGTTCGCACCCCTTTTTCAAACTTTCACAAACCACCATTGAGAGGACTTAGAGCCTTGATAGACAAGAAGAGTAGGAAACCCCTGTACCGACAATGTTAAATTGGCTGTTTTCGAAGTACCTTTTCACAAAATCTGTTATATATACATGCTTGAAATTTTTCATACAATTGAAGTATACCTTTCACATACTGATACGAGCTTCTAGCTAATTTTGAAAATTTCATAATTTATAAAATATTTTATCAAACATTGCAAAATTTGACCCATTTTCCATATAAAAAAAACTGGTAAAAATTAAATTTTTGAGTTCTTTACAAAAAGTTCATTTTAGTATATATTAGCCATCATTATAAATGTATCATAAAATACTTACATACCTGTAAACAGTAGTTTCTCAAAAAAGGTACATCGAACATCAAAATTTACATTTTGAGATAAATTGATTTTATTGTGTACAGTGAGACTTATAATCGGTTAGGAAATAAAAAAAATAAAATGCTCCATTTACAATAAAAAGTACTTGCTTTGGTTTATATCCACCGTTCAACTTTGAAGTAAAAACGAAGTGCTTGTTTAAGTAATTTTTACATTTTTCGCCTGTCAAATGGGCGTGACCCAGTTTCAACGATTATTTAACAAATAGGTTTTGAGCGCTTCTAATTACCCTAGAGGTTAAAGTAAGGTATTTTTAGAACGGGTGAAATCTATAAAATTTGAAAATGTAAAAATCTCAAACTGTCAAAAAATAAGATTTTAGCTTTCTGATTCTTCTTAATGTGCATTAAAATCTCTGCACGGTGGGTCTTCAGTGGCATAAGAACTTAACCCTACGACTTGACGCCGCCGGCCATGAGTTTGTGAATATGACCCGTAATTTGAAGAAAAGATATATAGACGTAGCGAAAAATTTATTTATTAATGTAGTGTGAATTGCGTAGTAACTCATTAAATTAACTTATGTCTACGCGAATAACGCAACAAATAAAAATAAAGCCCTCTTTTTTGTGCTGAAAAAAGTATTTTGATGCATGTTATACGAACTTAGAATATTGAAGATAAAATTTAAAAATCACACACACACATCCTGCAATTATCAGTGAAACAAAAACATTTGTGTTTCTTGAGATATTTTTCTATACTACGCACACACTCTATATTTTTCAGTCCCTTTTTTCAATTTATCAGTGTTTTCAAAATTTTAAAACTTCAATCATAATTGCAATTAATCTATTAATTTCTATTAAATAATTTGTAATTTAAGTAATTTGATTACTGTTTTGAATATTTGATATATGCGTATATACAATAGATTTAAGATTATATTTTTCAGTGCTATGCAACAAGGAACTTTTTTTGAAATTCATAACATGGAAGAAATTTTGTTTTTCCGTTTTTTTGTACAGATACCTTACTATTACTTTTTAGTTTCAAACGTTAACGGATTAATAATACAAAAATTATTAAACGTATTGATCATGTAAAATATAAACAAAATAAACAATATAATATATAGTATAAGTTCCAAGTTCGTGAGAGTTAAAATCAAATAAAGTCTCATTTTCAAAATGTTTGGTAGTATATGCTTTATACATTAGAATAATTTTTCTTGTGTTTAATGTTCTCTTATTTTCGTATGAAGTTATTTAAATGTGGAGACCTTGTACTGTTTAAATATCCTACATATTAAATGTCAAGTGTAACACACAAAAAATTCCATTGGATATAATATTCTACTATATTTTAAACTGAATTTATACTGCTAGAAATTATTTTAGCACATGATGACGTCATGCCATAATTTTTCACTCCTTTTGTCATTTTCATGTGTTAACAAAACTGAATCAAATTTATAAAGATATCTATAGGCAACAATGCATTATCGAAGCATGTGTGTGTCCCACGCAATACTTACTAAAGCGCAACAATTCTATGAAATAAACTCAGCTGTACATACAAGTAAATAAAAGTTGGGGACAAAAATTAAAAGGTTTGTTAAGTAAGCACTCACGATTTTATGTTGCAATGCATTTAAATATTCATGCAAACATCTTCTGCGCAATACAGTATTTATAGAAACGTTTGAATGTAGTAGTTGCAGGAGAAAATAACCTCGGGAATGCAGTATTTAAAGGGTTTTTTTTATTTGTTTGAAGTTTTCTAATTTGGGTTATAATGAATTTACTTTAGAGTTAACTAAAAACTTTGGTGATAAAAAACCGCCATTTTTAATCATTTTCAAGTTACGGGGATGACATCTAAATTGGTATCATTTTCCCCCCTAAATTGTTAACTACGTCAATAAAAAACTTCGTCGAAATTCCATTTAAAATGCAGCAGCCTCTTCCTTCCTTCCTCACACTTTTATCTCTATTTTCAAGTGGAGAATTTTTTACACAAATCAGAACTAATCAAAGCTTTGAATTGAATGCAGAAGAACCGGATCTATGGAACTAATGTGTTCCAACTGTAATCCTAGCCTACTAACGGTGATATTCTACACTTAATAGTAGCGACAGGACAATCTATACCGATGGCTCCCGCGTGATACAGCAAATCAAAGCTGGGACAGAGGTTTCCTTCAACCTCTTTTCTATTTATGCTCCTGTCGACTGTTTTGCATCTGCTTACGACGGCGAAGTCGAGCCCTTACGTATTTCCCTAACTCGACTGCAATGCCAAACAGAACGATTTTCCAGAACAATCAGCCTATCTGACTCAAAGGCAGCAATGTTGGCAATCAATCCCTCCTTCGCACCTCTGCCTACTTCCATTGAAAATGCATCTCTTGTCTTGAAAACACTTCCTCAATGGGCAAAAATATAGTTCTGCTGTGGATACCAGGTTATTGTTGGTTCCTGGGAAATGAGAATGCGAATTAATTCCCTTGGTAAAAAAAGGAGCAACCATCACCCAAACTTTTTATAAAGGCATCAATTTTTACACGATGAAACTGATGAAAGAGACTTTTTCCAGAACACTATTCGATAATTTCCATGAAGGCAACTCATCTAAAACCTAGTTTAACTTTATTCTTAACATCCCTAATCAATCCAGGTTTAAAGTAGTTGCCCTTTTCAGACTCCTGACGGTCCACGATTGTTTGGCCAGTCATCTCTTCCGAATGAGAGTATTTGAAAGCCCAAGATGATGTTCTGCAGTCTAGGAGAGGACATGAATTCATCCCACCTTCCTATCTGCCTTGCACTTTCCTACTACTGGTCTTTACTGAGACGCTGTTCTTGTGAGCTCAACATATCGCTATGTGATCTTCGTTTCGATTTCCTTGTGTTCTTTTTATTCCATTGTTTATTGTAACCGGCCATTGAAAATAAAAAAAATAATAGTGACAGCAGCCCTACATTGTCAATAGCATTTCATATCCTTAATGTGAACTTGGATATCAAAACAGTTCTGAGAGTTTTAAAAATGTGATTGATTAATAAGCGTCTATTTTTAAGCATTTTAAGGAGAAAAATTTCTTAACAATTTATTTTTTCATTAACTTACATTGGAAAATCAAAATTGTACTTAATATATAAAAAAAAAGGTATATTTCTTCTTCAATTTAGTAGGCTTTTAGATTTTGAGAATTTTACCTGAATAACTTCCACAACCAGTTTACTGGTATGTTGATGTAATGTTAAATGTATTATATTTAAATATATTGCGTTTTATATGTCATTAGGTTTGAGAAAATCTTCTTCCGAGTCATTTTCACTAAAATTAATTTTAGAAAGTTTAATATTTGTGCAATAAATTGCTATAAAATTTATATTCTTTATTTATAACAATATTTTATATCAAATGTACTTTACATAAGGCTAATTTTTGCTTAGGAAATATGATTTTTTGATAATTTAATTATATATTTTTCTTTTGGAACACAACACATACAAATACAAAATTATATAAGCTTAATTTTCTTTGTTTCATTCGTATTTACTTCTATATATTTTACTTACAAAAATTTACTCCTTGTCAACATTATTTATTGCGATTGGTTGATTGATTACTTATTAACATTGTACTTGAGCAACATAACGGCTTTGAGCAACGACTTTGTAATTTTGAACAAATGACAAATGACGTGAACAATACCTGAGCTAACAACCTATTCCTTAAAGTTCCATCCTGGGCCATCTTGCGGATTTAGAACAAAAGATCTACAAGGTGGACCCACCTTATAACTACTACTCAACATAATTCGAACATACGATTTGATGGAAATTACGCCGAATGACTTGTGCCTGTAAAATTTAATGCAAGATAATGGAGTCCCGTTGCTTTATATCCGTGGTGGGCAATACATCGATCGCGATCTATCGGTGGACTGCCAAGACATTTTAGGGTGCCCGCCTGAAGATTTTAGCAATTAGTAATTTATACACGGAAATATTCAAGATTGTCGCTGAAGTATGCAGACTAAGTCTTCTACTGACTATATAAAAAAAACCTAACTTCAGATGAAAACGTTTTTATTTTTTACGTATTTTGAGTTGTTTGAAAAAAAAAATGTATTATTTGTGATATTATTATATTTGTGTTGCTATTATTATTTTGTTTGTGCATTTTACGTTTCGCCTTAAACGCGGTTTTAAAAGTGTTAGTATTTTTCATTTTAGTTCTGTAAGCACTAGTACATATTACGTATTTATTATTAATTTATAATAAATATTGTAGACCAGTGGTGCACACAAGGGGGGCCTGGGGGTCCGGATCCTAACAAAGCCCTTGATTTTTTCTGATTGATTATAATTCCAAGTATATAGTACGTAAAATTTAATTAAGTATTTGTTGTTAATGATTAATTTTATTAATTAATGCTAATTATTTATTCAATAATTAGTTTTTTACTGTGTTTTGTTACCGAAAATCTACAAATTTAGAAGGAGCATGATACAAGAATGGTGAACTTCCAACCCCGGACCCCCTTGAAAAATTCCTGTGTGCGCTACTGTTGTAGACCTTTTCCAACCTCACCACACCTACGACACTGGACGTTGGAACACACAAGAATTTTTCAAGGGGGAGGGAGGCTGGGTCGAGGGTTGAAAGTCTACCATTCTCGTATCATACCCCAATGCGCAGTCAAACATTTTTTTTTTTTAATTTTGTAGATTGTCGGGAATAAAAAACAGTTAAAAATAAATTACTGAGTAGATAATCAGCATTAAATAATAAAACAGTATCAATAACAAAAACTTAATTAAATTTTACGAACAATATACATAAGATTATAATCATTCGGGAAAAAAAATCAAGGGCTTTGGAGGAGGGCCTGAACCAGTAGACCCCCCACCTTGTGTACGCCAATGACATAGGGTGGACCGCAACAGCTTGAAAAAATTAGAAGTAGCCCGCACCCTGGAAAAATCTGCCCACCCCTGCTTTATATAAACGTATCAAAAATTTAAATATATGTAATAAACAATATAAAGACATATATATCAAAATAGGAATGAACTTAATGATTGCAAGAATAATTCTTAAAACTTGGAACTAAATCATGGAGCGACATGAAAAAGAATCTTGCCAAGGGCAACTTTCGATTTCTTGGACGAATGAAGACATCTTGTATGAATAAAAGAGGTCAACAGACCTCCCTCCCTCGGAGAAGAGAGTTTTTTTGATGAACTAAGTCAAGGTGATGCGAAATAGATTACTTGTAAGAAATGCAATCACACACACAGCTGTAATTACTACGCAAACTTACGTGTAACAAGACCTTGTAATTTATAGAAGCAATGAACTCTTCATAGAAATGACGTAAATGATTTAAAAATTAGTCTAAATTTTTGTCAAATAAAAAAGGATAGAGATAATTGAAAATGAGTAATATTTCATGTATGAACCAGCTATTTGTCTAGGTTTCATTTAATTGACAGTGATATTGTTCATGTGATCAGGAACTGCGGAGCATGTCTCGTTGTATTGGAAACTTTGTTTTTGTAAACGAGAAAATTTTAAAAATGAGTAGAAATATTTATGTATTTCCTATATATATAGCCACCTGTTTTGTCTTCGTTGATCAATTGTTCTAAAAGCCTTGATTTCTTAAGAAATTTTGTTTACTGTTTCGATTTTAAAAATTTTATACGTACTTATCTCCTTTATTTTATCTTTGTTTATCCCAGTTCTTTTCATTTTATATTTGTATTATAAATGTATTTAGATTTGATTTTTAATTATATAAGACATATCTGTTGCCACTTGCATCTGTAAGCCTCATGTTATGCAATGTGAAACATGATGAGTTTTGTAAATAAATTTAGAAAAAATAACAGAGTGAAATGTTAAATATATATTGCATATATTTATTTGCATAAATTGGGAAATTGATAAATGTGTATTTTTTATATTTATATGAGGAAACATTTCTTAAAACTAAAACAAAGTTATGAATTTTGTAAGTGTATGTAATACAAATGGTATACTTATTAAATATAGTATTCTAAATGATTATTTTATATTCTTATCAAATACAATCTGTATCACTATCGCATTATTAAATAAAAAGTACAACACTAAGCAATAAAAGTTCAGCTATGTCAATTTCAGGAAAGAGACAAGCGTGTATCGAAATCTTTATTATTTTTTTTAGCTGTAATTTTAATTTAGTAAATCGGTATGCGATATCTCACCGATAAAATGCTGACTTTATAAAAAGTAGGCAGACCATTTTTTAGAAACTAGAACCTTTTAGCGCGAAACTTTGTAATAATTTCTGAAAATATTTAAAAATGATTTTGTATAACATATCAGGTGTACTTAAAGGTTATTTCTTATAAAAAGCAGGATTTTATCATGCAAAAATGGGAGCAAATTAATTATTAAAAGTTTTGTTTATTGCTAACCCCTACTTTCCCCCATTTTTTAAGCTGTATATGAATTACACGTTAAAATAATTACTTTTATTTAGAGATAGTTAAAGATTCGGCCCATTTTTTTTTTTGCATTCCTTGTGAAAAAGAAAGTGCTGTTGAGACAGGACATGGCCATTGATCAAAACAAGTGGTAGTACAAAGGACTAATGTCTCAAGAATACGGCGAGTGGGATAGAATATCCATTAATTCTATGTAGATTTAACTGGCACTGTAACATGTAGACGATCATTATTATGCTGAAAAATAATTTGTCGTATCTCAGTGCATATTCCTTCTGTTTAGTCTTCAATTCTTTGTGCAAACGAATCAATTGTATAGTCGTTAGGAATCCCCTGTGAAGCTTTCATTCGCTTTTAGCAGCCTAATATACTGCTACCAGCAAATCCCACCAAATGCAGTTGGATCCATAAATATCCAGCTTCGACATTGATGTTGTCTATTATTTATTTGCCCCACTTTAAATGGTTGCAATGAATCCACTTTTCATAGTCAGACTATTTGAATCAAAAGCACCTTCCATATTTTGCCTTATGAGCAGTTGTCTGGAAATGAAAAATCTGTCCAGATATCTTGGCTTTAACTCATTTAGCGCCAATTTTCTTGCTGTTAGGGTATTCCTATGGCTTTAAGGTGTAATGAAAATAATTGTTGAATCATTACCAAAGATTCTATAAACTCATCTTGCACTTAACGTGAACTTTCTTTCAGTATTACCTATAATTATGCATCTCTAAAAGACTCTGGTCTTCCTTCGCGTTCTTCATCATCAATGTAAAAATAACCGTTTTCAAACCGTCTAAACTAGAGAGAACTCACAAGTTGAAATTCATTGCAGACGGTCTCTATAAAAGCCAAGCTACAATCGATGATTTTTAGTCGCTTTTCTCTTAAAAAAGAAATAGAAATGTAAAACTTCTAGCAAATTTCTCTGTATCATTTTTGATCAAAATATTAAATATGTCTTATTATGTAGACACATTACGAGCATCCTGAAAAATCATACGAGAGCTTAGTTTCTGATTAAAACCTTATAATTCATGACAGGGCTTGCTTGAGAAATATGGTAATAGATATATATAATATTTATCATAAATTTGACATTTATGTTTAAGAATCTAACTATATATATCTCTAGATATATGTATGTAGGGTTGTGGCACAGTTCTAGGGGTATTTTAATGATGGCACTGACTTTTACTAAAACTAAAGTTTAATGTTGGACAATTCTACTCACTTTTACATTTAGATAGATTAATATAGATTGACATTTGGATTAAACGCTTATGGCTATTAACGACAGTTCTCAGTTCTTAAAGTCCTAGTACAGTTGTTACACATCTGTTCCCTATGATCTGAGTGACCTACGCGTCACTATCTTTCGAACAACGGATAGCTGATCCCTACACGGTCAGTTTTCGGTTTCTGTGTTTGCTTCAGCAGAGGAAGATCTGCAACCTGCGTATCACGCTCGGTCATTAATTCCCTCATCTGGTTAATTCGCTGGTGGCTACGTCGCCAGCTCTATAGAATGGTCTCCATGGAAAATCACACATGTATACTTTACAACTTCGAAAATGTAACAATACAAAACATTTAGCGAGACAGCGAAGGAAATCGGGGAAAAAGAGATACATCAACGAACAGTAAGTGATTCTTTATTTTGAAACGTTTTTCTTAACGCGAACGAGAACAAAGTCAGCTCAGTGCATTGTATATGGTACAGGAATCAACCCGTGTAAGTACAGAGGCAATGAGAATAAGAATGGTCTCCTGAGGCATTCCCTTTCTATCACTTGCCACAATTTGTCTTCCAAACTCGGTTTTGGTAAGGTATGCAAGCTGCATCCATTTACTTCCCAGACGCATTCAATTGATGAGAGATGGAGGAGAATAATTACAAAATACATTTTGCAGAGCATGTTGGCTAATTGTACAATAAGCGATCGGAAACGTTATCCTGCTGGTAAAGGGCGTTGGGCATATTCCGAAGGAAAGAGAGTGTCACCGGCCGTATAGCACATCATCTCTCTCTACGCATCACAATAACTTAAATATAACAATAACTTCCAGGAGACTAATATCGTATGGGATATTGCCAAAAACAATGATACTTCATTGTCGCGTAGCAGGGCGCACCACAGATGCCGCCGGATTGGACCTCTCATCTGTTCGGCGCCACACATATACATAGAAATTATCATTCAAAAAACAAAAGTGTTTTGGTAACATGACTCTTAACCATTCCGCCACCCATATAGCTCCACTCCCACACCTTTGAAAACAGAGACGTCTGTTCAATGGAATTGTTGGCAGTCTTCTTAACGGAAGCTGGCCAATGAAAGCAATCCACTAGCAGTTAGTCGAAAAGTAATGGTTAAGGTTGTATGAATACATGAAGGGTGTCCTGCATATGTTGAAAGGCGATTAATGGTATTTAAATTTTTAATTTTATGGTTAAAAGTTGCGTCGTAAGAACAAAATCAGTAATTTTAACTAGTAATCAGTGTAAGGAGAATTATTTTTTAAAAAATAAATGCTTCATTTATCTTCCATAAAAAGTCTGTTGAGTTTCAATTCAATTCCCTGATTACGAGCTATTTTTTTGTTTTGTTTTGTTTCTCAAGATCAAGTTTCGAAGCAAATTGAGAGGTTATGACATGTGATTGAGGAGCGCGCTGCCATGAATGATTCTAGCATGGACATAGCTATTCAAAATAACAGATTAAGTACCCATGATGGCAGAAGAAAGAAAACTAATGCATATATATTTTTTCTTTAATAAAAATGTATAGAGTAATGGGATTTCGCTAAGATTGTTTATTGCAGCATCATGACTAGGTGTGATAGACACCAATGGCAGGAAACGGCAGCCGACCGCATGTCTAACGAGAAACCCTAGTTTGAAGATGGTTTTTCCATCCATGATTTATTCTTTAGAGATATGCACAGTGAATGTGTGAATGTTCTTACCTCTGCACACACGCACGAATATTTAGATTTACATGATGTAAATTTATAGTTTTCATTTACACAATTAATGAAAGGTTCGTGATATTATTTTTAACTATGTTAAACCTTTGTAAGGGATTCAGCTTGAAAAACAATGAACTACTAAGCCTACGATCTCCATCTCTAAGACGAACATAATTATAACTTATACCTCATACAAATTTATGCTTGTGTTTAATCAAAAAATTCGAATTATTCATTTATTTAAAACAATATAAAATTTTTTTAATTAATTTACAAATTTTCGTTTTGTATTAGATTTTAAAGTGAAAAATGTGTAATAGAGTTAGCTTCCCATGTCTTTGTGAGGATGGACATTAAAGTCGGTGTATGCATGTTGTTGAGAAGCCCGGATGTTAGTTAAACTAAAACAGCGGCCAATGCAAGCACTTCATAATCACGTGATACATTATAAAAGAATCACCAATGATCTTGAATCTATTTCTTTGACGTGCCTTCAAGTATCACTTTGCTTACCCGGAATTTGCTTATCTTACTTTTGAGACCTCTGATATGTACGATGGAATTTTTATGCACAAAATATATAAATTATTGTAGTATTTTACAAGGACGCTTGCTGTTGTTTGGATAAAGAATTTTCATTTTTAGCAAAAGGGCTTAAATAAACCATAAAAACACACACACCATACCAATTTCTTAATATATGTGGGATCTTTTTCGCTAATTCCCAGTTGTTGAGGTTAAATTCATATCCCGTACATCTTACAATATCCTTTGTCTAATTTTCGGATTACAATGTATATTAATTTCCTTGACAACATGTTATGCATTTAAACATTTTCTTGCAACGCCGGGGAGAAATAAACCTGTCTGACAAAGAAAAGAAGCGAAAAAATTTCGAAAAGCCCGAGCAACACCGGGCTAAGCAGAGGATGGGGTGGGGGTGGAAGTCATTTTGAAAAAGATTATTAGAAGTGCTGATTTTGTGAAGGTCTGGAATATATATTTGTTTACAGATCCAGCCTGGCGGATGCCAAACTTCTTCAGTTCTACAGTGTGGGAAAATTTACAAAAGTAGAGAACGCCCGTGCAACACCGGACCATGCCGCTAGTGTATATTAAAAATCGTTGAACAAGTTTATTACCTTCTAAATTCGTGTTGCGGAACATAAACGTATTTAAATAATGTATCTTCCTGTACCTGTTACGGTTTTCATTATTTTACCCTAAAATAATTACAGTCATGGGAGTATCACATTACCTTTTTAAACATGGAATTATTGATGATAAAGCTATAAGATTATTTGTTCAAGTTCTTTCAATTTTTTATGGTACCATAAAATTAAAATAATGTAACGCACGTAATGTAACTGTGGTTAATAGGTTCTTAATATTAATTAAAGAAGCATCACTAACAGAAGAATTATTAAAATGAAATAATAACTTTTAAGCCCACCTTAATTATTTCCAGATCATAATCCACTTCTTCAAATGATAATTATAAGTATGATAACAGCTCTCTTTCGCATTTTCAACAATCTCATATAATACTTGAATATCAATATATTTGTATTAGAAAATATGTCGTACACGCAGTCCAATTTACTTAGTAATAGTAATCATCCAGCGAACAAATATTCGAAAATTTACTATTGGAAGGGTAATACAAAAATACCTTATTATTTTACTATTAAAACGCCTTGTTTTAAAACATCTGATTTCATAACTAACTTGTACACTTAGAAAAATAATATGTATCATCCATGCTTGAATTATGAATAGCAACTAAGCATTACAACGGTTTAAGTTAAGCTTTGAGTTTATAATTCTGAAATATCATAGCTGATTCCTTACGAAACCTATACACTTATACTGTTTCTCTGTATGTGGTATATAATCTCGTAACTTCGAAGAACTTTTTCCATAATAATTATCAAATAAATTTTTACAAGCCTTTGGAGCAGACAAAATCTCTATTTTTTTCTCATCTTAAGGTATCCGACTACGTTCGGAACCATGATTTTAAAAAAGTGCATAAATGGATAATTTTCATGATATTTAGTGTCACTCAGATTAGAATACATGCATAAAATTGTTTTAAGGACAATTTGACAAAAAAAATGTATTCAAATATAATATTTTGGCAAAAAATTAACTCAATCAATAATCTTTTTTCCAAATGTTCTCCTTTTGTGAAAAATGGTTCTATTATAATAATATTTTGCCTGTATATAGCTAAAACCTTTCTACAGAGGCTCAACAAGAAATTTTGAAAATTGCACATTATTTTCAGAGTTATCACTAATTGAAATAATTATTGGCGTTTTTTTCTTAAAATTTCTCCCCTCTGTTGTCGTAAAATATGAATAAACCCACTTCTAAGTTATATATTTCAAAAATTCTAGTTGAGCCTCTGTAGAGAGGTATGAGCTATATACAGGCAAAATATTTTTATAATAGAACGTTTTTTCACAAAAGGAGAACATTTGGAAAAAAGATTATTCTAAGTTAATTTTTTGTCAAAATATTGTATTGCAATAAATTGTTTTTGTCAAAATGTCCTTAAAACAATTTTATGCATATATTATGATCTAAGTGACACTAAATATCATGAAAATTATCCATTTATGCGCTTTTGCAAAAGCACGTTTCCGAACGTAGTCGGATACCTTCAAAATCAGTTAAACCAGGTTTTGTCCAATTTGCAACTTCTTATTTCCCTTTAGGTAAATAATAACAAGTCTTTACTATGCAAAATCCATAGGTAGTAATAAATATGGCATTAGAAACGAGGAAGCTTAATTTCTAAATAGTCCTAAAGCTTTTGAGTTTTCCTGGGATTTTCTCGTTACCCATTTTTTATAAAATTCATCTTATATCTAATGATAAAAGCTTTATTGATAAGTCACACAATGTGGGAGTTACATAACACGAAAAATTGTTGTCATGGAATTTATCTCTGAACCTTTTTACTTCTATTAATTCTGTGCCTTCATATTTTATTTTCGGTCTTATTCATGATGATTTTGCAACTACATAATAGGTAATAATAATAAATTAGGCAATAGTAAAATAAGTAGTAACGCAGCTTTAATAAACTTTCTATATTGAGTGGCCTTTTATTTATTTATTAAAAAAAATATCATTTGAAATTCATTTTAGTTGAAGGCTGATTTTATAGCTAAGATAGTAAAATGCATTAATACATGTTTCTTTAGGCTTTCGTTTTTGTTTCAATATATAATACGTTAGAAAACAAAGAATATTATTAATTAAATGTTTCAGAAATTAGTTTTAAGAAAATTATATGTTTTTTTCATTATATATACATATATATGTATGCAATATATTTGCCCCCCAGCGAAAAATTTACCTTTTGATTAGAGGTAGTTAACTTATCGTGGCTGAAAAAATAAAAAAAGGCTTGTTCATGATCACATCATTTATTCGAGCAGGTTTCTCATACAGTGCTAAAACACAAGAAAGGGAATTATTCAAAGATCAAGTTTTTATATACAGGATAGAACAGGGAAATACGCATCATAAAAATACAGTCTTTTGTCTAAGAGAGGGGAACAATTAGTTATTTATAGAAATAACATCACTGTTTAGAGAATATAAATCCCTAATACTAAGGTGCATGAAAACCATTAATGATCTTATGGTTTTTGGAATCGCCAATAAATCTATCACAAGTTCAAGGTCTAAAGAATCACTAATAAACCAACATGTTTTTAATGCTTTAGAAAAAGATAAATTAAGTCTCCTTTCGAAATAGAGTATTAGGATTTGTGAATTAGCTGTTATAAATAGAGGAGATTCGAATTATGAGTAGATATAAATTTGTTCTTACATATATATTAATATATAAGAAGACCAACCGTCCTCCTTTAGGCTGGAAAATCCTTTTATAGCTTCTGTCCTCGAAAAGTGTCCTCTTACTTGTCCTCCTTTCCAATATTTTAAAACTAATCTGTTTTATCAATTAGTTTTGATTATTAGAAATGAAAGAAATCAAAATTGAATGTTGATACGTCAGCTGCAGCTATACCGTCAATGCACAGCACTGCAACATTCAATATGAAAATTTTTTCTTCAACTGATATTCCCGATTTCTATTATATCAATAATAAGGCCCAGTGGTCGAGTGATAAAGTATTGCGCTTCCACACCACAGGACGGGGTTCTATTACCGGGTTGGGCAAGGTCGATTCAGACTTTTCCCTCCCTATTGCAGTGGGTCGATAAATGATTACCCAGCTTGCTTAGGGACTTAAACACTGGGGGTCTCACTTCAAACTGACCACCTGATCGAGATATCTGCTCTAACACCTCAGCGCCCAATGGTCACGTATACTGGGATGGGAACCGTAGGCCCTGGCCCTCAGGGGCTGTTGCGCCACTGAGTTTGAGTGTATTATATCAGAAAATGATATATTAACAAAAAAATGCATTCAATGGAAAAATACTCGTTTAAGTAAATAATTAAAAGAGATGTAAGCGTAATTAGTGCAATTTCGCTTCATTAACAAAATGTCTTGTTTATTTAGTCGTAAGTCTTAAATTTCATTTCTCATTGTAAAAAAATGATCCTCTTAATATATATATATATATATATATATATATATATATATATATATATATATATATATATATATATATATATATATATATATATAAATATATATATCGTGGCGAGTGGTTGATTTTAAATGTGGCGAACCAAAGATAGAACATGGCCGGTGGTGTGTGAATGATACTGTATTATCAAAGAAGCAGGAATCTTGAAAGGATTAACTCCAATTTATTGCACTTCTTGAAACATATATGCATCTTACATCTTACACAAAACAGACAAAGACAACACACAAAGCACGGCAGTCGGCTGACTACATGATTGCAGAGAGGCGAGAGCAGAAGAAAAGAGAGCGCGCGATTTCCAGATATCGGTATTTATAGACAACGGGACGTCACGTGATTTTAGGAGGTGGATGGAGATAGTTTCAAAAGTCCCCGGTAGACTGGTAACCAATTAAAATAATTACACGGTTGTCCTAAAGGACTGGACATTGAATAATGCAAGAGGTATTACAATTAAATTATTGGATACATTAAGTTATGGCATATATATATATGTGGGAGACAACAAGGGGTCCAAGACATTTGTCTTTCTTTAACTTTATTTTAAACTTAAACAAAAATTAATTAAAAAGGTAGCTATTCTAACAGATGGGTTTCCATGAATTCTCGACGGGAACGCCTGCTCGCGAACCTCCGTCTTTCTCTGCTCGCTTTTCTCTAAAGTTCTTAAAAGTCCACAGGTTTCAGTTCTCATTAGCTGCGCCTGCGCGCGAAGACTGCTTGGTTTTGTTGGATGCCACAACCGGCCAACCTGACTGTACGCTGTCCGCAGCGGTACATCCTCCTTTTTTTTCTTTTTCATCGAGACCAGAGGAGAATCTGAAATATACAAAAAAAGATGGAGCAGACAAGGACTATACAACAAATACACAAAGGTTTAAAATATCATAATTCTGTTGAACTAGACAGTTTCTCCATCATGTGAAGGCACCTCTTCGACATCCGGAAGGTTCCACAGGAAAACATTTATTTTGCTATCTTGGTTTTTATCAGATCCATCAGGCATAAGAACGCCTTTTTTAATAAGTTGATCTTTGGTTGAACGCATCGATATTTTCCTCTCTAGAGTTCTGGACGTCTGTTCAAAACGATCTCTCTTTTTCCTCCGTTTCCACTGCCAGGGCTGGAAGATTCGTCGGAGCATTGCAAACCGTCTTTGTTTAGTCTTCATAGGTGAAAGGTTGGGTGATCGGGAGTTAGATTCCACGGAACTCTTTTTCATGGCACCATTGACTTTCTTACACAATACTATATCAGAACATTTTTCTCTTATAATGCTCAATTTTAACTTAGTACTCTTAATTTTATTACATTTATAATTCTTAATTAGAAAACTCAAATCATTTCTAGTATTAAAGTTTTTAACATGTGGCAAATCATAACTAGAGTTTTCTATCACATTTGAAACATAAACATTTGAAATAGAAACATTTGAATTAAAATGAGCACCCAAAGAGGATCCACTTTCACTCAATAAAACATCGCTCTTTGCGTGGCCTAGTTTCTTTATTTCAGCATATACACTGGGATGTATAATAAATTCTTCGGTCAAGGTCGGTGATATTGCCGTTCGAACACTTAAACCGGGAGAGTGTTGATTAAGAGAAAGATTTATTGGTTTAACTTCTACCATTCGCTGTTCGCCAAAACAGGAACTTAATGTTGTTATTTCTTCGGAAGGTGTTTGCACTCTAATTAGTGAGGAATTTAAAACTGAGATCTGGCAACCTGAATCGATCAAGGCTGTTACGGGCTGATTTTCCACAAAAATGTTTACATATTGAAGTTGTGCGAACTCATCGCTATTTTGTTTTTCGCTCTCGACTTTCAAAGTATTCGCGTTTTTTCTATTATGGATGAGGCCGTTAGATTCTTTAAGCTTAAAACGCTTCTCACAGTCTCTTGCGTAATGAGATGAATCACCGCATATATATATATAGCAATTTTTATTTTCTCTTTCAAGATTTTGGGGATAGTTCTCTTTAATCTCTGGTTTAAAGTTTCGTGATCTATTTTTAAAGGGGTCTTCAGTATATCCACAAGCAATAGGAATTTCCTTACGTGATCCGTTTTTAGATAAAATATAAATATCGCACTCTTTAGCTAAATCAATAGGCCTAAACCAATCTTCTGCTTCTCGAATGCCAATATGAGTTGCGGTTTCCTTATTTAAAGTTTCGAATAATTTATCAGAAATTATAAAATCACATAGAGATTCAAAGGAATTAACTTTTCTTAACGAACAATAATATTGGAAGTTTGCCGTCAATCTTGCAGCAAATTGGATGTATGTCTCGCCTGATGATTTTACAGCATTTTTAAATGAGTTTAAACACTCGCGAGGGGTTAATGGAATTCTCTGAGTACTATAGATTTTAGTTTTCATAGTCATTTAATTCCTCCTTTTTAATATACAATAAGACATTATGAGCTCTTTCGCCCAGAAGATTTATTAAAATTTCAGATTTATATTCGTCATTTATTTTCTTGGTTAAAAATGCGCGTTCTAATGATTGGAAGAACAGATTAAAATTTTCAGATCTGGTGGGAACAGGAAGAGATAAAGTTTTAATGCTTTTGATCATATTTTCTATGTTTGTTTCGAACTGTTTCTCTTCGACGTTAGCTGCAGGATTTAAATTTAATGCTTTATTTTTAGCCGTTTGAAGTTCGACTTCTTTTTCTAATTGTGCTAACTGAAGTTTAGCGAGCTCAATTTTCTGTTTTTCTAAAGTTGCCTCTCTTTCGTTTCGCGATACCCTCTCATCTATACAGTTTTGAATTAAAGTTTTAACGAAATCTGGATCACTCTCAAATGTACTACTGTTCTCAATTTTAGTCTTTAGTTTAGCTATGGTGTCCGTACTCTCCACAGTACCGCCTAGATCCTCAACAACTCTTATGAGATCCTCTTTAAGAGCGTTTTTATACATTTTAGAAAAAATATGGAAAGATCCTACCTTTTTTTTTCTAGCTCCCTTGTTGCTTGCACGTACGATGTATCCAATAATTGAAGAAAAACGTTGATTCCACTGATTTCACCTCTTCGCAGGTAATATAGTTCTTGTAATTATTGACAGGACACCTCTTCGCAGGTGTTTAGTCAGTGGTTCCAACCTCTACACAGGCGGAATTTTCGTCGATGGTTCCAACCTCTACACAAGCGGAACGAAGTTTAAAAATTCAACCTCTACACAGGTTGAACGAATTTTCCAAAAAATGGCGGAGCGTCTCCTTCACGGACGCTGCTTTAGTTCACTGTCCAAACTTTGGTTCAAAATCGAAATTTTTTCGATCCCGGCCTCTACACAGGCGGAGTATTCACGAAAAATTCAACAACCTCTACACAGGTTGAACGAAGTTTCCAAAAAAATGGCGGCGCGTCTCCTCCACGGACGCTTTTGTTCATTGTCCAGACTTTGGTTCAAAATCGAAATTTTTTCGATCCCGGCCGAGCCCCCATAATTTGTGGGAGACAACAAGGGGTCCAAGACATTTGTCTTTCTTTAACTTTATTTTAAACTTAAACAAAAATTAATTAAAAAGTTAGCTATTCTAGCAGATGGGTTTCCATGAATTCTCGACGGGAACGCCTGCTCGCGAACCTCCGTCTTTCTCTGCTCGCTTTTCTCTAAAGTTCTTAAAAGTCCACAGGTTTCAGTTCTCATTAGCTGCGCCTGCGCGCGAAGACTGCTTGGTTTTGTTGGATGCCACATATATATATATATATATATATATGGAGAGAGAGTGAGAGAGTAAAATTATATAATTATTATTTAAAACTAATATAATAAAACATTCTGTAATAGTTTTAATGCTCTGAAGGAAAACTTTTTTTTTTTCAAAAAAAAATTTGAGAGTTCTATTTAAATATTGATCTTTTTATTTATTAATTAAAGAATTGTAAGCCTTATATTTTGTTAAAAGACGTCCGCATGTTAAATTTTATTTTTTATGCAGAAGTAAGCGTGTATATCATCTGGTTTCAACTAGTACTTTCATGGCTTGAATAGCATATACCAAAGTTCATAATTCTTTTTTTGTCTTGGCTTCAGATATATTTCCTTCATTTGATCACAGTAAAATTAATGTTGCGCTGCATTGTTATAAAAACATCACAACTTTTTTAAACACGTATTTAATTTATTGAAATAATAAACGGTAACCAGTGAAAAAATAAATACGAATTAGTTGTAAGTTTTATATAAGTAAGGTGACCAACCGTCCTCCTTTTATAAGTTCTGTCCTTCCTCGAAAAGTGTTCTCCTTTTTGTCCTCCTTATCAATATTTTAAAACTGATCTGTTAATCTGTATTCAGAGATGAACCAAACATGCTTTCAAAATGTCGAAGAATGGTCTGAAACAAATATCACAGGAAATAAGAGTTTTCCATGGTATTTTTTGACTTTGTCGCAAGTAAATTGGGCAGATATAGAAAATTATGTTGAGTTTTTATCGAAAGAAATGCCTGATATTAAAATCGATGACAATTGTCTGTTTGAAGTAGAAAGAAGATTGAATGTATAGTTAAATTCTAATAAATTAGAACAATTGGAAAATCAACATGCTGAGAAATTGGTAAAGGATGGGTGAAATTATTTAAACAATTTCAAAAATGAACACATATGAAATTGTAATTATTCTTGTTGAATTTACGTTGTGTTGCCATGGAACTAATGCAGCAGTTAAAAGAGTTTATTTCAGTTGATAATAATTTTTGTGAAGTGACTAGTGATAAATACAAATTAAATGTTAATATTTTTAGTTACAATGTTTACCATAAAATTCAGTATAAAAAATATTTTTTGCCCGAACTTTCCGATATATTAGAAAATGATACGTTGACAAAATAAAATTCATTCAATGGAAAAATACTCTTTTAAGAGAATAATTAAAAAGAATGTAAGCGTAATTAGCGTATTTTTGTTTGAATTGATTAAGCGTTACAAATATATTTAAACTATAATTTTTATAAAGAAATTTTCGTCCTCCTTTTCATTGATAAAAAAAATGGTCACCTTTTTTTAGGTGAAGTGGTCACATTTATTTTGCTGTGCACAGTTCTTTATTTCATACCAACTGATTTTGTCTGGCTGTATTTCAAGAATAAAATTGCAGATGTTTCAGTGGCACAGTCTTTAAATGTTGTGAAGCTGCTCGGCGCCTTTAGTCAACATTTCCGTCTGCTTAAATGGGCAATGAACCCCTTACTATTTATTGCTTTACCATGATCAATCAGTCAAGGTCACAAACCCAAAATACTTGTGCTATCTTTATTTTATTGCAATTTTATTTTTTTAGCGGTGGGAAAGACAGCTCACAAAAAACAGGTGTGACAGAATATTTTACTAAGATGAGTGCTTCATTTGCATTTCTAATGGCAAATATCCTTTTTGAGAAATATGTGCACGAGAAGAAAAAGACATTAAAATGTGCAATACTGGTAACATTTTATGACTTTTCAATTTTTAAGTTAATTTTTTGAAGGAAAGCTTTTTTTTTCTTTCTGAATATTCTATGCTTCAAACTCATACATTTAATAATCTTGATCGATTACGACAATTATACTGAATCATGAGAATTTCAGCCATTTTTGCTAAATATTAATCTTGGAAAAATCGAGTAAAATGGAAATTAAAAATATTTTTAAAAAATAGATTTTTAATATAACATGATAGGTACACATTAATAATTTTATGTGCCTATAATAATTTTTTTAAAATTTTTCTTACCAATTATTCTCCAGGTGTAGCAAATTATAAACGAAGCAATGTCCATAATTATTTTGAAACGAAAGGAGTGTGTATCCGGGCGAATTAGTCAGACAGTCCACAATAATTCCATGAGATAATTTAGGTATAGTAATGTTTAATTAGATACGAATTGCCGCGATGCGGCTTACATTCTACGATACAAGTTACACACACACACACACTAACTAACGATCTTTACAATTTTAATACAGATGTGCGCACACCAGCGCCCTCGCGGGGTCAATATTTCCGCACACACCCCACTGGTGAACAGAATGTTCACCCAGTAAATATCGAACCGCAATTAATACAAACAATTATTCAAATACAATTCTTACAAAGAAAATACTGATACAATACTACTAATCAAATCTAAATTATACATATTAGAAAGAAAAAGGTAAATATACATTAAAGTACACAATATAATGAAACTTAAAGATGACAAAGCTTCAATTTACAAACGAACAAATACTAGGATACATACCTCAAGATTTCACAAAAAATAAATTTAACAGAGATTAATTAATAATGTGTAATCTCCTACCATTAATCTGAAAAATATAAACAAATTAGTACAAGTATATTATTCAATTTCTAAAGGGTACAGCAATTGAATGGGTTTTTTGAAGAGACCTTTAAAAGTTTTTACAAGACAAGCTCTAACGTTATCGTCTCTTCCAAAAAATATTTCTTTGATTATTCCAAGTTCCCACAATAATTTTGATTTTACATTTCCTTCAACAAGAACTACGTCGTTTAATTTTAAATTCTTATGAACAGATGGTGTTTTTAAATGATTAGCTGTTTTTAACTGGAGCAAATACTGTTCTTTCCAGCGTCTCCAAAGTTGTTTTAAAAGAAGAGTTCGGTAAGTCTTTCTTTTCTTGTATGACTCCTTTGCCGTAGTGGCGTCGATCAGTTCGATGAAATGTATAGGATATTTAGAGTCACCATAACCTAACTCGAGGAAGTGGGCCGTTGTTAGTGGTTCCGGCTCTCCTGGATCATTCTCCACGTATGTCAGTGGTCGATGATTAACGATGACTTCAACTTCTGAAAGTATCGTTGAAAGTTCTTCAAATGTTAGAAGTGCCCTGCCAAGTATTTTACGTAAAGGATCCTTTATAGTTTTAACAAGACGTTCGTAAAATCCACCCCACCAAGGCGCACGTTCAACTATGAACTTCCAGTGAATACCTTTATCTACGACAAAATTTTGAAATTCACTGTCTTTCAAGATGTTGGCAAAATATGCTAGCTCCCTTTCAGCTGCTTTAAATGTACGTGCATTATCGGAGTATATTACCTTGCAATTACCTCTACAAGCGAGGAATCTCCGTAAAGCAAGTAAAAAACACTTTGTGGACATGTCCGACTCAAGTTCTAGGTGTACGGCACGAGTGACTGCACATGTAAACAAAGAAACATAAGACTTGCGAGTCCCTTGATTGTCCTTAACAAGAATTGCACCTGTAAAATCAATTCCTACAATTTGGAAAGGAGGAGATTGGGTGATTCTATCTCGGGGCAACTGACCACTTAACTGGTCAGCTGGTTTGGCACTGTATTTTTTACAAACGAGACAGATTCGCGAATCATTGTTTTCACTAACTGACGACCCTTAGGTATCAATATTTTTTTTTCGAAGTTGAGTCAAAGTTGCAGATACGCCACGTATCCAGTAGTACGAAATGAGAGAATCGGTCCAATAATATATATTAGCATCAAATTTGAGACAAGATGACACCTGTTTGGCCAACCTAGCTGATAATAAGGCTGCTGTCAGTTCAAGACGAGGAAGCGTCAGTGATTTCAAAGGTGCCACACGACTTTTTGAGAAAATGAAACTAGTTTCGATTTCGTTATTACAAGTAACAAATCGCAAGTATAATATTGTTCCATAAGCTGATTTACTCGCGTCTGAAAAACAATGTATTTCACACTTTGATATTTCTTGATCTATGTTACCTAAATAGAACCGTGGTATCTTTATCTCAGTCAAGCCCTCAGCTTCGCTACTCCACTGCTGCCACTTGTGTCGTAGCTTTGGGGGAAGTTCAGAGTCCCATTCTACTCTTAGAGTCCAAAGTTCCTGAAGTAGACATTTCAATTTGATAACGAATGGGCCAAGAATTCCAATGGGGTCGAAGATGCGACCAACCACACTTAGAATACATCTTTTCGATTCTCCTCTACGTGACATAAACTTCAATAGATCCTTTGGATCGAAATAAATTAAATCATTTTCTGGATCCCAAGCAAGTCCTAAAACCTTAGTTGGAGGTCTAAGATCAATAGCACTAGTTTCAGAAGATTCCGTTTTGACACCTTCTTGCTGCCATAACAAATTAAGTTGTTTGGAATTACTTCGCCATTTGCGCAATAACATGCCTGCGTCACTGAATATTTGTAAGCACTCCAAGGTAGTACGTAGAGCGTCCGGAACATCATTCTGACCACAAATGAGGTCATCAACATAAATGGAACTATTTAGCAACTCAAATGTATGAGGATATTGCTCTCTGTACTTCTTAAAATGATGTTTTAAAGTTGCTGCGAGAAGGTATGGGCTGGGTCGAAGTCCAAAAAGAACTCTCGTGAAATTCAAAACGTATGGCTCGTTATTCAAATAATCAGTCCGGAAGAAACGTGTAAAATCTCGATCACGAAAATCTAGTTCAATTTGAAGAAAAGCCGATTTCACATCAGCTGTAAATGCTACAGGACTTTTTCGAAAACATAAAAGCAGTTCTAAAATGTTGGGATGCAAATTTGGTCCCATATATAAACTTTGGTTTAACGATGACTGTCCATTTTCGTGTGCTGAACCATCAAATACTATTCGAATAGGACTTGTGGTTTTGTCGCTACGTATCACTGCATGATGGGGTAGGTAAAATCCCTGACTAACCAATAAAGAATCACAAGAAGTACGCTCAACAATACCTTCCCTAACATAGTCATCAATTACATCCTTATACTCGCAGAACAACTCGTGATCACATTTAAACCTACGAACCAACCCCTCAAAACGCTTACGTGCGACAGTTTTATTATTTTGTAAAGCCTCTCTCATACCTGGTTTCCATGGTAAATTTACACGATATCGACCATCTACGAAATTAACTGATTTATCAAACTCACTAAGTATCTCTTCATCCCCATTACCTAAAGTCACCGAACCCTTGTCAAGTATTCCTAAACTTTCTCTCTCCCAAAATCTCCTTAGCTCAGTCGAAATCGATTCCTCTTCACTGAGAACCAAATGTACCCCGAAGTACAATCACTCCGCTCATCACACTTTCCCTGAAGAGACCATCCTAGCCTAGTCTCGACTGCAACCAATGATGAATCTAATATTTTTATCCGATGTGTTAAAGACCAATAAAAATCGGAACCTATTAACAATGAAATTTCACAATTCTCAGAAGATTCATTACAACTGAATGTTAGCCTAAACCCTTTCGACTCCATTTCTGCCCACGCATCTGGATTAGGTAGGCTAAGTGTTGCCTTTGAAATTTCCTCAATTTCCAATGCCTCATTCACAATCTCTTTTCCGCTTAATACATTCCTTAGTCTAACCTCGACCTTACTACAAGTTTGTTTTTTAGGAGTTTTACAACCGAACGAAAAAATATTTAGCCTTTCCGAACCCAATATTTTCAACCCCAACCTCCGAGACACATTTTTTTTGATGAACGACTTCTCACTTCCATTTTCAAAAAGGCAAAATATCTTATCCGATGAAGAACGACCTATAATTTCGGCCTTCACACATTGCAATAAAACTTCACCTCTGTTATGAAAAACAGAATTTGAAGACGTAGTTTTTACGTCAACATTCTTTTCCTCCAAATCCAAATGCGAATTTTGCTTAGATTTTTCTAACTTAAAACAAATAGCACGTGCATGTCGACCTTTACAATACGAGCAAACCTCTTTCTTGCACTTTTTAGCATAACAACCAGTGTTGCAACAAATGAAACATCTCCCTTCTTTAATTAATTTAGCTCTTTTTTTCTGAACGCATAAATTCTCACACAAATCAGACATATGAGTATTCTCGAGAGAAACAAAATAAGCAATTCGAAAATGCAGCCGTCAACAGTTCGTTTGCAGAGGAAAACGATTTATGAGATGGGTGGAATCGAGAATGACCTTGAACCCTTCGATTTGACTGTGGATAGCTATGAGACGTTCTTTCGAAATACTTAGTATTGGAATAGGAATTTTTATTTTTCAATTCTAGGTCATGCGGTTTTACTAGAAATTCTGTGCGTTCGCGACTTTCTACTTCGCTTCGCAAATATGCAATTAAATCAGTGATTTGTGATTGTGTTTCATTATGTTTATTATATTCTAATGCTAAATCAGGGGGAATAGCTTTCATAATTATCGGAAACAAGAGACAACTATAGGAATCGGGAGAGATTTCAAGAGATTCAAGTCCCCTTATATTAATTTCTAACTGATCATATAAATTTCTTAACGCAATAACATCAAACGATTTACGGACAGGGGGTCAGATTTAACAAGCGATTCATATGAAAGTCAACAATAAGTTCTTTACGTCCGAACCGATTTTCTAAAATTTTAATTGCTTTTGCATAATTTTCCGATGTTAGAGTTAAGCCTCGTATAGCCAATTCTGCATCAGATGTGACAACCGATTTCAAATAGGAAAATTTGTCCACATCATTTAAACTCGAATTTTCATGTACTGCGGATTTAAATCTAGCCCAAAAACTGGGAAAACTACTGATATCCTTGCCCGAAAAAGATTCTAATGTGAGTTTAGGTAAACGCGGTTGATTTGATAAAACAGAACTAACTGTACTATTTAAAGGAAGTGTTATGTTTTGTGGTTGATTTTCCACCGAATTTTGAATAGCAGTGTTCGAAATTGATTCTACATAACGTTCAGCACGGATTTTCCAAATTATAAATTTATCTCGATATTCTTCGCGAGTTACGATTTCTTCTTCTAGACTCTCAATATCTATTAAATTTTCAATTTCCTTATCGAGTGTACTCAGCTCTTCCAATTTAGAAATTAATTGCATATATATCTCATGTACTGTTGTTTTATCAGCTGTATTGCTTATTTCGGATTCTAATTTATTAATTTGTTTTGTCACTAGGGATCTCGAAACAGATCGAGTCTTTTTCGTTCTTTCTAATATAGCCTTATTTGCTGCATCCATTTTAAACCAAAACACTATAATTGCAAACAAATATACAAATGACAACACCAATTCTGAATGCAACTTAGTACAACTTTCAAACAAAATTCAGCTTAACAATATGCATACAAATAAACAAAACTATACCAGAGCAACCTTCCAAATACCGACAGTTACGAATAAACCAAAATCAGAAATGATGAGAAATAAGCTTAACTAGACAAATACCGAATTCAAAGTTAGACAAAACGAAAGTACTCACCCCCCATCACGCAGCGAATGACCTTCACGGCCGATGCACCATGTAGCGAATTATAAACGAAGCAATGTCCATAATTATTTTGAAACGAAAGGAGTGTGTATCCGGGCGAATTAGTCAGATAGTCCACAATAATTCCATGAGATAATTTAGGTATAGTAATGTTTAATTAGATACGAATTGCCGCGATGCGGCTTACATTCTACGATACAAGTTACACACTAACTAGCGATCTTTACCATTTTAATACAGATGTGCGCACACCAGCGCCCTCGCGTGGTCAATATTTCGGCACACCAGGTTTAACATACATACTATATAGAAAGCAAATTATGAAACAAAAATTCTTATGTTTCAAAAAATTGTCCATGTTTCAAATATAGAATGGAATAAATACTTTTAAATTTAGATTTATGACAAAAAATTATATAACTAATTCAAGTTAAAACACAGAATTATTATTATTATCAGTAATTTAATATTTATTCAGCTCAGTAAAAAAAAAACCCTATCTGTTAAAGAATCATTTTTAAGAAATCGGATAGAATTCGTTTTTTGCTAAAACCTGAAATTTACAGAAGGAAGTATTTACTATCAGCATAATGCTTTAACTTTTTTTAAAGAAAATTCATTAACATATGACTTCAATTGTATATTATTCTATTTCTTGAAGTTTGATGACAAAACTTCCAATATTAAAAAAAAACACTACTTTAATACGAAAACGAATGTCTTGTATTTAGAATCTAAGCTGAAACGTTGCGCAACTCGGGTATTTCCGACGGATCTAAGAGTAAAAATGACCTTTTCCCCCCCTCAAAAGGTCAACTGTTTTATTTATGTTAACGTGAGCTCATATGAATTGCTAATGATGCGATCGAGCAAGCTCAACAATTTTGTCTTCAAAAGCTAAAAGAAAGCAATTCATTCTCGCCGGTTTATTTACGTTGCAATATCATTTCAGTATGGTTAAGCATTGTGAATATAATTCTTTCAAGCATTTGAATTATTGCACAATTAGAGATGTACATGTCTTAAAATAAAATAAGATTAAAGAGTAACTATCAGAATACATGTTTCATTTTGTGTTAGATAGCCTGATGATCAGAGTATTGAAGTTAGCTGAAATATTTACCCTGAGTGTGTGTGTAAAAACAAATTTAAAAATCGAGACCAATTTAAACAGACTCAATTTAGTAGATATTAAATATCAGCGATAGTATAAACATTTCCTTTTTTATATAAAAAAAGGATTTTAAAAATCAATGTAAAAAATTAATTCGTTTGCATTAATAATTTTGTAAGTATTCTAGGCATCACACATTTATAATAATAAGGTGACCAATTTTTTTACAGTAAAAAGGCGGACGAAAAATTTAAGAAAATAATTGCGACGTGAATATATGAAACATTTTATTAATTCAAACAAAAATACCCTAATTATGCTTTGATCTCTTTTAATTATTTACTCAAATGAGTATTTTTTCATTGAAATATTTCTTTGTCGATATATCATTTTCTAAATACATCGGAAATTTCGGAACAAGGAATATCTTTCATATTGCTGCAGCTATATATTAAGTATCAACATTCAATCTTGATTTCTCACGTGCGAAAATCATTACCTATTGAAAAAACACTTTCAAATGCTGCATTAGTTCCAGGGAAGCACAACGTTAATTCAACAAAAATAACTATTCGATATGGAATCTATTCATTTTTGAAAGGATTAAATATTTACGCCCATCTTTTATACAATTCAGTGTGCTGATTTTCGCGTTGTTCTAATTTATCAGAATTTAAACATACATTCAGTCTTCTAATTTCTTCAAGACAATTGTATACATTGCTTTTTTTTACTTATTTTATGTTGGATATTTTATGAGTCATTTTAATTTTCTTCTTATTTTTTGTTAAATATTATTAATATTATTTATTAAAAGTATGGTATATATCTTTACTTTTAAATACATTTTAACCTAAGAGTGGACCTAAGAGCCTAGAGTGGACCTAAGAGTAACCTAAGAGCGATACTCAACTTGCGATCCACCAAACCTTTTTAATTAGCCCGGTTATGGTCCAGTGCTCTAAGAAATTTACTTATTTTAAAACATTGTATAAAAGAATTTGGAGAGAAATTTTTGTCAAGAAATCAAAAATATCAATTTTGCTTTTTGTTGTCGGTGTCTTACGAATACGAATTGATATTCTTTTTCTATTTGGAACGGTTACGGTTAGTGACAACAGACAACAGTGGAGTAGCGACCATTTTGGGGTGGAAATAATTTTTAACTATCTTTCATATCTTAAAAGCGAAAAATAATCATAAATAAATAAATAAATCGTCTTAAGACGATTGGGAGATTGACTATTTTGTAGTGAAAAACAAACATGGGTCAGTAATTATTTGATTTGTCACGAAAGTGCTATATTTAAAATTGCCAATAGACAGGAATCATTCAATGGCACTTTCCCTCGGAGATCTCTTTCAAGAGGTGGTAAATAGGCTTTTTCTTGAATAATTTTTGTAACAGCAACAAAATGTTTTGTCAGTGTTAATATCACAGATCGGTAAAAAAAAAAAGATATCCTATGAAGTATGTTATATATATTATTGGTAATCATATGAAACCGTCTACTCATGCAGAAATTATCAAACATGATGTATTTAAGAATGTGAGGTTTTTACAACCAAAATTATTCAGATTTGAAAATTTTGTACAGACTGAATTACTAATTTGTTAAGGTTCGAGTCACCTCTAAACAAAGCTTTCTTTACAAACCATATGCAATACCACTAAAAGGTTTCTAAAAATGTCACAATTGAATTTAAATTGTCCTTCAAAAATATTTAGAGGCTTAGATATTTGAAATTTGTGATAACATTTTTTTATTGTTTAAAGTATTTAAATTAGCGATTGATCATACAATAGCACACAATGTTTTTTTAATTAACTCAAGAAATGTAAGTAATTTTAAAAGAAATTTCCCTTACTGGCATTTTTAATACCGTTTTATGTTACAAGTTTTTCCAACTTGCTATCTCTCTTGCATCGGTGTGATTTACAATTTGTGACAGAGGATTAATATCTTGATAATAAAAAATAGAGAGCAACAACCTGAAATAATGATTGAGTTGTGAAGTCTGCTTTATCAGGATGTTACTAATTATAATCGGTACCTTTAGTCACTAGCTTATGCGAAATATAATTATTGTTCTTCCTGAAAGTACATAGGAAAAAGGAAGCATTCGCGAAAAATAAAAATAAAAATTGATAATTCAATTAAGTTTTGCTTCAATTATTTCTAGACCAAATCTGCATCTTTTCACTTATCTGATGTATACGACATTTGCATATATTTGAACCTGTGAAACTTAGGCACAATAACCTCAGCAATTTCGATATTACTCTTTTGCTGCGGTATTTATTTTTCGTTGAATTATCAAGTTTTACGACCATACTTTTTTTGTAAAAAACTTCCTTCCTTTCTTCCAAAACTCTTGTGTTTTTGTTTTGTCGTTAATGCAAAATCTAATGGCATTTCACATCTTGACGAAACATTGAAGAATCAAAATAACCTATCCTAACAAAAGACTAGAATAAATAATTGTAAAAGTTAATTGTTTTGTATTACTATTTCCAAAAGCTGCATCTTGCAATTATAATTTACATAGAAGGTAATTTTATGAAATAATATCAGCGTAATAATGAATATTAGTGTTATAAATGACACCAAAATCAATTTTGAAGAATTTTTTCTATCCATTTTTAGAGTAGCAGTTGGAATTTCGGTGATATAATTTTCATTGTAAGTCTTGTATTTCATTGTCATTTCTCTGTGGTACAAATAATTACACGGAAAAAAAAAATCGAAATAAGTTGTAAACGAGGTTTCGTAAGAATTCGGGAAACAAAAGGGGGGTGGGAAATAATATTTCCCATATTTTGCTTCTGTGTAAATGCTATATATTTATATTACATCGAAAACAGTATTGTTTCTGTCTTTATAAATTACACCTCATGTTATTAATAATTTTTTAACTTACTGTCGTAATTGTTTTCAATGTAACACGGTATTAACAAAATTTTCCATTTGTTTTTTTTTTAATTTTAAAATAAAATTTTTAACATTCTTTTTTTATAAAATATAATGTGATGTATATAATTAAATAAACGGGAAACAAAACTTCCTTCCTGTTTAGAAATTGACATTTTTCTCTTGAGTATTAAAGAGGGTATTGTGAAAAGTGTACTTAAAATATCGTTGGGTGGATGACTTGAGTATCCAGCTCTTTCGAGCTACAGCCTCATATCAGTAGGTATTTGAGTGACTTTATTTGATTGAATATTGCCGTTTGTTAAAGTACTTAAAAATGCACTATTACTCACACAGAAACAATTTGGTTATTGACAATAACCTTACTTGACAAACCAAATAATTTATTGTGAGATTGTATCTGAAGGGCTAAAAGACTTTATACAGGAAATGATGTAAACTAAAATTTACGATTTGAAATGGTGATTCCATAAATGCACAATACTCGGGAAAACCAGTTAAAATAATGGAAGATAAAATGATGATCACATGAATTACTGTTATGAACATAAATAAAATCTAATAAATATATTACAGTCGAAAAAATATTGTATGGAATATTTTACTTTTTTAATTTTATTTATTGCAATGCGTTTATATTTTTCCTTTCCATAATAGCTCTTCTAAAACATTTCGGGAGACACAAGCATAATTAATACCTTATAATATTAAAATAATGAATACAGAATTTAACTGGTTAATATAATCGCATCATTCGGCACTTTTATGTTCTACAATTAAAAATATCATGAGAATTATGTTTGAAATTTACAATCAAACTCTTAGTATATAAGGATAATTCTAAATTTTGTGATAAATCGACAAAGCTGAAAATAACCGAGGAAAAAAAAAGTATCCTAAGAAATAATTATTTCACGAAACAAAATAAATTCTTACGAACAAATAAATGCGTTGTTATTCCGTTTCAAAGATAATTATTTCACAAATTGCATTTGATTCTTTCATTGTTGTCACTGCTCATAAAAAACCAACTGTTGTCAAAGAAACTGCTTGTTTCTCTCCATAGAGAAATCGCAGTTAGAGCTGCAGCTGTCACGAAAGATTGCATAATTTATTTCCTAGTATGAACCGTCACACTGGTTATTTCTCTTGGTGCCTTTGCTATTTGGCGGGAACTTTCACAATAGAATTACAAGAGCATCATAACCTTGATAATAAAAGAGCAGCATGCTAAAAACCTTTCGTTATATGTGTGTATTTTGATTTTATTTTATCACGCAAATAAGTTTGGGATGATAAATTTTCCACCATTTAATTGCTTTGTATAGAGGTTGAAAGCCATTTCTATTTTAGGTGACATTGAACAATGTTTATTTTGTCACTCATTTTATTCTCCTGCTTTCCTCTGCGATTTCTTGCTGTATTTTCTGATAAATTAAAGTAGTCTCTTCAAAAGCGCGATTATAACCATGCAGCAAATTTAGGATAACACGATATGAAAATTAAAGTTCTTTAAATAAAAGAAGTTCCTCAAGATGTATTTAGAAAGGAAATATTTTCTTTTTTAAAAAATTTCAATTCAACTAAATATGATGACATATACCGTTTACTTCAAATGTAAAACATAATGAAAAAAGAAAAAAAAACTCAACTATCATAAAACTTTCACGATGAAGGTAGTAACACATGAAAATAAATATACGGAACGCAACCTTCTACAAAATTATAGATATTATTTGTATTAGAATCCCATATATTACTGTGTTTTTCTTTGAAATACAGATATTTTTATTGTTAACAATGAATTCATGTGAAAATATATGCTGCAATTATATTAAATATAATTTCAAACATTTGAAAATGGGAAAATTCAAATTTCTACTTATAAAATTTTTTAAATTACATTGAATATTCAATAAAATACATGTCATTATGTATTATATTTAATGTACTGTTTACTGTCTTATACATCTGCTGTTTTCTTAAAGTATAGTTTTCGTTTTTAAGCTTAAATTATGACTTTAAAGAGAGATATCCTCTCCACTTACAACATAGTACACATCATAAAATTGCTTTGCTTGTAGTTTTCACTCATCAACTGATCTCATAGTTTTACATCTTCATTTAAGCTCATCGTTTTTAACAAGATCATCATTTCAAAGTAATTATTGGAAATATCATCATGCAATATGACTTGCAAGGAAATAGATGAAATCCATTCAAAGTAGAATAAATAGTTTTTGACACCTTAAAAATTCTAATAAAAACTAATAAGTAAATCATATTCAATTATTTTAACGCAATTTTGTAAAAAAAGCAACCACTAAAATTAATTCTCTTTGTATTTGGAAGTGGTTAGCTTTTGTAAGGCCCCATAAGAATTGGGCAGTTTTTAAAAAAAAATCAACGGAATATAGTAGACACTAAACACTATGTGTATATTCCAATACTATTTTGGAAAAATAAGTCAGAAGCTTTTTCAAAATTGAAGATTTAACAAATTTTATATTACATTCTTAAAATCTAAGCAATTATTCTTTTGCTCTGGTTTCATCTGTCACTTAAGTACCACTTTTTCTCTGATGAAGAATTAACATTGAATTATCATTAAAATAATGAGCAAAGCACCTGTCCTTTGTAAATCATTTGCAAAAGTGCATGAAATAGGTGAATAAACAAAATTTTGTAAAGACTGACCAGGCGCTTCTTTTCTTAGACTAGACATTTTACTTTTGCAAATAATTCATCATCGTAAATCATTGTCATTTGTAGGATACTTAGTTCACCTCGAACTATTAACTGAAAAAAAATGACAATCTGCTCACATGAATATTACAAAACGAAACAATTTTTCTAATTATCTCGTTAATAACTGAATACTTAACTAGATAAATACGCCTTTCATATTTAAACGACAGCATGGTGGAAAATGCATGAAGTTATGTATAGCAAAATTTATGGTCCACGCAACCTACTTTTAGTTTTTATACTTGTAATTGGTTTGATTATTATACGTTAAAAATGCAATTCGTTAGTTATACATCCCATATTCAAATTAATTGCATCTATTGATTTATTTTTTAGATGGAATATTTTCCCAATGTCTGATAAATTGCAAATTTCCTACAAAACTGAAAATAATTACATAAATGTAATTTCCCGTTGTTATATACAAATAAAAAAGTTTTATAGTTATAATTCTAGCAATTTCTGCGATTATAAACTCTGATAGAAATGGTTGTGTGCTATTACTCTTGAGTGTTGGATTTTTAATAATATTCTTACAGCAAATTGATGTCCATGAAAATAAAACTACAATTCAGGGACTTATTTTACTTAAAATATTCCGAAGAAAATAAAATACAGAAAATATATATTCATTCTAAAAGGGTATAAAAAATTTATATGTATGCATACTGTTATTCATTTATTACAAATAATATAATAAAGTAAGTAAGTAATATAAAAAAATTTTTTTTAGTCAATTCCCACTCAGATCAACAAAGAACAATTTTATTTACGCTACTTTTTATTAAATAATTATACAATTAATATAAATATGTAAAAACAAAGGATAGAATCACAACATTAAGTGGTAATTAATTTTTATTAATTATAATTTAAGTATCGTATTGTCATCCAAAATAATCGTGTATATAAAATTTCAGTTCAACTGAATGCTTTACAACGCGAGAAAAAAAAACCTTTTTAAGTTTTGACTAAAGTCGCCAAAATGGTCGCTAAGTCGCCAACGTGGCAGTATTTGTAATTCTTTAAATAATTTGTTTTAATAAATTAATTTTTATTAATTATAATTAAATTATTGAATTGTCATCCAAAATAAAATCATGTATAGTAAATGTCAACTCAATTGAGCACTTTAATATGTATTTTATTAACGATTAAAAATTCCACCAAGATAAATAAATAAATAAACAAACATACAAACAAATAAATAAATGTTCAATAAATATGTAGAGAGTGTGAGTTAATAGTAGGAACTGAATAAATACGGTATCTTACATTTTGCCCTATGTTTCTGTAAGTAGATGTATTTGATCATTTAAAAAAATTCTAATTAAAATAGAAACATGATATTAAAATCTTATAGATATGCATTTGGCCTACAGTAAAGTTTGGCGGAGGTGGGAATTATGGTTTGGGATGTTCTCATGCTATGGGCTGTGATCCTTGATCTTGATTCATGGCAAGCACAACAGATTCCTACAAAACTATTTTAGACAAATATGCTCCTTCTACGATATACCAATTTTAAGGGTTGGATCATTGTTGCCCCAAGAATACAACGCCACTTGTCATGTTGCGAGGTCCATCATGGATTAGTATGATGATAACACTGAACAAAAGCATGCACAGAGGAGAGAGGTTTAAAGCACTAAGCACAAGTGGGGTTTTTACCAACTATTGAACATGAATAAATATTGTTGATCATTTTTATCACAAGTGTCCAATAACTGTATTCTCTGTAAATAGTCTCTCTCTCTCTATATATATATGGGACGGTGTCTTTTTAGATCAGTATTAACCAGTAGCGCACACAGGAAGTTTTCAAGAAGAGGGAGTCCGGGGTTTAAAGTTCGTTATTCTTGTATTATGCCCCTTTTGATTTTGTAGATTTTCGGGAACAAAACAGTAAAAAGCTAATTATTGAATAAATAATTAGCATTAATTAATAAAATTAATCATTAATAACAAATACTTAATTAAATTTTACGTACTATATACTTAGAATTATAAACAGTCAGAAAAAGAACAAGGGCTTGGGCAGGACACCCTCCTCCTTGTGTGCGCCACTGGTATTAATGTATGCATGTGAAACTTGGTCCATGTCTCGAACAGACGAGAACAAGATAAGCATCTACTACGAAAGGAAGATTTTAAGATTCATTTTTAGAGGAATTCAGGAAAATTGAACAAGGCGAAGAAGTTCAAATTTAGAGCTCTATTAATCATATAAAGAATCTGACATTATTAAGTTCATCAAAATGTAACGAATTAAATGGGCAGGTCACGTTATCAGAATGAACGAAGACCGCAACACTCAAAAAAGTCTTCACTGTTCAACCAAATGGCACGCGAGGAAGGGGCAGGCCAAGTCTTAGATGGATTGATGGCTTAGAAAAAGATCTCCTAGTTTTGAGAACTAGAAATTGGAGAACACTAGCAGGAAGAAGGCTTCTTGAGAAGGCCAAGGCCCAACATGGGCTGTCGGGCCACTGAAGAAGAAAAAGAAGGTGTCTAGGGGTAAAGTGGAATTTTGAACAACGGAAAACATTGTAACCATCTAACCAAGTTAAACAAACAAGATAAAGAAAAATAAGGATCGCATTATTTACAACGTTTAAATATTTACAACAAAAAAAAAATGGTGCGTGGAACGCCACGCGATAGAAGTGAAACTTCTTTGGCGACATTGGAGCATTGATCATTTACCCTAATGTTTCAAATTGACCGAGTACATATCTCAATCTCGAAATTTGCATGAAAGGTATTCGTTGCGATATGAATCTTTCTGATACCAAATCCAAAGTAGAAAGATATCCTGGAATTTCTGGGTATACAAAACCATTATATTTTGATAAATTTGGTATAATTTTCTTATTTAAAGTTTTTCGGCAATTGTAGCACGCTTTAATGTGTCTTCTAAATAAATTCCCGGTAAAATATTTTACAAAATATTTTTGTGCTCAGCAACAGACGTTCTCAAATCATCTCTAAACCATAATCTATCATAAATTGAACGTCCATATCAATTGAACGATTATCAACGAATCACTTTTGAAAATCTTTGTGAGCATTTCCATGGGAATCATAGTCTTTGTAATGTAAGATATAATTTATTATTGATTTATATGCATCAGTTCTAAGACGTACTAGACTTGTAGAAGGCTCTGTAGTTAATGGCACAGAAGTTAATGGTAGTTAATGTTGACTAAGTGCGTATTAATCTGTGCTGTCATTAGAAGAGTCTCAATAACATTCCCATCCTTTAAACTGAGCATTAAGAGAGTATTTTGCAGTGTTATTTTTTCCGTGCTTGATATTCTCTCATGTACTCGGATGAAGATTTGGCAGTAGCACTTAATGAATTTGTAATATTTTTTTTTGTCATTTGTTTGACTGGACTTGCTGCTAGTTTTTCTTTCTTTCCCGAAACTCTTTTCCTCTTTGTGCATTTGATTTAGGCATTCTGACTTGAAATAATATAATAATTCAACGTAAATAAAAGTCAAAAAAGCAGATTAGTCGCTGAAAACATCACCATGTTGCAAACAATCTAAGAAAATATTTCAAAAAAGTACGCTTTTGCTGCGAGAGCTATTTTGTTTACACCGTATTGTCACCGCATCTCATACAACCGTTGATAGATGTTCCCAGGTCTGGGGGAAAAGGGCCCCCAATAGGAAGGGGGTAAGTTGACCAATCGGAGAAGTGAGGAATCGTCCAACTTTTTCTCGGATATGACGCAAGTCAAGTGGTGTTCCCGCTCCCCCTTTTCCTCCCAACTCGCTATCCTGCCATCGTGTTGACGATTCGGGGGGGGGGAGACTACTTCCGTTCGCTTTTTCACTGTTACGCAAAACTGGGCAAATTTCTCACTCACTCTCAAACGCAAAGAAGTTTCACTTAAAAAGTCAATTTTAGTAGAGAGTAAAATTTACTTGTGAGATGCGAATGCCAAACCTGGTTAGGCATAATAAGGGGCTTGCTTTTGTTTTGAAATGGAAGCACACACATAAAAATTGCCGAACCTCACTCGTTCATGGTTGGTGCAAAAGTGATCTCCCAGGAGCCGTATGGCGACTGACGTTATCGCGAGTCTTTCATTGGCTATAAAATGCATTTAGATTTGATTTGGTTTGATTGGCGTCACCAACTCTTACAGTCGAAATGTATTGAAAACTGAAGACATTTTAATTAATTATTTGAAATTGATTCAATACTATTTTCTACAAGTTCAGCCATTCTTGGATCACTGATTACCTACTTTTTCTAGAGCATACCTATTTCTAGGCTTTACATCAGTTATTTTATATGCTCTATATGGTTCTAAATATTTTGGTCTTAATTTCAAACCTAATTAAAATTGTGTTCTCAGAATGGCCACTAAGTCTCCCTTCTGGTAGCTAGGAACCTTCTTGCGTTTCTTATCGTAGGTTATTTTATTTTCTGCTTGGATCTTTTGAATATATCATTTCACATCTTGTAGTAGTTGGTTTTTCTGTTCTTGCAATTCTTCCACCAGCTCTTTCATTAATAGATTTCTCAGGTGAAGGTTCTTATTTTTCATGGTAAGTAGTTAATAATTCTTGAGCTTTTCGAATGCTTCCATTTGGGGTTGCTCAAATAAAATTGGATTGTCTTTCCTGGTTAGGTCTTTCAAAGGTTTTGCTACTTCAGAGTTCTAAAAAGCTTTGGACTTGCTTGACTGTTGTTAGTGCAGGAAACTTTTTGACGGCTATCGTCTTTGAAACAGAAGGACGTATTGTTCTGTTTTCGACAACGTGATCCAAAAATTCTACTTTCCTTCTTAAGAATTTCATTTCTTAGCCATACTTCTAGGTGACTTCAATTACTTTCTTTAGTTTTTTAAACCTTATTTTTCATCTCATCCCTAGCGGGAACCATCAAATCGTTCATGTAAACGCACGAGTTCTCGAAATGTAATGCACACATATATTTGGAATACGCTGGGACTAATGCTTAGTCTGAAAGGTACTTTATAAATTCGAATTGTCTGTCTGGAACAACGAAGGAAGTGAGATGCTTGCAGTTTTCACTAACGTCACTGTTGAAAAATCTTTTTTTAAAAAATCTAAACTTTGGCTTCCTTAGTTTATCCACTACATTTTTTCTATTAAGAACAATGGAAAGCGATCCTTGACTAATTTCCGATTCAGATTTCTGTGGTCTACGTACAATCTGGTGCTACCATCTTTCTTCTTAACTAATACGAGGGCTATTTTTAAAGTAAGGTCCATTGGCGCGTATAGTTCCCCAGTTCGTGCGTGTGGCGCAACCAGTCTCTGCGTCACTGACCAGTATCCTTTACAAACACAGTCGCGACATTTCCAGCTCTGTAGCAGTCGTGTAAGATTCGTTGTGCGTCTTTAAAATATTTAAGGTGATTGAATCACTCGCCAAGTATGAAATTCGGTCTGTTAACCATTTTTTGACAGCCAGAAACATGTCGCCTGCAGACATTCATCGCCAAATAACAGAAGTTTATTGCACAAAAGCAATGAGTGGCAGCAAAGTTCGAAAATAGGTCAGGAAGTTTAAAGATAGGCGAACAAACGTCCATGACGAAGATCGGTCAGACCGACCCTCTGTAATCACTGATGATTTGATGCAAGCAATTGAAACAAAAAATCGTGAGAATAGGACATTCACGATAACCACTTTTCATTGGAATTTCCCAACATTTCTCGGTCAGTGGTGTACAAAATTGTGACTGAAGACCTCAACTTTAAGAAATTGTGTTCTCGGTGGGTACTCAGACTACTCACCGCGGAACACAAAGAGAAGAGGTTTGCCATTTCATTGGAATTTTTGATTAGTTACGAGGAAGAAAGGGAGGACATGTTGAGTCGAATTGTTAGTGGAAATTCAACATGGGTACCCCATATCACCCTGAATCAAAACAACAGTCGATGGAATGGCGACGCACATCCTCTCCCGTTAAGATCTAATCCAAACAGACGTTGTCAAAGCGCAAGATTATGAC
Organism: Trichonephila clavipes; assembly: GCA_019973935.1. Classification (NCBI taxonomy): domain Eukaryota; kingdom Metazoa; phylum Arthropoda; class Arachnida; order Araneae; family Nephilidae; genus Trichonephila; species Trichonephila clavipes. The sequence goes on along the minus strand of BMAU01019579.1, from coordinate 551,187 downwards.
CTTGCTCCGAGTGATTTCCACCTTTTCCGGTACCTCAAACACAGTCTTGGCGGGAAGCGGTTCAGTGACAACGAAGAAGTGAAACCGACCGTGAACTCTTGGCTGTCCGACTAGGCGTCAGACTTCTTTGAAAAAGGTTTTCAAAACTTAGTTCTAAGGTTTGACAAGTGTGTTCATAAACTCGGCAACTATGTTGAAAAATAGGCAAACGTAGTACAATCCTAAAATAAAGGTTTTTTGAAACAAAATATTACCGTTATTTTTTTTAAACAAACGGATCTTAATTAAAAAGAGCCCTCGTACAATTTGACTCGCATATTCGGATGAGCTTGGTCTTATGATTCATTGTTCTAACCATACATCTAACCATTCGCCGACTTGCGTATTGACTGCTTGATTATCAGAACATATTAAGCGGCTTGCGGATTGGAAAACCAGTATGTCGTCTTTCAAGATAATCCCCATGGACGCGCATTTGTCGATTCGGTTTTCTTTGGTTCATAATTGGAGATTAATTCAGTCAGTTCCCTTTTTCTTCGTGGATTGGTAACATGTTCAACTTCAATTTAATATTATGCCTCTAAACTTGTCTGTGCATGAACAAACTTTTATTTTCATGTTTACTGAACTCAACATTTGGTTTATGGAAATAGACAAAGACTTGTCACTTATTTTACCCAATTACTGGTTGAAATTCCAAATATGGCGTAGGTACGACAAGCCATGTCAGAAAATATTCTTCTCCATCTTATTCAATTTTCCGTTGGAACGACTCTTTAGTTTTGACTTCGTACTTCTTTCCTGATCCGGATAACACTGCGGAAGGCAGTATTAGATCCTCCTTTCTCTCCGAGAGCAGAAAAGCCATTTTTGCAGCAACGAATCAAGAGTTGTGACTCAAAGAATCAATTTAATTTTGAATTAACCAATTTAATTTTGAATTTAATTTAATTTTTGGATTAATTTTTTTGAATACTTAATCCAGATGTGTTAAATTTATTTAACAGCACATAAAAAATCACTTACTCAAACAAGAGGAAGATAAAACGTAAATAACGTACCATTATTAAATATATCTGAATAAAATACAAACATACTGAAAACCTCTGAAATCTGAAAATGACACTAAAAATATTTATCCAATGGAACTGAAAAATTATAACAGAGAAGTATTTTTATTTCTTGAAATATGAGAAATAAAAATATATTTTAGAATTTATAGCCAAGCAGTACATATTTTTCAAAATTAATAATAAATTATCGTAAGCTAAAGGAAAGAAAAAAATATTTGTGAAAAGGTATATTTTTTTGAAAAAAAAATAATGATATATCACAATTAAAAGGGAAAAAGAAACGCACAACTAAGTATTCCAAAAAGGAAACAAAATATATCTTAATTACTATAAATATTATTTAAACAAATGTTTGAACAAAACGAATATAAAGATTTTTTCTCAATATTTTATTTTTATTTTCAACAAATCAAAAAGAACAAAACTAAATAAACAAGTAAGAAGCACTTAAATATTTTCAAAATCAATTAAGAGTCAATAAATGATGTAAGAGTCGAAAAATTAGCATATCAGCTGAACGAAGAGGCAGAGCTGACAGAAAGACCAATCAGGAGATTAAGTAAGGTGAAGTACGGTAGCACATGCGCAGATATGCAGGTAGACGTAATGGGGCAGTGTCTGAGTAGTATAAAGCACGTTGTCGATGTAAGATCAGTATTTCTGGCAAAGAGATTGCACGCCGTATAGCAGTTAAAATGACACCGAGTTGCTGCCTCAGTGAGAAATGGCGAATAATCAATCTGTTAGACGACATCTGGATGCTTTTACCCGAGGTCGAATCATTGGGAAGTGGGAGGAAGGCCGCAGTGTGACAAGTGTGGCTGCAGAGTTCGGAATTGCTCACAGCATTGTTTCACGACTTTGGAGACAATTTCAAACTACAGGAATAGCTATCCGGGGGTTCAGTAGTTGTCGTCCACGAGGAACCACACCCGCAGATGACCGGTACATTGTCTTACAGGCCAGAAGAAACAGGCGGCAGACAGCGGGAGAAATCGCTAGACACACGACACAGGCAACTGGACGACCGATATCGCGTTTTACCGTGGCCAGAAGACTGCACGGTGGTGGTCTGTTTGCACGACGCCCTGTACGGTGTGTACCTTTAACGCCTGTCTATCGGAGAAGGCGTTCTCTGTGGTGCCGGGAACACCGGAATTGGAGAGACAATGAATGGGGACGAGTACTCTTTACAGATCAGAGCAGATTCAGTTTGAGTAGCGATTTTCATCGCATACTCATCTGGAGAGAGCGGGGAAGCCGCAATCATCCCTCGAACATCATTGAAAGGGACAGGTATAGAGGTCACGGTGTTCTCGTTTGGGGAGGCATCATGCTTGGTAGTCGTACAGACCTTCACATCTTCGACGCAGGTTCAGTCAACGGGACCCGTTATTGTAACGAGATTCTTCTTCCATATGTGCGTCTTTTTAGAGGCGCTATGGGTCTGCAGTTCCTTTTCATGGATGACAATGCACCATGTCATCGCACAGTAGCTGCCGAACAGCTCTTAGAGAGTGAGGATATTGAACGTATGGATTGGCCGGCACGATCTCCGGATCTCAATCCCATCGAGCATGTATGGGATTTTCTAGGCAGACGCTTGGCAGCTCGTACCGTACCACCAGTAACGATTCGGGGGCTTCGATTGGCGCTGCAAGACGAATGGGCAGCAATGCCTCAACAACTCATTGACCCCCTCATTCTCAGCATGGGCAGACGCCGTGAAACCTGCCTAGCAGTCAGGGGACATCGTATCCCCTACTAAAGACCGGATGTTTCTTGCTGGACACCCATCACAGGGATGTTTCGGCCTTCAGTCGCATTGCGCTCCATGCTACTCTTCCAATCAAGCTTCTTTTTATCCCTCTGATTTCTCTTTTAGTAAGTGTTGCTTACATTACACATGTCCTTACGTATTGGGGATCTTACGGTATTAAATGTGTTGATTTGGAAAGCTTTTGTGCAAAGTTATATTGAAAAAACCGTCTCGTCCTTAATTTTTGCACACCAGTGTATATTAAAATGAGTGATTATTAAAAAAAAACGGTCGAATATAAGAATTTTCTGCTTCTGTACACGACAAATTTTCATGAAAACAATTTAATTTGTTCTACGATAAAATAGTTTTATTAAAAAACCTATTTCTTTAAACATGTTTCTTAATCTGTTTTTAAAAAAAGCCCAATTCATTTCTTTCTGAATATTGGCTGGTATTTCTAAAAAAATTCAAACCTTTTGAAGGGTAATAATTATAAAGGCAGTTGGACTATAAAACATATCAAATGTTTGTTTATTATTAGATTATTTGATACTCAAAACCTTTAGATAATGTTAAAAACAATTTCATTTTCATCACAGAAGAATTAACAATTATTAATCAAAAACTTTCATATTAACCAACTATTATATATATATGTATATATATATATATATATATATATATATTATGCACTTTTTATTACTCTGCGCTCAAAAAGTATAAATCTCTTATTAAACATTGAAAATAGACATGAATTTTTAAATAAACAAAAATATCCTGTTACTGACAAATCTTATAATAAATTTATTTCAAGATTATGTTTACATGTATTTCATGTTTCTGATTGTACCATGCTCTTTTAAATGAGAAATTATAGATAGCATTTCTAAAAAAAATTAATCTTTGTAGCTAGTAATTTCTGAGGGAATCAGACAATGAAAGGTATAAACATTAATATTTCAAAATGGGACCATTTCATATACACATGTTTCTTAGAAATTAAACTACTTTATGAATTTATATGGAGTGATACAATATCTACCAATTTTTGTAATTGTCCACCGATAAGAAGTTTTTCGAAGTTAAATGATCTCAATTCTATACTGTAAATCATTCTTTTGCGTAAATAAACATAATGAACTAAAAAATAACTAAGGACTAAATATACACTGGTGCGCAAAAATTAAGGACGAGACGGTTTTTTCACTATAATTTTGTACAAAAGCTTCCCAAATCAACACATTTAATACCGTAAGATCCCCAATACGTAAGGACATGTGTAATGTAAGCAACACTTACTAAAAGAGAAATCAGAGGGATAAAAAGCAGCTTGATTGAAAAAGTAGCATGGAGCGCAATGCGACTGAAGGCCGAAACATCCCTGTGATGGGTGTCCAGCAAGAAACATCCGGTCTTTAGTAGGGGATATGATCTCCCCTGACTGCTAGGCAGGTTTCACAGCGTCTGCCCATGCTGAGAATGAGGGTGTCAATGAGTTGTTGAGGCATTGCTGCCCATTCGTCTTGCAGCGCCAATCGAAGCTCCCGAATCGTTACTGGTGGTAAGGTACGAGCTGCCAAGCGTCTGCCTAGAAAATCCCATACATGCTCGATGGGATTGAGATCCGGAGATCGTGCCGGCCAATCCATACGTTCAATATCCTCACTCTCTAAGAGCTGTTCGGCAGCTACTGTGCGATGACATGGTGCATTGTCATCCATGAAAAGAACTGCAGACCCATAGCGCCTCTAAAAAGACGCACATTGGAAGAAGAATCTCGTTACAATAACGGGTCCCGTTGACTGAACCTGCGTCGAAGATGTGAAGGTCTGTACGACTACCAAGCATGATGCCTCCCCAAACGAGAACACCGTGATCTCTATACCTGTCCCTTTCAATGATGTTCAAGGGATGATTGCGGCTTCCCCGCTCTCTCCAGATGAGTATGCGATGAGAATCGCTACTCAAATTGAATCTGCTCTGATCTGTAAAGAGTACTCGTCCCCATTCATTGTCTCTCCAATTCCGGTGTTCCCGGCACCACAGAGAACGCCTTCTCCGATAGGCAGGCGTTAAAGGTACACACCGTACAGGGCGTCGTGCAAACAGACCACCACCGTGCAGTCTTCTGGCCACGGTAAAACGCGATATCGGTCGTCCAGTTGCCTGTGTCGTGTGTCTAGCGATTTCTCCCGCTGTCTGCCGCCTGTTTCTTCTGGCCTGTAAGACAATGTACCGGTCATCTGCGGGTGTGGTTCCTCGTGGACGACCACTACTGAACCCCCGGATAGCTGTTCCTGTAGTTTGAAATTGTCTCCAAAGTCGTGAAACGATGCTGTGAGCAATTCCGAACTCAGCAGCCACACTTGTCACACTGCGGCCTTCCTCCAACTTCCCAATGATTCGACCTCGGGTAAAAGCATCCAGATGTCGTCTAACAGATTGATTATTAGCCATTTCTCGCTGAGGCAGCAACTCGGTGTGATTTTAACTGCTATACGGCGTGCAATCTCTTTGCCAGAAATACTGATCTTACACCGACAACATGCTTTATACTACTCAGACACTCCGCCATTACGTCTACCCTCATATCTGCACATGTGCTACCGTACATCACCTTACTTAATCTCCTGATTGGTCTTTCTGTCCGCTCTGCCTCTTCGTTCAGCTGATATGCTAATTTTTCGACTTCGTCCTTAATTTTTGCACACCAATGTAAGTATACTAAAAAATAACCATGAGCTATTAATAAATATATAAACAAACTCTGCATGTCACCACCGGCTTCACACACTAACACCAAATGACAAACATACTAAACAAAAACAAAAATTATGCTAAAAAACTTACTAAAATTACTTCCTACCTAATTAATAAACAAGGATAATGCAAAAAAGTAATAAAAATAAATTAAGTTTCAGAAATAAACTTCACACACAAGATATAAACAGTTCAGTATAGAAATGTCACCAACTAAAGCAAAGCCCGGTGAAATGTTTGTATACCTTTCACGGGAATCAGACTTAGAGCCGCCAAGTCGTGAATTGATCCAATTTTGTACCACAAGAATAGAAAATATTGACGATTATCAATATTTATCACATGTATATTAATCACATAGTATTTAAATAAAACTTTTTTTCGCTAATGGGGCTACGCATTCGTATTTCTGCCTTTGCAGACTTAGTACATTCCTCAGGAGCTGGTATCACTTTATAATGCGGCACCACATATAGGCGGTATGAATTACCGCAAGTAATTTTTACGCCGAGTTTCTTCCCCAGAGGGAAGCATCTGAGTTCTAGCGATGCGAAACCGTACTTAAGATTTTGATTTTCCGATAGCACCTAAGCCAAACGGACACTCGAGGGATTTTTTTCATTTCGCATAATCATACGACATGGCCGCTGTCGATTTTCTGCATCATGAAAATCCACCGACTTGGGCCGGGGTTGAACACGCAACCTTAGGTATTGAAAGCCAACGACCAATCATTTACGCCACCCAGCCGGCGATTTAAGGGCGCATGGTACAATTTACACAAAAATTTTTAATTCAAGGATTTTCAAAATTTTTGTGGTTGCCTCCTATGTGTGTATACTATGTAAAACAGATTTTGTGCTCAAATGTTCATAAAAATCTAGTTAGTTAATTTTTTAAGGAAAAAACTTAAAACTTGTGAAGTGATTTTAAAATGCTATTCCTCCCCTACGAAAATTTACGTACACGCATAAAATTTGATTTACAAGTACGTCAAACTATGTTAAACAAAAATTGGTAAGGGTTTTACGATAACATGATTGGTATTTGTACATTACTTCTTTTTATGAATTCTTATTGAAAATTCCTTTAGAAATGTGCAAATTCTAACTTCAATTATTTTTAAAAATATAAGTATTGCTTTGATTCAAAAATACTTATCAATTTTTGTTCCATGTACTATTAGCAATAGGTAAAAAAATTCAAAGCATTAGGCACAATAGAAAAAAAGGCCTTAGCATTTTAAATGAAGATAAACTAATTATTTTGTCTTTCTGATATATGTAACTTTCAAGTTTTGATTTGCCATAGAGATGTGTATAAAAATGAACGTAAAAGGTATAATAATTCTGCGTGTTTTAAGTTTAGAGCTTTCAAACTTTGTGAGGTTATGGATAGTATATAAACAATAATTTAAGCTAAAAAAAATTAGACTTGATTTTTTGACGATTTTTGTCAATTGAATCGCACTGTGTCCTCTTAAATAAAACTAACGGACGATTATTTCGTACTTTACAATTATTTCTGCAACCGTAATTAGACAAATGTACTGCAGTGAGCTGTCAATTCACTTTTTTTCGATGGATAAGGACGCTTGGAACATAATTGTTGAATCATACTTTTTGATCGCTGGGGTGCTGATTTTCTAAAATAAACTCCAAAAATGTATTGAAATGGCAATTCAAATAGATACCATTGAACGGGTCAGGTTTCAACGTTGTGAAAATCGTTGAAAGGTGAATCCGAAGAAAAAATGCGCTTAGTTAAAATTTTAAACTAATTAAATCTAAAATAAAAATAACAATGTTCCTAGGCAATGCCTACTGTGAGAAAATGAGCTTTAATCGTGGCAAGTTGTGGGATTGTGTCTAGCGGTAAAGTGAAATTTTTAACAAAAAAAAAATATTGTATAACCAAGAGAGTTAAGCAAACAATTAATTTATTAAGATAATCAATATTAAGGACCACACTATTTACAACAAGGATGCCAAACTCAAAGGTTGACTTGGGCCGAATAAACAAGGTTTAACTCAAGTTGGGTCGCAAAGAAAATCAATATTCATAGAAACGTAGGTTTATTTCGGATAATGCATTGTAATAAACATATATAAAAGGACAAGAAAAAATATAATGTAAAGGGTGTTTTTTTAGAGGTATAGAACTTTAAATTGCAATAAAACAACGATGTATTATTCGATTGACATGATTTTTTTTTATTCGAAAGATAATCTTGTGGCATTACATTTTAAATATGAAGAAACAAGGCGTAGATTCGTGGAATGGGCCCAAAACGAGATTGCCGTTGTTCCCGATTTTTATAAGCGAATTATGTTTAGCGATGAAGTGCACTTCTGGTTGAATGGCTACGTCAACAAACAAAACTGCCGCATTTGGAGTGAAGCTAATCCACAAGTGTATGTCGAAACACCGTTAAATCCAGAAAAACTGACTGTTTGGGGCGCTTTATGGGCTGGTGGAATCCTTCTTCAAAAACGATGAAGACCACAACGTTACAGTCAATGGTGATCGGTATAGAGCCATGATTACTAACTTTTTCATTCCTGAATTGAGCAATCATGATGTCCAGGAGCTGTGGTTCCAACAAGACGGCGCAACATGTCACACAGCTCGTGCCACAATCGATTTATTGAAAGACACGTTTGGTGATCGCCTAATTTCACGTTTTGGACCTGTGAATTGGCCTCCAAGATCTTGTGATTTAACACCGCTAGACTATTTTCTGTGGGGCTATGTAAAGTCATTGGTCTATGCGGATAAGCCACAAACGCTTGACCATTTGGAAGACAAAATTCGACGTGTTATTGCCGATATACGGCCAGAAATGTTGGAAAAAGTCATCGAAAATTGGACGTCCAAATTGGACTACATCCGAGGCAGCCGTGGCAGTCCTATGCCAGATATCATATTTAAAATGTAATGCCACAAGATTATCTTTCGAATAAAAAAAATTCATGTCAATCGAATAACACATCGTTGTTTTATTGCAATTTAAAGATCTATACCTCTAAAAAAACACCCTTTATGTCCACTGTCATTTGACATCTCTTCTCAGCTACTATTTTTTTGTTTCGGAAGAAATTTTGATATATTTTAAACGTTATTGCCTGCCAATATACTGGCCGTGTCACAAAAATGATCGTCGCGGCCCGCGAGTTTGATACCCCTGATTTACAACATTTAATTATTTACAAAAAAAAAAAGATGAAATACAGTTTGAACGGAGAGCAGGGTTCACCTGTGAGATGGGAATGCCAAACATGGTTAGGCCTAAAGAGAGGCCTGCTTTTATTTTGAAAACGAAGCACCTAAAAAGCGTCGAACCTCACTAGTTCATAGTCAGCTTGTGATCGCTTAGGGTGCTTAACGTCATCACGCACGAATTCTTTTACTGTATATTAATATTCATCTAGATTCGATTTGGTTTGATTGGTGTCACCCTCTCTTACAATCGAAATTATTGAAAATTTAAAACATTTTAATTAATTATTTGAACTAATTTAATACTATTTCCTATACACATACAATTGCCTCCGAAAATCTGCGTACAGGCGATCAGGTTTCATATTTATGCAAAGATCACCAATTAAAAAATAAAGTCTTTCTGAATTAATACAATTTTTATTGATTCCTCTAACGTCGTGAATTCAAATAGTATAAACAACAATCGCCTGATTATTACATAAAATAATACAAATATTTATAACTTAAGAAAGACACGAATCGTGTGCGTCAAAAGTCTGCGTACACGGGAAAAAACCTTTAAAATAATGGAATGTAACTAAAAGTTAATACTTTTTAAGCTATTTCGTACTTTTTATAACTCTCGCAACATATTTGGCAGGGATCTCACTAGCTTAGTTGTTTCAACTGTGGATATTTTTTGTTCCATTCTTCTACTATGACAGGTTTGAGCAATTTCTTGGATGTTATTACGTTCTCCTTGATTATTAACTCCAGTCAATCCCACAAATGCTGTATTGTGCTTAGGTCCGGGGACTAGGTTGGCTTACGGAATTGTATTGGGACATGTCAGAACAGCCATGGCTTCACAATAACTTCACAATGAGAGCCATTTGCTTAGGACCTTCGTGCCGCTGAAAGTAAAAATCATCACGCGCCGCATGTTTCTCGGCATATGCCCTGATATTTTACTTCAATAAGTTCAAATAACCAATTTTGTACGTTGTTGATTCAATAATTCCAGATTATTAACCGAAAGGCTTCCAATGCAACCCCAAACATTATGCCTCCTCCTCCTCCGTGTTTGACAGTCGAAAAATGATTTTCTTTCTTAAGATCTGTCCAGGAATTTTTGCAGGCACATTTTTGTTCTTTTTGATGCTAAATTACAAAAATTACTTTCAATTGAATTTATAACATTTTTCTAAAAAATATGTGTCCTATTTAGTTGTTTTTTGGCAAATGTCATTCTCTTAGCTCTGTTCATTCGAAAGATTAATGTCTTCTTGAGTGCAAATCGGCCACGCTAGTCATCGTTTTTAAATTTTCTTCGAATTGTAATTAAAGTCATACTTTTTTGCAATATCTTAGCAACACTTTTAGCTATTTGTGAAGCCTATAGTCTTGGATTTATTTTTATAGAGCTTATTACAAAGCAATATTCTCGAGGTAACACTGAAGACGAGCGGCCGGATCTCTGCTTGGACGTTAAAAGTTTAGTTGATTTGTAGTTTAAGAACCTTTTTTGAATCAATGGATGTCTCCTATTAACATTTCAGCAATTTAAAAAAAAATTCTCCCTTTTCTGAAGATCTATGATGATTTTCTTTCAATGATATAAAAATCTGTATTCTGTTGCCTGCCATGTGGAACCACAAAAGCTATCAAATCTCATATCCTAAATAAATCGTAAAAGAAGCTTATACTTATTTAAAAACACGATTTAGTGCATTTATTTTACAATAAATGTCTTTAAAAGCTCTATTTTGTAAGTGTACGCAGACTTTTGGCGCGGATGGTTGGTGATTATTTGATGGTAATTTTTGTTTTTCTTGTTAAGGTGAATTTTGTTACTACTGCAGTGTTTCTCAAACTGTGGGGCGCGCCCCTCTGGGGGGGCTCGATAAACGTAAAAGGGGGGGGAGCGAGTATATCGAAAATAAAAGATTAAAAAAAATATTTACTGGAATGAAGTAAAACAAAATACTTTCTGACATAATTAAAAAATACACATTTACACTGATATAATTTATATATATTAACTGCGATATTATATTACGGCATAAAAAATAAAAGCTTCTACTTCGAAACCTCATTTTAGCTATCTTTGATACTGTAACCAAATAAAAAACCTTTTATTTGATTTGCTGTAATCCCATGATGAGAGATTTTTTTATTACGGTTTCTTTTCAAACCAAAATGAGAAAAAACAAAACCCAGACCCAAAATCAAAAAAAAAAAAAAATTAGGAAGATAAAAAAATTCATCACTGTTATATTATTATCATCAGCTGTAGGCAGCAGAATGTATTTGCTGCGGTTTGACCGTCGAACTTACTTGTACGGTTAGTTACGCCCCTACTCTTATGTATTTGTTTTTTCATTTAGGGAAGTTGTAAATAAACTATTTCTGCTGCGATTTTTTTCCTTGTAAAACATTTTTATGATTTTTGGAAAAGCACACAGAGCACTTTGAAGGATTACTTGGCCAAGATTTATTTCTATGGGTTATTCCCAAAGATGTAAAGCATAATGAAAAACGTTTTACATAATTCTTTTAGAACATCCATATTGTAATAAATACACTTATATTCCGGAGCTGCCACGCCGAGCACAGAGTGCACGAAATCGGTAATTCTGGCAAAAATGTTTAATTGTTACCAATGGCTCTGACACTATCCTCCTGTTTGACAGTCTTAACGTGTGAACTAAAATATATTTGTCACATATCTCCCTCTTTTATGGGAGTGACAAACGTTTTTTTACAATCTTAAGGTACTTGTTTTGACCGAGTTCCCGGTGTGATAACTTTTTTTCCGAAATATTTTCTGTGTTCTTGAAAGTAGGTGAGTATATTTTCTCTTTTAATTAAATTATTCACTGGAATTACGATTTTTATTGTGTACCATAAAAATAATTATAAAAAAAAGATTGGGGTGGCTCAATAGCCCCACTCCACCATTAGTATCGAGTGCGTGCCTGCTCCAGGTTTAAAACATGTTGAAGTCTTTTCACTTTAAATATTAAAAATAATACAATTATTTCTCATCGGAATTTTATATTATTGTTCATTATTCAACATCACAATTCTAAATGCTAATTATGTGAGGCTTAAAATTACAGTTCGCTTAAAACTAATTATAATTTGAGCAATATGATTTTTAAAAAATCATTTTACATTTTTGTAAACATTATCGCGCACTTGGCTTTACTTTCCATACAATTCAGCTATTATATCAAGAATGTTTTTTTTCTTATAAATGAACTCGTCCAAAGAGCCGGTACTTCAGCCGGTATACTTTTAATGTATCAGTGCTGCACAGAGTATTTTATAACTAATTAATTAATGCTAAATTAAGAACAAGTTTAATAAGTATTAGCGACTTCCATGGGCTTGTCTTACACAGCAAATTTTTCAAAGGAATGCTTATGATTAGAAATTGACCCACTGAGTTCTTTCTAAAAAAAGCTGATATCTATATTTTGTCTTCTAAGCAGCCACCGCATTTTGCAATATGTTCCAATTTAAAAATTAGAGAAAGGAAAAATAACATAATAATTATCCTATTACTTAATATTTTTTTTTGCTTAAAAGCAACATATACAAAATTTAATACTTATGTCATGAATTTGTACGGTATATAATTAAGATTATTGCTTTAGCGAAAAAAAAAGTGCATTATTATTATTGCATTAATAACATTATTAATGTATAAGGGGGGCGCTATAAAAATTGTGATTGAAAAGGGGGGCGCCAGTATTGAAAGTTTGAGAAGCACTGTGCTACTGTATGAATAAGGAAATTTTAAAGAATTGCTGACTAGTATTTTGATTTTCTAAAGCGATATTTTACTAGTAATAGTAGCATAAACAAGTAGGATGATTGTCTGTATGCAGACTTTTGGACACAAGTGTATTTAATTTGATTAGTTCTGATCACTGTAGTACAAAAAGTGGAAAGCAGTTAATGTGTAGAAAAAAATTATTAACTCCAATGATTAATTTATTAAGAATTGAGTTTAATAAGAATTTTCGAAAAAATCGTTTTTTTATCATCAGGAAAGGATTTTTAAAGATACTCTCATTTTAATAGAAAACAGATAAATAATCAAACGTAGTCGCTTAGCAGGTTGAAGAATTGTGTAATTTAACAACAGATACATGAATATATTTCAATTTACTAACTATTGGCCTGCAGATTGGTAGTAACAATTTTCTTTATTTTGTAATCATTTTTAAACTTAATTTTTAAAAAATCATAGCTTTAAAATTTGAAATACTGAAAGAGTTGTTTTTTTTTCTTTGCATTAGCTGCAACGGTAAAACTATCTTTCTAAAACAAAATATCTAGATTTAATTTCCGGAACACCGAAATAAAATTTATAAGTAAGAAAAACTTCTGCTTATAATTTCCAAGAATTATTTTTTTCCTTATGAAATTTTTTTCGCCGAATTGGTTGGAAATTACGTACGAAATCGTGGAAAGTTATCGTTTGAATGCTCTATCAATTCCTTGATCTGAACTGAAAAAAGTATACGTCAGCTTTTATACACTTCCGAAAAATGTCTTACACTAGTGAGTAGAAAGAAATAATCTTTATCAACTCATATTCACGATTATTTATTTATTTTTTTTCACTTCAAAACATTAGGAAAAACCGTTTTGTTTTGATTTTACGAATTAATGAAGCAACCATTTCTATTAATTTGAAGCATACTTCGACAGAGATAACATTTGCAATGAAGTAAGCCAAATTTCCAAAGGTGCAAAAGCTTAATATAAGTACTTATTTTTATATAGATTATATTTTTGTGAATGCTGTTAAGAGGGTACAGAGAACATTCAAATTGATAAAAATTGATTAATTTTTCGATTTTTCCCTTTTAGCATATTAACAATTTTTGAAACCATTGTTACTGAATGCAGAATAATAATAATAATAATAATAATAATAATAATAATAATAATAATAATTTTAATTTCAATCACTTAATGAAGTTATGCTCTTTTCAGTTCAGACACATGTTTGACCACGACCCTTTATTTACAAAATAATGTAAAAAAGAGATTCATAAATATTAAAAAACTGACAAACTTCAGTAAAAAGATGTCCTCTCAGTTATTGGAAAGGAAAATTTTAGAAAAAACTTTCCCTTTTCTTTTGTTTCTTTTGATTTATGTGGACGTATATAATTTGAAATCATTGTATCCTTATAATGGTAAATTATTCATAAAAGTTGTCATGCTTTGGTCTCAAGCAGACATATTTTATTATTATATTACTTTTAATTTACATTTGTTGTATATAAAGTTTTAGAACAGGGAGGGCGAATCAATGGCACGCGTGCCATTGATGGCACGTTACACTATATTTTGGGCACGCCGCCGATTAAAACGGTTTGCATTTTAATTCAAAGTAGTGAAGTTCAATGTGAAATATTACGAACAAACGCGAGTGATTGGTCGCAGTTTTCAGCCAGATTTCGTTAGTTCAAAGAATTATTGGAAACGCTCAAATTTATTTATGTACCCTAATGTGATTTCATTTAATATACTGAACTTGTCCCTATTCAATCGGTTGAAAAATGAAAATTTTTTAATGAAATTGACTGATTTACAGTATAGTTTAATATGGATTCATAAATTTGTTGAAAAAAGGAGAAAGCTGGAATTGATCAAAACAGAAAGATTAACAAGCAAATATAAGTAAAAATGCTAATTATGAAATTTTAGAAACATGGAATTCGATTCCAGACACCTTTAACTGTTTGAAGAAGCTGGATCATGCTTTTTTTTAACCATGTTTTCATCTACCTACGCCTGCGAGTCATTTTTTTAAGAGATGAATAGAATTACAGACTCGCTGAGAAACCGTTTGGACGATGACTCCAATTAAGCATGCATTTTGCTAAAAGTAACATCTTACAATCTTAAAAAAGTATAAGTTATTTTTCATCTAATCTGCTATAGTAGAAGTCATACTAAAGTTACTTTAATTTGAGTTACCCGTATAACTAAAACATTTACTACTATACAGTATAAAATGTATTTTTTCGAAATAGAGTTTTGAGAGATTTTTCTTTATATAGTGCTATTTAGTTTTATTATTTTCCCTATAATCACAAGTCAAAACTATTTGACGGCACGTCTATACCTCATTAAATATTTCTTTAAAAAAATGGCACGTTGATTCATAAGGTTCGCCACCACTGTTCTAGAGTTTGTACTACTTTAAATAGCAATTTCAGTCATATCTCACAGAAAATTACATCAAAATATTAATTCTTCTTTTCCTACTGCAAATTAAGCATATTTATTATAATAGAAGTAACATCAGTTTCTAACTTAAAAATAGTATGGTGTTCTTCAATTTTAGCAATAACTGCTTTCATCAGATGTGTTTGTAGACTTCTCATCATGGATATAAAAACCTTCATATAAGAGAATTTTAAATTTTGCCGCTTCAATAACTTTAAAATGTTCTCAATACGTTTTACGCAATTGCAGTAAAAATCTGCACAGATATTCTCTACAGATGTATAAATAAATGCTAGCCAGGAAAGGAAATATAATAAAAACAAGAGTATATAAACATTTTAATTAGTTTTTAAGGGAAAAAACCTAAAAATTTCAGCATATATGTGGCAGCCAAAGCCAAGCAGTCTTCGCGCGCAGGCGCAGCTAAGTGAAACAAAAACTGAAACTATGAGACAGTAAACTTTTAAGAGAGGAGAAAGGAAAACGAGAGAGGTGCGCGAGCAGGCGTTACCTTCTGCATATCATCGTCAAACTTATCTGTTAGAATAGCTACCTTTTTAATTAATTTTTGTTTAAATGTTAAAATAAAATAGAAGAAAGACAAACGTCTTGGACCCCTTGTTGTCTCCCACAAATTATGGGGGCTCGGCCGCGATCGATAAAATTTCGATTTTGAACCAAAGTCTGGACAATGAACAAAAGCGTCCGTGAAGGAGACGCTCCGCCATTTTTTGGAAACTTCGTTCAACCTGTGTAGAGGTTTGAACTCAGCATGAATACTCCGCCTGTGTAGAGGCCGTGATTTGGAAACTTCGTTCAACCTGTGTAGAGGTTTGAACTCAGCATAAATATTCCCCCTGTGTAGAGGTTGGAACTGTTGAATAAAATAACCTGTGTAGAGGTGTATTTTTCAACGAACCATCGACGAAAATTCCGCCTGTGTAGAGGTTGGAACCACTCACAAACACCTGCGAAGAGGTGTCAATTCGAACAATTTCAAGAACTATTTTTCATCTAACGATATTACCTGCGAAGAGGTGAAATCAGTGGAATCGAGGTTTTTTTTTCAATTATTGGATACATCGTACGTGCGAGCAACAAGGGAGCTAGAAAAAAAAGGTAGAATCTTTCCATATTTTTCTAAAATGTATAAAAACGCTCTTAAAGAGGATCTCATAAGAGTTGTTGAGGATCTAGACGGTACTGTGGAGAGTACGGACACTATAGTTAAACTAAAGACTAAAATTGAGAACAGTAGTACATTTGAAAGTGATCCAGATTTCGTTAAAACTTTAATTCAAAACTGTATAGATGAGAGAGTATCGCGAAACGAAAGAGAGGTAACTTTAGAAAAACAGAAAATTGAGCTCGCGAAACTTCAGCTAGCGCAATTAGAAAAAGAAATCGAACTTCAAACGGCTAAAAATAAAGCATTAAGTTTAAATCCTGCAGCTAAAGTCGAAGATAAACATTTCGAAACTAACATAGAAAATATGATAAAAAGTATTAAAACTTTATCTCTTCCTGTTCCCACTAGAACTGAAAATTTTAATCTGTTCTTCCAATCATTAGAACGCGCATTTTTAACCAAGAAAATAAATGACGAATATAAATCTGAAATTTTAATAAATCTTCTGGGCGAAAGAGCTCATAACGTCTTATTCTATATTAAAGAAGAGGAATTAAATGACTATGAAAAACTAAAATCTATAGTACTCAGAGAATTCCAATTAACCCCTCGCGAGTGTTTAAACTCATTTAAAAATGCTGTAAAATCATCAGGTGAGACATACATCCAATTTGCTGCAAGATTGACGGCAAACTTCCAATATTATTGTTCGTTAAGAAAAGTTAATTCCTTTGAATCTCTATGTGATCTTATAATTTCTGATAAATTATTTGAAACTTTAAATAAGGAAACTGCAACTCATATTGGCATTCGAGAAGCAGAAGATTGGTTTAGGCCTATTGATTTAGCTAAAGAGTGTGATATTTATATTTCATCTAGAAGCGGATCACATAAAGAAATTCCTATTACTTACGGATATACCCAAGACCCCTTTAAAATAGATCACAAAACTTTAAACCAAAGATTAAAGAGAACTATCCCCAATATCTTGAAAGAGAAAATAAAAATTGCTTTATATGCGGTGATTCATCTCATTACGCAAGAGGCTGTGAGAAGCGTTTTAAACCTAAAGAATCTAACGACCACATCCATAATAGAATAAACGTGAATACTTTGAAAGTCGAGAGCGAAAAACAAAATAGCGATGAATTTGCAAATCTTCAATACGTAAGCATTTTTGTGGAAAATCAGCCCGTAACAGCCTTGATCGATTCAGGTTGCCAGATCCCAGTTTTAAATTCCTCACTAATTAGAGTGCAAACACCTTCCGAAGAAATAACAACATTAAGTTCCTGTTTTGGCGAACAGCGAATGGTAGAAGTTAAACCCATAAATCTTTCTCTTGATCAACACTCTCCCGGTCTAAGTGTTCGAACGGCAATATCACCGACCTTGACCGAAGAAATTATTATACATCCCAGTGTATATTCTGAAATAAAGAAACTAGGCCACGCAAAGAGCGATGTTTTATTGAATGAAAGTGAATCCTCTTTAGGTGTTCATGCTTATGCTTATCCTAATGTTGTTTCTGTTTCAAATGTAATAGAAAACTCTAGTTATGATTTGCCACATGTTAAAAACTTTAATACTAGAAATGATTTGAGTTCTCTAATTAAGGATTATAAATGTAATAAAATTAAGAGTACTAAGTTAAAATTGAGTATTATAAGAGAAAAATGTTCTGATATAGTATTGTGTAAGAAAGTAAATGGTGCCATGAAAACGAATTCCGTGAACTTCAACGCCCCTTCACCTATGGAGAGTAAACATCGACGGTTTGCGTTGCTCCGGAAAATCTTCCAGCCCTGGCAGTGGAAACGGAGGAAAAAGAGAAATCGTTTTGAACAGACGTCCAGAACTCTAGAGAGGAAAATATCGATGCGTTCAACCAAAGATCAACTTGTTAAAAAAGACGTTCTTATGCCTGTGAAACACAATGTTTTCCTGTGGAACCTTCCGAAAGTCGAAGAGGTGCCTTCACATGATGGAGAAACTGTCTAGTTCAAAAAAATTATGATATGTTTAATCTTTGTGTATTTGTCGTATAGTCCTTGTCTGTTCCGTCTTTTTTGTATGTTTCAGATTCTCCTCTGGTCTCGATGAAAAAGGAAAAAAGGCAGACGTATCGCTGCGGACAGCGTACAGTCAGAATGGCCGATTGTGGCAGCCAAAGCCAAGCAGTCTTCGCGCGCAGGCGCAGCTAAGTGAAACAAAAACTGAAACTATGAGACAGTAAACTTTTAAGAGAGGAGAAAGGAAAACGAGAGAGGTGCACGAGCAGGCGTTACCTTCTGCATATCATCGTCAAACTTATCTGTTAGAATAGCTACTTTTTTAATTAATTTTTGTTTAAATGTTAAAATAAAATAGAAGAAAGACAAACGTCTTGGACCCTTTGTTGTCTCCCACATATATATATAATTTTTAATTTTTTTAAAAAAAAGAAATGTGAAAATACCTCATTAAGTTTAATGTTTATGTATACAAGGAACAATATGAGAGACTTTTGACAGTGCAAACTGAATCTGGATGTGCGTGAACCATTTTGATATGTATTAATTATTCGGTACAGTTAAAATTAAAAATTTGATTATCTCAGAGACCTTGAAAAATATTTTCACTAAATTTGTGTACATTGATATCGGAAAGATGTTTGGCAATTTCTAAGAGCTGTGTATCGGAAAAACAAAAAATTACTTTGAGTATGTATGTACTTTTTAAGGAAAATTTCATTCAATTTGCCCCAATTAAAGTTAGCATGAAATGATATAATTCCGATTTCCTCATATAGTTTTGCATTACCTTTGATTTCTGATGACATATTAAAGGCTTCGAGTTAAAAAGTTCTAATGTTTTCTGTAAACTAATTTATTTGCAGTTAATTCGATCAGTGAAACTCATTTTTAAAGTTGCATTAACTCTACATAAAAAATTTGATTTTCGAAATTTTAAAGTATTTTTAAGCAACTTTTTGGAAATGATAACAATTTAAGAAAGTGACGAAAAATATTTACTGCATATCTAAGCTACTTGCCCAATATGATGCGCATCTTAACCAAATTGAAACACACACACACACTCTCATGTATATTCCTAAGCTAATGATGTAGGGAAGACAGGGGCAAGATGACTATGTTAATAGTTTTTGTTGTTTATTAATTTATTTTTAAGGATTAAAAATTATAATTTTTACTTTAAGTGTTAGAGTACTGGGGCAAGATGACAACATTGAAAAAGGTTGAACAGATTTTATCTTTTGAATATGTTGCATGGTTTAACAAATGATAACTATGTTTTTAAATCTTATAAAATATAAGCCAATGGTAATGCATTGTAACGTAATGTTGAAGTATTTAGTTGTGCAGCTAACAAAAGTCATAAATAAAAATGCCATTTTTATAATTGAAACATTCCTCATGCCACCACTCTTGGCATTTACAGCACTGGATCCATTCTTCTGTTGGAGGGTCACAATATTCCTCTTCACAAACAAGAATTTTTATAATACCATCCATTGAAGTCGATGCAACTGGACTGTTTGGCCTGGATTTGATAGACTTAGACATACAGGAACTTAGTTTGAGTCTTTTACTACCTTCACGAGCTTCTCTTCTCTGTTTCCTTAAAGTTTTCTGTTCATCTTTCTGCTTTTCCCTTTGTTCTAACATTTCTTTAATGTGTATGCTTGTAAGAAGGCTTCAGCTCCCTTTTTTGCATTTTCTTTTTTTCTCACTTGCACACAACACTAGCAGGCTTCTTTGATGCATCAGAATCAGCATTTGCTGTAAGTTTTGGTTTTTCTGGAGGGTTTATATGTTGGTTTTATACAACTAGGGTCTGAGGATTAACACTATTAATCGCAGTTGTATCACCAACAACACCATGGTCAGTAGTTTTTGCAGCAGCAAAGTCATGTTCGCTAAACACAAGAGGATTATGAGGCTCGAATATACATTCTTTAAAACCATTTCACGACATTTCCAACTGTAGTTGCTTTAACCCTCTAAGTGGATACCTTCCTCCTGAAAAGTTATTCCGAAAGCGTTTTACTCTTATTTTGCTATTGCCTTCAAAAATGCAACAGACTTCAATTCTTTCCCCTTTTTAGAACTTGGGAGGTCGAACGGGGACAATTTTATGACCTAGTTCGGTTAAACCTTTAAAAGGGGGAAAGGATTTCAGAAAAGTGCGGCTAATCCGCTTTTGAAAACGTTACTTGAAGGCAGAAAAATCCGTGCAGTCCATTTTCAAAGCATCTTTACACTGACGGAATTTTCCGTGCTATCCTGTTAGAGGGTTAAAGTAAGCGGTGCTCAAAATCTCACCAATATTTTGGTCTGTGATACTTTATCCTGAATCAGTGACCATAAAACAGATGGCAAAAATGTCTTCCTCTGGTCGCCCCCTTTCGAACGATACATTCCCCTATCAGATGCACCCCTTAGCCCCAGAAAAGATGGAAGCGCAAGGTCGACAAAACACAGACAAACAAGCGTTTACGAGATTTAATAGAATTGGCAACATAGTTAGTTTAGTAAATTTAGAAACACGGGGCAAGATGACGAGCTCGTCATCTTGTCTCGGACTGCCTATTTAAACATATTCGTTTCCATTTCCATGACGGAAGTCGATTAATTGACATTTATTCGTGGTAATAAGAAGTATTTAAACTAAGTTACTCGTAAATATTAATGAAAAATTATATATCTTACTTGTATTTGTATCAGAGCTTATATTTACACATGCCGAAAAGTTATATCGTGGCAGCGGTAAACAATCAAAGCTTCACAACTAACACAAAAATTGCGATTTCAGCTTACCTTTAACGAACAGCCAATAGGAGAGCCAGTAGTGTTTGGTTGATCCTGCCACCTAGCGGAAAACGGAAAAATGAAGACATTCGTTATTTTGCCCCGATCTCACCTACCTGTACAATTTTATATCCAATCGATAGATCAAAGTTGTCTATTCGAAACTTGGTCAAGAGCAGTCATCACTTTCAAATAAATAGTAATTAATACTTTTTTTCAAATGTGAATGATTAAATAATTTTTAACTCTTAGTTTTACTAAATTTTGTTAAATGGATGAGTATTTTTATAAATATTTGTTTATAGAAAGGGAACTAATACTCAAAAAGGAAACATACCTTACCAGATGAGACAGTAGAACCTGCTTCTGTGCTGTCCTTTTTTACTTTATTTCTGTACATTTTTTTTTGTGCAATATTTTTTTACGTGGTATATGAATTTCAGCGGCTTGGGCACCGCTGCAATATTTTCTATCAATGTACATGTATACACTTTAAGATGCTCTGTTCATTGGTTATAAACAGTCTCTCGACAATGAACACTCAATTGCTTTCTCTCAACGCATGAAAAGCACGAAGTACGTGATTGAAGACGAAACTTACAATGACAATAACAGTATCAAAAATTTGATAGATTATGAAGACGGACAAAAAAACTGTATTCTTTAAGAGCGGATTAAATACCCGCAGGGATCCAGCTTTCAAACAAACCGGAAAAGCATCCTTTTAAAATAGATACCAATTACGAAAGGAGCTTGAAATTCCAAAGCTTCGATCATGCGTATCTGGTTATCGTGACGTTCAAAAGCAACTGACCAACCGACCGTTGTCACAAAAATTTATCACTTACTTTATGGTGCAAAAAATATATCACTTGAAATTGTATCTTCGAATGATGAAAGCGATTTTTTGAACTAATTCATCCCAGGAAGATTCTCTTAGGATTACGATGAGTAACAATGAATTATGCTTGAGTATTTTGAAAACTTCTCTATGTATACAATGAGAAATTAAATGTTTCCATGTGTGTAATTTAATCAAACTTCAAGCTCTGTATTGAAGCATATAAAGAATATCACATTGTAAACTTCATCAAAATACAGCGAATTAAATGGGAAGGTCACGTTATCAGAATAAACGAAGACCGCGCCACTAAAAAAGTCTTTAACGTTCAACCAATCGGCACACGAAGAAAGGGCAGGCCAAATCTCAGATGGATCGATGGCCTAGAAAAGATCTCCTAGTTTTAAGAACTAAGAATTGGAGAGCACTGGCAGGAAGAAGGCTGGCCTGGAAAAGGCTTCTTGAGAAGGCCAAGACCCATCCTTGGTTGTCGTGCCACTGAGGAAAAAATGAACTGGTTTATAAAATATTTCTTTTTTGCTTAAGAGATGATATTGATATAACTTTAAAGTGCAGGCCGTAACTAATACAAGTTTCTTTAAACAGATATACAGCAACAACAACAACAAAATTATTTTACGCCTTGTCACGTACTAGGCACATTAACTAACAACAGGTCAAAGCTGAATGAATATATATCCTCTTTTTCACAAGTTTAAGTCTTAGCTTTTTTTTCTTTAACAGAAGAATGTTCTTATAGCAAAGATAAGTTCGATTTTATTATTCTAGGACTTTTCTTTTTAAATTTTGAGCTAAGAACACCGAAGTATCTTCGGTCAACTAGTTTGATTATACAACTTGGCTCATTTAATAGGTTATTTTTTTCCTCAAATCTTCCATCAATTCAAACAGTCTAGAGTCCGGATTGAGGAAGTTCGACTGAACTTATTTCTTAACAATATAAACACTATAATATTGTGCATTATTTTTACTAGAAAATAATATTTGCAAATGCTATTGTTTTGCTAATAAAATTTCACCATTTATTAAATGCACATTTAAAGTTAAAAGGTAGATAATGTTCCTGTGAAATATAACACACAAATACAGATTCATTTTTTATAGATGAATTCATACAATTTTAATTTATTTATTTAATTATTATCGCAATAAATTTTAACACAAAAGAAATACAGGGCAACTACCTATGTGTGTGAATACTACATACATTCCACCTTTAAACTTACTTAATCTATTATGTAAGAAGATCTAATTGTATTTATAGAATTACGCACACTTATCTTGTTAATAAACTAATGTTGAAAATCCAGAAAACTAGCATATTTAGTCGAATTTTTCAAAAATTATTAAATAAAAGGATTAACTAATTTTTCTACTCAAAAATGTAAGCGTTAAGTGTCTATTACGAAGTGCATACGTGTGCTTACCAACGTTTGTTACACGTAGTTTGGCGTACTTGTAAATCAGATGTCATGCGTGTACGTACATTTCTGTGGGAGAAGTAGCATTTTAAATTCACTTCACAAATTTCAAGTGTTTTCCTTAAAAAATTATATGGCTAGCATTTTATGAAATTTTAAGCACAAAATCTGTTTTACATAGTATACACACATAGGAACAACGAAGAAAGTTAAAATCCTTAAATTAAAAATTTTTGCGTAAATCGTACCATGTCCACATCAATACATAAATAAAAAAATGGTTCAAAGGGTACCAAGTCCTCTTAATATAAATTTATTTTATATATCTTACCCATCAAAAGAAATCTGCTAGAAAAACAAGAAATAAAATCATTGTCCTGGAATACACTGTATTTTCAACTTAAAGAGATTTTTTAAATTAATGAATTTTAATGGAATTTTCCGACTTCAAGCTTACAAGTAATTTTAAACATACATTATTTTACAACCAGTAATTTTGAGGATATATTATCAAATACATCCTTAAATTTAGTCAATGATAAAGTCTGTTAATTTTGTTTGTTTTTTGGTATCAAAAATTTTTCTCTCATAATATGCCTCTCGTCTTTGTAACGCACCGAAAATTCCTTCAGGCTTATTTTCTTTACTCTGTAATTCACCTTGAAGTTCTCCTAATTATTTTATTATATCAGGATACATGACAATTTATTTATTGAAAGATTAACCCTTAACTTCGCAATTTTTTAAATTTCTATGAAAACATATCAGCTAGTTCTCAAGTATTAATAAAAGGGAAAAATATGAATAAAAAATTAAGCAGTTTTAAATTGAATTTCAGTCATTTTTTTGTTTGTTGCAGAAGTCCAATATTGCGCCGTAGTGCTGTAAATTACAAAATATTTTTTTTTATATGATTCGTTTATATTCATTATAAAATGTTTGAATTTCTTACCTGGTAATTTATTTCGTCAATAAACAAGAGGAAACATAAAATACAATGGATTCTTTTTATAGTAAAAATACAGTTCTTGAGGCATCAGAGATCTTTATAATTGTTGTGATTTCTGGAAAAAATGTACTTCCATCTAGCGACAAAATTAGCATGTATTTCGTTGCAGTAATCTTTTTTTCTCAGATAAGTGATTTTGTAGGTAATTAAAAAATATTGCGTCGGTTAAATTAAAATAAATCATATGTTGCAGAAATGCAACAGTGCGAAGTTAAGGGTGAAAGGGGATACACTGATAGTTTTTCTTGTGGACAGTGGGTAGGGGGATAAAAATTGCACTTCCTGGATGAAACGCCCAGAAATCGACAATTTTATTGCTCTCGGTGAGTAAGGCACATATTTAAATAAATGCAAGGTCATTGATGACAGTAAAATATGTTCATAGGGAGGGTAATTTGAAATGTCCAGAAATATCTTAAAATTAGTGTAAATGTTCGTTTAATAGAAAATGCTGTTTGGAAATTAGTTTACCAAGAAAATCGTAAAATGTTCTTGGTTCCAGGAAAAAAGTCGCAAAATGGAGGTCCGGCCAGAGCCGATTTATCCTTTGGGTGCAAGGAGCTAGCGACCAGGTCTTAGTCTAACATCTAATAATCTTTTCTTGATTGTTTTTGAACTGAGAGAAACACCAGCATCATTCAGATAACTTCTGATAGTAGTTGAGGATATTTTTTTTAATTTGGAGGTATGATATTTTGTTCTTTTGTCATCAAAAAACGTGGTTCCTCCTTTTTCTGTTTTGTTTTTTATTAAATTTGTCTCCCCCTGACATCTTAAACAAAAATTTCAATCTCCAAATGTAGACACTGAACTACTCACCTGTTTTGCAATTTTAAGAGTACACAGTAGCCTAAAAATTTACTTTTTAACGAAATATTCCTTTTACATTTTCTGGAGGCCCATATCATTGGGAAGCACAACACGAAATTTTATATCTGTTAGCAAATTAGTTCTTAAGATATTTGAAGTTTATGAGCTATGGTTTTGATTTCGATTTCATTTTAAAACATTTTTCCATTCTTAAGTTGAATTAATTAAAAGTGTTTTTGACCTTTCAGTTTGAAAAGATAATTAATTCCAATTTTCATTGCTAAAATCATTTCTGCTTAATTATGTTTTGAGTTTTTTGAGTTCTCATACTTAATTAATTAAGGTTAATTTCATGGCGAATTTTTGCTTTAGAAATAGTTTATAAAAAGCTTTATTATTAATTTTTTCCTGTAGAGAAAATGCCATGGCAAATGCGTTCTCAGGTTGCTGTGAGAAACAATATTTCGAAAAGATGGAATAGTACTGAAAATGATATATCTAAAAATCAGCCCTCTGCTGATTCAGCAATTAAACTTCCAAATACAAGTATTCTGAATTCAAATGTTGCAGATATAACTGAATATTTCTTCTTGATGTACCAAACTACATTATACTCAACATATTGTAGTACTATATTTAAATATTTTAAAGTCGTAGGACAAGAGCTAAACTTCTTAAACTGCTCCAACTTAAAACTCAAACAAATTAAATTTTATGAGCAAACCTTACTATTTTTAGCTTAATTTATGTATAGTATCATTATTATTTTGTACATTAATGCTTTGTGTTTCAAAACTTTTGTGAAAATATTAGGTTAAGATAAAACTGAATAAACTGACATCTTAACAAATGCTATCAATATTATGCAAAAATATTTTTTGAATTAAAAATATTATTTTCAGTCATATTTAATTAAAATAGTGTTTTAATGCAGAACATACATTGGAAAATAACATATTAAAAAATTGAGCATTGCGGGCATTATACGTTTTTTGTTTTATGACTTTACAAACTTTAAATGTGTTTTTCTCAGACTTTCAATTTTGAAGGTATAAGTGTTTTCTAATCCCAAAGGCTTATTTCCTGTTCAAGATAGAGCCTTGGAATTTTTTTGTATCAACTCCTAAACGTGTATCCTGTAGCAGTTAACATGGATTTAGGACTTAGATCTCTAGTTATTTTTTTAAAAAATGCTAAAGCTACTCTATTTTAAAAAATTTCGTGTTTTTTTTTAGGATTTTTTCCAAAAATAATTATCAACAAGGAAATATATTTCCAAATGCATACTAACTTTCGTTTGCAAAAACCTAGGAAACATAAATAACTTAAAATGAATAAAAACTTTAAAAATTGAGCATTTTATAAGAGTTTGAAAAAACTTCAAATATTCTTAATTTTATAAAATTGTAAAATAATGGCTGATCAAACTGACTTTTTACTCACAGAATCAGCTTAATAATAAGATCTAAATATAAAACACCAATTATTTTTACTATAACTCACTACAATTTTTTAAAAAAAATGGTACCGTGTAGCCTTAACATAGGAAGAGCAACTTTCTCGTCACACATCTTTTTCTAGGTTTCCAGTCTATTCTTTTATTTAATGTCATTGCTTCTAGACTAAATATCATTGTTGTCCTTGCCGGGAAAAAGTCCTGACCTCAGTTCTATCGGAAAATTTGTGACACCGTTTGAAAATTCTTGTCCGAATGAGGTACTCATGAAATAAAAAGGAAGTAATTGAGGATATAATTGTTTCCTGGCATTATGTAATTCAGAAGAAAGAACATAAAACTATCACTCCAGCTCAATGAACCATCTATGTGAAGCTGTAGAAAAAATAAAGGCTATCCTACTAAATACTAATGACCCACAACTATCATCAGTATCTAATATATATCGATAGTTATTGCTGCCTAACCTTTTTTAAATTGCAAATATTTAATTTTTTTCCCCATGTTAATTCAGCAAAAAATTTCTTTAAAATGATACAGACAAATTTGCATTTTATAAAAAGTAACATTTTTCCTAAGCATACAAGTTTAAAAAAAGTAAGAATTTTCAAAAGTGTCTACAATACAAAAGCTGTATATTCGACTGAATATTTGCATGATTATTCGGCTGCAAAATTAGAGCTTTTGGTTCATTGCTTTTCATAATACTAGCGTAATTAGTGAATTCTATTGATTTTGCTTACGAGGGTATATATATAATTTCAAAATAAAAATGTTTTCATTGGAAGAAAATACTAAATGAATAACTATAGAGTTAGATTAATACGGATTAATTCGAGATATAGGTATAACAGATTAAATAAAGTTCGGATGAAACAAAATAAGCTATATAATCAGATACGGAACATTGCTAAACACTCTATTAGAAAGAATTCGTCTTTTGAATTAAGATAAAAGAAAGATAAACAATTTCACTGGAGATAATTGAAATTAATACGATATCTAATTAATACGAATAATTTTGGATAAACTACATAGAACATGACGGTTTTGTGGGTTTTAAATATGATTTTTCTTTTAAACTCGCTGTCCAGATTAAATGAAGTATTTTTGATGAAAATTTATTGTAATTTCGAATTAAATTGCTTATTGTAAAGCGGAAATAGATTTATATTACAAATTTATCGGTATATATTATTACAAATTCTTCTTTTTTTAAAAATCATATTATTAAACAAGTATTTCAAAATAAAAATTTGTTCAAAAAGTCTCCAATAGATGTCAGCATGAGCGATAATGTGTGAGAGATTCCAATTTTTAATGTTTTTTTAGCTGCAATGAACATTTAAATTTAAAATCAACGTTTTTGTATTTTTTATTGCTACAATTTTTTTCTAAGGACAAAGTGACTGAGATCGCTTGAAATTTTTTTTTTTCAGTTTCACTAAATGAAACGTTTGATAAGACAATAAAACATTGATAACATAACTAAATTTAAAATGTATGTTTTATGAAAGTGTAAAGGGGGGGAAATGTTATTAGTCAGAAGTCAAAGTGTTGAAAAGATAACTAAATCCACATAAGAAGTAAGTATTTTTAAAATTGTTTAAAATAATAATTTCGCAATAATATTAAACACAGGGCCAACCATATGGGGAAAAGGGCACGGTGGATGTTATGCATTGGGGCGTTTTATGGGTACCCCAACATAATGAAGAACTAAAATAAAACACTCTTACAGATGGAAACAAGATAATATTCCTATCATTGTCAGTATGACAAAAATTATATTTTGTCGTAAAAATTATTATATTGTTATTATTATTTTATCGTAAAAGTTAAAATATATTTACAGATATACAAAGGAATAATATACATTTATTTTGGAAAAATATGAAGTTTACGGTATATATTATAGCCTAGCACAAATGTGCAGCATATTGTAAACATAATATAAGTAGATTTATGGTCATACCTCACCCATTACTAGTACAATATTGTAGTAGTAGATTGTGTGTATATTACATTTTGGTAATTCTTAGTATGAAATGTTTAATACTATTATATTTAATCGTGTCCATGCCAAGAAAATATTCCTCTGGGTGTCAAATATATTTAAAAAATCCACGAAAATTAGCAAAATAAAAATGAGCAAAATTTCAAGAAATCACAGCTAGATCTGTCAATTGAAATTGCAAATGACAGTAAGGAATGACGTAGAACTGACAAAAACAAATATAGCAAAGTATTATGACTGGTAAGTAACATATTTTGTGTTAACCGAACCTGTTGAACTCAAAGAAGAGTTTTTCTAAGAATGCTGAAAGTTTCCCCTACGTATTACTTAAAAAAAACATCAAATGGTGAAATCCAGCTTCGCAGCTAGGTAATTCATTTACAAATGTAAAAAACTCGCTTTTTTGCTTTTGTTGTGCACGATTTTTCATAAGAAGAGGATATTAATAATCGATTCGATTTATAGGAGGATAACTGAAGAAAGCTGTCAACTGTAATTCAAGATCATGAGTGTTTACAACTACCGTCAACAGAGGGCGCCCCGACAAAGACTTTAAAGATATGTATCTGTTTCTGTAATGCCATTTTCCAGAATTGAGTCAGTTCTGAAATCGAAAAAGATGGTTAATTTTTGTGGTGTGAATTCAAGTCGAATAAATCTCAAGAAAATCCCCAAAAGGAGTCATCTATAGTTTCTCATTTTCAGAATTAATGTTGGTGAGTTTATTTAAACTTAGCTTTCCGGGAAAAAAGGTAAGCCAATCATTTTACTATTAAATGAACTTACAAATCTAACATGGAGCCACCAGTGAGGAATGTTTATTCATTGTTGATGTATGCGTCATAAATCAAGTTTAATTCAGTAGATCATTTCCTGGAAAGTAGAGAATGTTTATTATTCTTACTAGAATCGAAAACGATAATGATCTTATATAATCGAAACTAGATGTATTCTGAAAATGAAATTCGTCTGAAAGAGTTCTTAATCTTTTGATGTGTTTATTATTCTATTATTTGAGTCAAGAAACGTATGTCAATTAATTCGAAAATTATTATTATTATTATTTGTCAATTCGAAATGCAAGAAATCTGAATTAGTAAATTCGAAGATTTTGTTTATTATTCTGAGTGACTGTATATTTATAGTAACTAATTCTGAAAAGCTGTATTTGAGTTCTATAGTTGCATTGAGTTATTATTTAAAAGATGGCTCCTACTAAAGGAAAAAGTAAAATACCATTAGTGTTCCAAACTCAGATAAAAGAAATCAAAAGGTATTCTGAAAATGTTGATAATGTTATAGTATCTGATAATATTCAGAGAGTTTTTGCCTTAAAATGTAATATATTAAAATGTCTAGAAAGATTAGAAGACAATTATTATGAGTTTTCTGTTTTGGAAGAATTTGTGGAAGATGTGGAATATGAAAACTTTACTAATTCTAAAGATTTGGCTGATTTGGCATTAGAAAAAATTGAGTCATATTTGACTAATATTAATAGCAAACTACAATTCGAAGAAAATAAATCGAAAGTGAATGCTTATTCTAACATAAATCTTCCTAAATAGGATCTTCCACAATTTGCAGGTGACTTCAACTCTTGGTTGAGTTTTAAATCTATATTCTCTAGTTCAATTGATTCTAATGAATCTTTAACATATATTCAAAAATTGCAATATTTACAAAATGCTGTCACTTCAGATGCTTCTAGATTAATAAAAGGATTCGCAATAACTCATGAAAATTATAAACAAGCATGGGAAACACTGTTGAATCGGTATGATAATCAGAGAGAATTGGCATTTTCCCAATGCAAAAGGTTCTTCTCTCTAAGAAATGTTAAACCCACTTCAGAATCAATTTGGACCATGATAGACGTTTGTAATGAAGTACTCAGAAATTTTAAAACATTAGGATTAGAATGCAATCAATTGGTAGAACTTCTATTAGTATTTTCTCTTCAAGATAAGTTGGAAGATTCTATCAAGGTAAAATGGGAATTAACCCTTGAAGATAAAAATTTTCCTTCATTAAATAAATTTCTTTCATTTCTTGAAAAGCAGGCCAGAAGTCTTCAAGGTATCAAAATTACACCACTCAACGAAAAATCAAATAAAGTATCTCACAAGCCTTATTCACTTAAAACTACTGTAGAGTCAGATGACTCATGTAAACTTTGTTTTTCCTCTCATTCATTACATAGATGTGAAAAGTGTTTAAAGATGAATATAAATAATCGCTGGAATTTTGTTAAAAAGTCAAAGTTATGCTTTAATTGTCTGCGAGGGAATCATAATGTTTCCTCATGCAAATTTACAACTTCTTGTCGTGCTTGCAAGCAAAGGCATCACACCGTACTTCACCAGTTCCAAAGTAGTCCTAGAGAAATCCCTGTTAGTAATTCAAACCAAAATCTAGCTGCTACTAGTGACCAGAATGTAGTTCAGCCATTGGCTACATCTCAGGAACAGTTTTGCCTTGCAGGACAAATGAATTATTCCAATTCAATTTTGCTCTCTACAGCCATTGTTAGAGTTAAGAATAGTCAAGGACAGTATGTAAACTGTCGAGCCTTGATTGATGGCGGGTCTCAGACCTCTCTAATTACAGAATCATGCTCAAAAAATTTAAACCTTCCATTTTATGAGTCAGAAAATACTATATATATATATATATATATATATATATATATATATATATATATATATATATATATATATATTTTTTGGGTTTAGATAACAAAGTTGCTGCTTATGCTACTAAACGAGTAGAACTTCAACTTTCTCCTCATTTTAGTCAGGATAGCTTTGCCGTAAATGCTTTAGTAGTAAAGGAACTCACTTGTAATTTGCCTACTTCATAGTTTCAAAATTCGATTGGCCTCACATTAATGGACTACAGTTGGTGGATCCTTCGTTTTATATTAGTCGACCTGTCGATATGATTCTGGGAGCTGATGTATTCTTTGATTTAATTCTGTATGGAAAAATATCTGGGACTAAAAATCAACCATCTGCTCTAAACTCCAAGTTAGGCTGGTTGCTTTCTGGAAAAGTTTCCACGGCCTGTCAGAGCGAAAAGAAGGTCATGTCTTTAATCAATTGCCATGCATTGCTCGACTTACAAAATCAAATAGCCAAATTCTGGGAAGTTGAGTCAATTCCAGATGCTAGTAACCTCTCAGAAGAAGATCAAAGAGTCGAAAAATTCTACCTCGATCACACAAGGAGAAATCGTGATGGTAGATATGTTGTAAGTTTTCCTTTCAAAACCGACAATGCATTGGGTGATTCTAAAGTCCAAGCCAAGAGACGATTCTTCTCGTTGGAGAAGCGCCTTCAGGCCAATCCAGAGTTAAGAGATAGATATGTAAAATTCATGCAAGATTATGAACATCTAGGCCATATGCAACTTGTCCCGAATTCAGAACTTTCGAAACCATCTTCTAAGTGTTTTTATTTACCCCATTTTGGAGTTGTTAGGGAACAGAGCGAGACTACAAAGTTACGGGTAGTCTTTGATGCTTCTGCCAAAACTGATTCGAACTTATCCTTAAATGACATTCTTCATACAGGCCCCAAGTTACAAAATAAACTATTTAATATTCTATTAAAATTCAGATGTCACAGGATTGCTTTAACAGGCGATATAGAAATGATGTTTAGGCAAATTCTTGTTAATGAAGATGATGTAGAATTTCAACGAATATTCTGGAGGGAGATACCTGAAGAACCGTTAAAAGAGTATCGATTACTCACTGTAACATATGGGACGGCTTGTGCTCCATATTTGTCCATTAGAACAATTCAGCAGCTAGCTGAAGAAGAAATCAAGAAGTTTCCAGAGGCATCTAAAGTTGCTCTAGAGGACTTCTATGTAGATGATCTTATAACAGGAACAAATTCGAAAGAAGACGCCAAGAAATTAGTAAGTCAAGTAATCGAACTCATGAAGAAAGGAGGTTTCCCGATTCAAAAATGGGCGTCCAATGAATCATCTGTGCTGGAATCATTACCTACAAAATTACGAAGTTCTTCGG
This sequence comes from Trichonephila clavipes, assembly GCA_019973935.1. Classification (NCBI taxonomy): domain Eukaryota; kingdom Metazoa; phylum Arthropoda; class Arachnida; order Araneae; family Nephilidae; genus Trichonephila; species Trichonephila clavipes. The sequence continues at coordinate 518,579 of BMAU01019579.1, read as the reverse complement.
GATCTCTGCTCATAGAAGAGGATCATTTGATGAAAATCTTGGGAATCATATGGAATTCCAAGGAAGACACACTCAGAATCAACGTAAGTCCACCAAATGAAGTTAGGCCAACCAAACGGCAACTCTTATCCACCATCGCCAAGATTTATGATCCTTTGGGGTGCCTGTCACCAACGACAATTCAGTTGAAGATCCTGATGCAAGATATCTGGAAAGAAAACATCTCTTGGGATGATCCTGTCACAGACTGCATTTTCGAATCATGGACGCAATTCAAGAATCAAATGAAGCACCTAGCAGAGATTCAGATTCCAAGATACCTTGCAGAAGACGCTACAGCAAAGCGAGTTCTTCTTATAGGTTTTTGTGATGCCTCCCAGCGTGCATACGCTGCTATTTTCTACTTAAGAACTGAGCTGGTTACCGGAAAAGTCCAAGTTTCAATGATAACATCTAAGACAAGAGTAGCTCCTGTAAAATGGATAACCTTGCCCAGACTTGAACTTTTGGCAGCTCTGCTTCTTTCTGAACTCTACGTTGTTGTGTTAGAATCTCTGAGAAAAGTAATTCAAATCGATAAGTCATTTCTTTTCTCAGACTCCTAAATTGTTTTGGATTGGCTAAAATCATCTCCCAGCAGATGGAAAATCTTTGTTGCCAATCGTATCTCAAGAATTAAAAAAATGACTTCTGAAGCATTCTGGCATCATGTGAAGAGCCAAGAAAATCCTGCCGATTGTGCTTCACGAGGTATTGCAGCTTCGAAGCTAAAAGTTCATAAACTGTGGTGGTCTGGGCCACAGTGGCTAAGTCAGGATTCTTTACACTTTCCATCAATTGATTTGTCGACTTCCTGTGAAGAAGACGTGAAATGTGAGGAGAAATCATCCACCGTTCTTACTAATGTCTCAACATCAAGTCAAGGCAGCTATTTATTGAAATCATAGCTAAGTATTCATCCTTCTCACGTTTAATTCGAGTCATAGCGTGGTGTAAAAGATTCATCAAAAATTGCAGATCATCTAGAGTTACTGGTGTGCTAACATCAAAAGAGGTAGATGATGCTACCAAGATAGTTATTCAAACTGTACAAGAATCACAGTTTCATTCCGAAATTCAACTCTTAAGGGGGCATAGTACCTTTAAACGGCAAAATAATCCATTTTTCAAAAATATTTTTAAAAATTAATACAGACTGTTAGGAGCATTTTAAAGCACACCGCGTCAAAATCGGACCAAAAGTAAGGCAGTAGCAACAAAAAATGTCAAACGTCAGCACTGGATTGTCCATTTAAATCCAATGTAAACAAACCATGTTCGTTAGTTTCGGTTTTGAAATCGATGCTGTTATTGAAATTATTTTCTCCCCAGTTGTTGCTAATTTTTAATTTTATCTATTTTTAATGAGAGAAGGAAGTTTGCAACTCAACACTGCCCTAGTTCGAAGTATTGCTTGTTTACATTTGTATTTCATACTGTTTACTGCTGCTTTATTGAGTGTTATCTCGTTATTCTCGTAATTCGTAAGCTTTTTAAATTTTTGTTGATTGAAGTTTTTTTGCATCTTTTTAATTAGTAAAAAATGTCTAGTAAAGCTCAACGTAGAGGCAGTGACTATCGCCGAAAACGAAAGCGTTTTCATGCGAATCAATACACTCGAAATGTATCAGATACGCTTGCTGTTGACTGCATATCTGCTTCCGCTAAGAAATTGTGCAAAGAAAATTATCTTGACAAGGAAGTAAGAAATTCCAATCAATCTAATGGATATAGAATGATAAACATTGATATTTTATTATCTGAACTATCCAAATATTTAATATGTCCTAACTGCAATACTAAAGTAGTTCTAAAAGAAAAGATTTTGTATGGATTGGTATCTGAGTTTTTATGTTGAATGCTACTCATGCAGTACATTGACCACTTTTAAAAGTTCCTCAGTTATTGCTTCAAGTAAGGACTATGAAGTTAATACACGAATAACCTATGCCAGAGATGGCAAACCAGTGGCACGCGTGCCATCAGTGGCACGCGACACGATATTTTCGGCACGCCAGCTATCAAAACTTGTTTGCTTGATTGATTGAATATTAACGTCGCACTGTTCAGCTACACGAGGGCTTTTGGCGACGGACCACGTAATTTTGAACCATGGTCAAGTGACGTGGACGACACCTGAGCTGGCACCCCCCCTCTCCTAACTACCACACCACACCAACGGGAGGACATTTCAGCTCTCGACCAAAACTTGTTTGCATTTTATTTTAAAATAACAAAGTTCATTCTGAAGTATTACGAACAAACGCGAGTGATCGGTCGTGGAGCCGCAGGGAGTACATTCGCTTGTTATTGCCTTGTCTTAGTTACGTTGTGGACTACAATTGCTTATGATACAAAGTTTGTCTTTGCATAGCATAGTAAATTTCAATGACATAACTGCATTTTACAGTTTTTTTGTGTTACATTTATTATTTTTAACTGCTATTTGACATGGATAGCTCAACAAAAAAAAAAAAAAAAAATTGTAAAATAGTTAGTGTAACAGAGAATTTCAAACTTGGTGAATCTAGAAATACGGCATTATTAGTGAAGGCAAGAAAGCGGTGTGTGTTTTATGCTCTGGAACAGCGGTATGCAGAGCATCGTCTGTAAAATGGCATTTTGAAACAAATCACAAATCCTCTTGTCAGAAAAGTTAACCACAACAAAAATAATTAATTGCTTATAAACATTAGGCAGATGTCTCCAATTCAGCATGCATTCTACTAAAAGATATGTCTTACAATCTTAATATAAGTTGTCATCCAATCTGGAACAACAGAAGTCACACTAATGTTACTTTAAATGTTTAAATGTTACACGCATAACTAAAACATTTACAACTGTACAGTGAAAAGGGTACTTTTTCGTAGTAAATAAAGAGTTTTGAGTTGTTTGTATTCAGTTTCATAAATTTCCCAATAACCACAAGTCAAAATTATTTGACGGCACGTCCATATCTCATTAAACAATTTTTAAGAAAAAATGGCACGTTGATCCATAAAGGTTCGCCACCCCTGACCTATGCTATGCGTACAGTAGTATTGGGTTTTTGTGGAATAAAGAATTTTTGCACAGCAATGTGTGTGGATTTGCCATCCCCAGTATCACAAAAGTCATATGAAAGGATAATGCGAAAAATAAATTTGGCCACTCGTGAAGTAGAAGACGACTCCATGAAAAATGCTGCGAAAGAAGAAGTATCAGCTTCTGGAAGTAATGAAATCTGTGTCAGTGGTGACGGTATGTGGAAAACACGTGGACACACTTCCCGTATTGGTGTTTGTAGTGTCATTGGAGATGTTACAGGGAAAGTGATTGATGTTGCTGTTCTCTCTTCATATTGTAAAGGATGTGAAAAATGGCGAGGTCCAAAATCTGGACATTCATATGAAGAGTGGAAATTGAAACATCAACCACACTGTGTAAAGAACCATATTGGTTCTTCCAGTAAAATGGAAGTAGACGGGATGAAGGAAATATTTCAAAGATCGGTGCCACAACGAAATGCGAAATATATTAAGTATATCGGCGATGGGGACACAAAACCTTCCCAGAGCTTCAAAGGACAGCACCATATTCTATCGAAAAAGTTGAATGTGTTGGCCACATACAAAAGCGTATGGGCAATGAATCGTGGCAAAAAATTATCAGACGGTAAGAGTATCAGCAGTAAAAATCGTCTGACTGATAAGTTCCTTGATACAATTACGACCTATTATGGCAATGCTATTAGACAGAATAATAGCTCCGTTAGTGATATGCGTCAGGCCATATGGGCAATTTATTGTCATTATAGGTCCACTGATGAGGAACCTATGCATCACTTCTGCCCAATTGGTGATACTTCGTGGTGCAAATATCAAAAGGCAGTTGCTACGAATAGTGCTTCTTTATTCAAACATAAAAATATTGTGCCAATTGCCGTAATGGATGAAATAAAGCCTATAATAGCAGAACTATCTGCACCAAAATTGCTGAAAAATGTGTGGGGGGTAAAACACAAAACGCTAATGAGTCGTTCAACTCGACTGTTTGGAAGTACTGCTCCAAAACTTCTGGGTCATCTAAAAATATTGTAGACATAGCAGTAAATGAGGCTATAGTGATGTTTAATGAGGGAATGACGGGACGTATAAAGATAATAAAAGCTCTTGGCTTTAAAATAGGACATTTTACTGTTACCTCTGCCTTTAAGGCCAATTATGCACGCATAAAAAATGCCGAAATTAAATCAAAATCATATACATTAGAGGCCCGTAGGGCTAGCAGAATGAGAAAAAAAGCCACAAATGAGCATTTTGCAGAACTAGAAGGTCCTACATATGAAGCAGGATCATTTTAAATATTATGTATTAAGTTTTATTTGAAAAATTGAAATGTCATTCTTTAAACTTGATTTTCTCACAGTTTCAATTTTTTACACTTTCCCGCAAGATTGTAAAAAACGTTTTTACTCTAGAGCTATAAAAATTGGCATGCATATTCTAGTCATAGATCTTAATTCTGCATGCCATAATTATGTTTTATGGTTTAATACATTTTGATTTGCAACTGTATAAAAATTGAAATTTTTTTAAAAAATATTTTTTATGAATTTTTTAATTTTAAAAAATATTAAAAAAAAATATAAGATACTTTTCAATTAAGTGGTATACACACAGAATAAAGGTTACATTTAAATTTAATTTAATGCAAAAATTGAGATTCTAAAGTGTATAATTTAAAAATTATCTTGCGGGAACAGGAGGTAAGTAATATTTTTTTTTTGCAATTTGGTATATATATTTATCTTCTTTTTTAAAATTTTGTATTTATTAAAGAACAAAATTTCTCTAGTTTTCTTAAAGTTTATACATTGTTATAGATAATATATAAAATTCAGATCAAAATTAGCAAAATTTGTTAACTTATGATGAATCGTAACATGTATATGACAACAAACAATTTTTGTTCTCGCAAGGTACTATGCCCCCTTAAAGAAGAAACATCCTCTTCCCAACAGCAGCAAGCTTCTGCCTCTAGGTATTTTTCTGGACACCGATGGAATAATCAAAGTTGGAGGAAGATTAAAAAATTCGAGCCTGAGTCCAATTCAAAAACACCCAATTCTCCTTCCTAAGAGCCATCACCTCACTAATCTGGTCATTCAGCATTTTCATCATATCAATTTGCACAGTGGACCTCAACTTACCTTATGGTGCATTCGACAGAAATTCTGGATTCCAGAGGAGTAGTCGGAAGACTTTTATCCAAGTGCCAAACCTGCTTTCGCTTCAAAGCTAAATCGGGTGAGCAGCTCAAGGGGAATTTGCCTGCAAATAGGCTCAGTGCTGGCAGAGCGTTTTTAAACGTTGGCATCGACTTTGGAGGACCATTCATCACCAACGCCAACGTTTCTCGAAGCAAAGTAAAATTAAAATCCTACCTAGCACTCTTCATTTGCATGGCAACAAAGGCTGTGCACCTTGAGGTTGTTTCGGACCTCTCAGCAGATGCCTTTTTGGCAGCATTCCGGCGCTTCATATCCAGACGAGGAAAACCAACCAACGTGTTTTCCGACAATGCAACTAACTTCAAAGGAGCCTCTTCATATTTAAAGGAACAGTTAAAGCTAATCAAATCTGTTGAAGTGCAGAACTTTGTAACTCAAGAATCCATTATATGGCACTTCATACCTCCCACGGCAGCTCACATCGGCGGACTCTGGGAAGCTGGCATCAAGTCGACCAAGCAGCTTCTAATTAAAACAATGAAATCAGCTGTTCTGAACTTTGAACAGCTTGTGACATTGGTAATGCAGATTGAAGCATGCTTAAACTCAAGGCCTCTAACTCCTCTGTCTAATGACCCTCAAGACCTGCAACCTCTTACGCCAGGACATTTCTTGATTGGTGCTCCAATGGATTCTTTTCCAGAAGAGGTCCCTTCACAACCAGCGTGCTTAAAGAAGCTATGGAACTTAATTCAACATCTCCGAAGTCAGTTCTGGAAGAGATGGCACCTGGAGTACCTAAATCAATTACAACAAAGAACCAAGTGGAATAAACCAAGACGAAACCTGAAAGTCAACGATATGGTCCTTGTGAAGGAGGACAATCTCCCACCTCTGCAATGGAGCCTAGGCAGAGTTGTTCAAGTATTTCCAGGAGACTATGGTGCTGTTCGAGTCGTGGATGTCAAGACCCAACGAGGACAATTCAGACGTCCTATTACGAAGTGTTGCCTACTGCCAACTGAAGACTGAACTGATAGACCAGGCGGGGGAGTATGTTTACAACTACCGTCAACAGAGGGCGCCCCGACAAAGACTTTAAAAATATGTATCTGTTTCTGTAACGCCATTTTCCAGAATTGAGTCAGTTCTGAAATCGAAAAAGATGGTTAATTTTTGTGGTGTGAATTCAAGTCGAATAAATCTGAAGAAAATCCTCAAAAGGAGTCATCTATTGTTTCTCATTTTCAGAATTAATGTTGGTGAGTTTATTTAAACTTAGCTTTCCGGGAAAAAAGGCAAGCCAATCATTTTACTATTAAATGAACTTACATATCTAACAATGAGCATTCGATCTTCTAATTCGTTTATTATTGAATTACTTAAATTACTATTTTAAAAAAGTTTTAGATGCGATCTTATTTTTAGCATACCACAATCTTCTACTTAGAGATGCTCACGAAATAACAGGAACGCCTAAATAATGGAAACTTTTAAGTTTAATCAAATTATTAGTTAAATGCGACTCTATTTCAATGAATCATATAAAACGGAATTAAAAATTCAAGGAGTTGAATTTGTATTATTTAAGCATAGGTCACAAGAATAAATCATTTCTGCGTGAGGAAATAAAATTCTTAAAAAAATTAAAGATGATATAAAAGCAACCACGTTCTTTAGAATCTAGATGGATTGCATACTTGATATTTCCCTTAAGAATGTTTTTATTTGTTATAAAAATTTTGAAATAAAAGAGAAAGGGTTAGCTATTAATGAGTCATTTATTAGGTTTTTTAAAGCATTTGAAGAGAGACTAAAGAAGGGGGCTAGCAAAAACTCTATTAAAAAGATTAAGTGAGCTTGATTTGAATATTACAAATTTTTAAGTTGTAGAGGGCATAACATATATACTACAGCGGTAAGAACATGAAAGGGAAATATAAAAGAGTACAATCTAGAACAAGTGTCGACAACCTATGGTCTGTGGTACAATTTTCAGTGGTACACTACACCACTCTACAAAATTATCACATGAAAGTTAAATCTCCTAGTCTCTTCTTTCTGCGCCTTAGGCATTTTCTCTCCTTTTGTTCGGCTTGTCGTGATGATAATGAGTACAGAGTATATGATTTCAGTCGAAAGTAGAATTCAGTTTGATGTACGTTGAGCGATATAGGTTACTTTTAACTTTATATATATATATATAAATTTTATTGTATTTTATTTGTTTACTTGTGACTATTCATACACCTACATATTTAATCAAATGCCCACTTAAAAAGGAAAGCATGATGTTCGTGGTTTTCAAAACTCTTGGTATAGTGAATATAGGGATTCATACAACAAAAAGATTATACTGTATGTATGATATGTCGCTGTCACACGTTAAGCGGACAAAGACATTTTCAAACTAAACACCAGTTCACAATTAAGAATTCCAATGACAAATGGGAAGTTATAAGAATATCTGTAACTCAGCGTTTCTCAAACTGTGGGGCACGCCCCCCTGAGGGGGCGTGATAACTCTATGGAGGGGCGCGAGCATATTGAAACCTCGGAAACAAAAAATTATTTTTAAAAAATATTAATTTGCTAAACGCTAACAAATAAAATACAATCTGACATAATAAAAATATAATACACATTTACACTGATACAATACACTTATAAATGTATCAGTACTGCACAATGTTTTTTTGATAATTAATTTAAATATAGTAAGTTAAGAACAAGCTTAATTATTACCAATAACTCCATGGGCTTGTCGTATATAAAATTATACACAAAAATTAACACTCATCTTGATAATTCGTACGCTTTATAATTAATCACTTAACTGCCGATTAAAAGTTACCCGATTCGCTCCCTAATGACATCGCTTTCCACGTAAGCGCGTATATGTGATGTACATGGGGAGGGAGAAAAGGAATGTGAATAGGCAAATCTTCTGAAGTAAATCCTTCGCAAACACCATCAAGGTCCTTTTAATGCATTCCAAAGCCTTCGGAATGATTTTATGAATGGCAGTGCACAGAAAAGATCGTACTTCGGGAAAACGTATATGTACGTCCGGGGTAATTAAGGCTTTGGCTGAGCGTACAAATATACGCAGGTGGTACTTCAGTGGTTAAAATAGTATATTGTTGCTTTAGAGTCAAAATATAGTATTATTGAATTCAATGCATTGTTATTGTGTGGAGGGGGGCGCTAGGAAAATTATGATTGAATATTGGGTCGCAAGTATTGAAAGTTTGAGAAGCACTGCTGTAACTGTATGCAAAAACAAGTTACATTGTTTCATCAAAAAATTGGAACCAACCACAAAGCGACCGAAAGCAGTTTCATAATTGCTCATTGATGTACTGTAATTGCAAACATTTCGTAGATGGAGATTTTATATTTATTTTTATGTTAATAACTATATTTAAATGAGTCAATTAATCTATATAAATAAAATTGTGGTGTGTGTTTGTTCAAAGCCGCTAATCTCCGAAACTACTGAACCATATCCTCTGAAATTTTGAAATAACGTTGGATTTGAATCCGCACGGGTTCTTATGTACTTATTATATAATGCTCAAAACAATTAGGGGAGCACATGATTTTAACAAAAGTAAGCAAAGATGTATACCAATAAATAACATAAAATGAATCATCCATAATGTAAAGCCCACCAGGAAACGGAAGAAGAAAACTTTATATGCAAGTCAAAGTTCATGACGTCAAAAACCAGAAAAAGGAGATAATGGCAGAAATCGGGATGTTGCAGAAACGTCTGTTTTATTGCCGTAACTGTGAAATTCGATTGCGCAGTATTTTTTTTTTGAGACAAGGTTACTTGAGAATGTCTCAACAACGTGATTTACCGGAATCCAGGGCATGGCGTGTTATAAACAGACTGGAATCCGGCCAATCACAACGTAGTGTCGTGGACGCTCTTGGAGTCGCCAGAAGTGTTGTTGCAAGGCTGTGGAATCAATTCCAAGAAACAGGAAATGTTAGACGTCGACCAGGGGCAGGTCGGCCACGCGCCACTACATCAACTGATGACCGGTATATACAGTTAACAGCCCGTCGAAACAGAACAGAGAATGCTACGCAGCTGCAAAGACAGTTGCTCTTGGCAACAGGACGAAGGGTGTTCTGCCAAACAGTACGTAATCGGCTTCATGAGGGATGGCTCTATGCACGTAGGCCAATGGTCTGCATTCTGTTGAACCCACGCCACCGTGCGGCCCGAAGAAGATGGGCTGCTGAACATCGAGATTGGGAGTAACATGATTGGAGCCAAGTGCTGTTTACAGACGAGTCCCGATTCAATCTAGAGTGTGACACCCGACGTGTTCTTGTATGCAGGGACAGGGGCACTCTCTCGAAATAACCCCGCATTCGTTCGTGAAAGGTCACAATACAGAAGAGCTGGTTGGATGGTATGGGGTGGAATCAGCATAGGCGGACGTACGGTCCTGCATATCATTTGGAATGGCACTTTGACGGGCCGAAGGTATGGAGGCCAGATACTTCGACCTCATGTTATCCCTTACGCTGGAGCCATTGGAGATTCCTTTGTTTTCCAGGATGATAATGCCCGACCGCATAGAGCTCGTCTGGTGGAGAACATGCTTGAAGCTGAAACAATACAGCGTATGGAATTTCCAGCGTTCTCTCCTGACCTGAATCCAATCGAGCATGTTTAGGACATGCTCGGACGTCGCATTGCTGCGCGACCAAGGCCGCCTGCTACTGTCCGAGACTTGGAGATTGCACTTCTTGAGGAGTGGAACAGTATTCCCCAAATTCTGATCGATAACCTCATCGCATCCATGGCAAACAGGTGTGCAGCAGTCTTAGCTGTTCGAGGAGACCACACGTCCTATTAAAACTCATGCATCATGTCTAAACAGTATCTTTTTTTATCGTTTACTTGTAACCAAATTGTTCCCTAAATCATCTTTTCATGTTTTTTCCCATATTTTCAAAGAATTAAAGCTTAATTCCAAATTTTTTACGCCTTTTTTCTGTATTGCGCATTGATACGCGTGTACTATGCAATGTATGCCAATACGTGGCTGTCTCACACGGTTTTCTTCATTTTTTTGCTTGCTCCCCTAATTGTTTTGAGCAGTGTATTTCGTAAGTATCTCTAAATTTTTTTAAAGTTTAGTTTTGAAGTGATTTTCTGTTGTTATGACGTCATATGATGTCACGTTTCTCACTAAATGGAAAATTTATACTTTACACGCAGTTTTTCAAGATTATTACATATTTTTGCTTTAGCTATGCTTATCGGTTGGAATATTTATCCAATTTTTCTCTTCTTTTTGATACTTAATAAGGATTATTTTTCGAATAAATCATTTTTTAATGATTATTTTTTTTAACAAATAAAATTTTGTTTTATAGCTTTGACAACATTTGTATAGCATTATCGCGGGACGCATTATAGCATTATCGTATAGCATTATCGCATTACAAATTACAGCTTACTTATTCAAAATTTCTCGCAAAATTTATCAATTCTTGAAAAAGCGAACATTATAATTTTTGCAAACCAAAACTTCTTATTGATAAGGGTATTTCAGTTTTATCACCGCAATTAAAGTTAGTATTGTATTTTCGTTTTCGTTACTTGCTTTAGGTAGTATGAAATTAATATCAAGAATATTAGTATTTTATCTTTCTCTCCCGTAATCCTTTTTTTAATTCAATACATAATTTTTTTATATTTTTGTAATTACGTTTCTTTCCTTTTTGCTTCCAATTTGCGATGTTTTAATTTGTCCAAATTAATCGACGGCATTGTCCTTAAATACGTTTTTTTTTTATCTGTATTTGATATTTTCTAAAATTTTGATGTTTCTCTGAAATATGAAATAAAGATTTTCTACGATATATTTTGTGTTTGTACGAAACTGTTTATATTGATTTTATCAAAATATTGAGCCTTATTTTATTTTGGATTTCTTCTTAAGATTTAATTTTATTTTATAACTAGCTGTACCACATGTTGCTATGGCTCAGTCAGGTTAAAAACACTGGTGCTCCACAAGGTAAATAATAGTCAAAAATTGAAGCAAATAAAAGAAAGGATTCTTACATATTATTGCAGCAATCACCCCACATCTATTATAACTCGTCAAGTTGGCAACCCCGATTTCCTATGTGTTGAATTGGCAACAGATACTTCATTTCATATAATGTCACCAAAAGGTTGCGATAATGCGTAATTACCGTTTGCTTTTGTCAGATACATATCTATCGCTGTATCAGCCGTACCATATCTGAAAAAGCCCCTAAAATAATTTTGATACAGGACCCACTCAGAGCTGTTTTGCAATTTCATATGTCTTTATTTTAACCTTTAGGTGTGTGCAATTGGCTTCAGTGCATAAAATTGTTTTACAGAAAATCTAACGTGAGTCATACTGGCCAAATAAAAGCAGTGTTGGTAGTAATTACATATCAAACTGGAATAGGCATCGGAGAATGAGCAAAACAGACAAATGGTTTATGTACCTGTTGATGAAGCAGGTGGTCGTAAGATTGTAATTATTTTTGGTACTTATGTACTATCACCAACGTTCAAAATAACTTGCCAAGTTAACACCTCTAATTTCGCATCCTATTATTTTATTTATTTATTTATTTTTTGCTTAAAAGTAGTATACAAAATTTAATACTTATGTTACTAATTTGTATGGTTTATAAGATCGCCTATTGTAGCTTTAGCGTCAAAGTGCATTATTATTGCATTCAGTACATTATTAATGTATAAGGGGGGCATGATAAAAATTGTGATCGAAAAGGGGGGCGTCAGTATTGAAAGTTTGAGAAGCACTGTCTTATGTATCAAAAAAAGAAAGGAAATGAAGAAAAACTTTAAAGAAGGTTCCTTGACACATTTATCCACTTCCAGAAGAATTAAATTTTTTCTTTGATGCTCAAGCACTTACGTTTTGTCATTTTCGAGCTAGTAGAAACGAAAATACCAGTACGGCTGATCAGCACTACAAATGAACGGAGACTACTTACAGGACACGGGGACACGAGACAACTCCACTGAGGGTGAAAGGAGATATCGAAGATATTTGCAGTGAACCGGACAATGGGGGTTAACGGTTGCACTTCTTGGATGAAGCGCTCAGAATTCTATTGCTCTGGGCGATTCAGACACTTAAAAATGAGTTCAAGATTTATGACCCCCATAAAATGTGTTAAAAGGAAAAAATAGTTTGAAGTGCCGAGAAAAACTTTAAAATTAGGGAGGGGGGGAATTGAATTGCAAGAGAAAAAGTTCGTTACATAGAAATTGCACTTCGCTATTGAGCGGTTTTTACGAAGAAAATCGTTAAATGTTCTAGGTTCCAGGAAGAAGTTCGCTATATAGCAAATTTTGCAATATAGAAGTTCGTAATATGGAGGTTCGACTGTATCTCAATGTAGCAGATTTACGACATCAGGGATGAAAATATATCTGAAAGTTTTGACTTGTTGCATTTAATTTTTTTTCTTGCAGTTATAAATTCTAAGTCAAATATTTAAAAATGTTCGATCTTAATTAAATTTTTTTTTCTGGAATTAGAAAAAAACTGCTTCTACTATTTGATACAAATGTTTTGTAAATTGTTGAAAATCTAACTTTAAGGAAGTCATTTTTAAACCATCATATCTCAGAAACTTTCAAGCAGAATTTTGACGAAATTCTAAGTTTAAGCTAATTTTATGCTGACAAATAAAATGCTTGAAAAATACCGTCGAAAATGTAGATTTTTTTTCTTTAAAATATAGTTAATCACATTCCATTGTCAAAATTGTGTTCATCTTGTAGCATTAACTTTGATACTAATCTTTCCAGGTGCAATCGCTTACCGTAGTATACGTAGTTTACCATTCTGTTAATAGTTACCAATATTGAAATTAAAATATTTTTGTACATATGTTGATAAATTCCAAAGAAAATTGCTTAGCTTGTCCTGCTCGGTTGTTTCATTTAATTGAGTATGTGTTTAGTACCCCATAATAATTTCAAAAGTTGATTAATGTTTTTCCATTTTCTTAGCTACTGTACGTACATCTTTAAAATTTCGTCTCCTTAATTTTTTTAAATTTAATTTATAATTAGTTTATAAGTACCCTTTCTTCACACAAGTTAATTTTTTGAAAATAAAAAATTATTATTCTTGATATAGTAGCTGAATTGTAAGGAGAGTACAGCCCGTACAGAATATTGTATAGAAAAATGAAAAAAAATAATGAGTGCACATATTATTTATCTATAACGCCCCTTAAGCCCTCTCAACGGCCCTTGTTGCTTAATGTTCGCAAAATCTTTTTGTTGCGAATTTCTACTTCATGTGATAGGAATATCACTACCAAATTTTAAGTCTGTAGGCCTAATAGTTTAAAAACATGAATATTAATCTATAACGTCCTTTAAGCCCTTGGTCAATTTTAGCAAAACCTCTTATGTAGCGGATTTCTACTTCATGAAAGAAACGCATCTACTGAATTTCAAGTCTATAGGTCTTATAGTTGAAAAACTCTTCAACGCCTCTTAAGGTATCCGACTACCCTAAAATCCCGATTTTTTTTTCAAAATTGATAATTTTTTTATGATTTTATTTTATAGGCAATCTTGTCTTAATAAAAATACCAAGTTTTTTATTTTCCATTCACTAGAACAAAAGCTACATGTTTTTTAGTAAAAACAGATGCCATACCTTTACACAAGATGCCAAACTTTAAAATGCGCTTTACTCGAAATGTGTTTCTTTCGAAAAACTCAAACGGGGACAGCAATTGCTCAAAAAGTAAAATTTGCTGAAATTTGTTCTGTATGTTTTGTATAACAATGGAAGTGTTTTGATCTTCAGATTTATCAATCACTATTTTATTTCAAAATTTACAGTCCTTTATGTGAATATAATCACTGTTTTTTTAAGCAATTTCATATAATCACTAAGATAAAGTGCTCTAGTTTTTGTAAAAATTAAAATATCTCTTATCCTGAAGGTCATTTCAAATATCAACAAGAAAGAAACACATCAAAATCGGGAAATTGAGAATTTGTTCATAAAATTTTTGTACAGAGCGGGTCCCGTTTAGGTAAATTTTTATACATTTTCACCAGTTTTTTACTCATTTTAATAACTATAATTTTTTTTCCTATTTTCAATCTTAGAATTTTTTCCTTAAAATATACTAAATAAATCTAAAAATCACTTAAGAATCTCCATATCTCCATTTTTTGAAAAAAAAGTTGTCGCAAGTAGTCGGATACCTTAAGCCTCCCACAACGACCAATTCACGTTAAAACGGGAACCTTCTTTATGGATGGGGGACAGAGAGGGCTACCACACCATATAACTCATTTGGTTGTACCAGAACTTGTTTCTGAGTTTTGGAGGAAAGCACATTGTACATTTCCTTTTATAATACAAATTATTTTTGTATTTTATGTAGAGACTGGTACAAAAAAATAATTATCCAACAATTTATTAACTTATAATTTTGTATATTTTTTACATAATAATTTTTTTTAAATAATGAAAAGCCCCTTAGTGTGACAGGAAACTTCAGAAAAAGCTTGAAAAAAAATTTATTGCAAACTCCACAAACAGTATATATAAAAACTTATTTAGCATAATAAAGGAAGTTCAAGCAATTTTTTCAAGTAAAAATAATAAAATCCTTTATATAACTCATGTACAATGATTGAAAATTAAAACCAAATGTCTTCAATAGAATTACAAAAACTATATATATATAATTAATTATACTTAATTAATATATTTTACATTCAAGTAACATAACTGATGATAAAAATGAAGTTGTTCAACTCTTTGAATTTTATTTAGGGACATATAAATGAACTACTCCTCATCCTCTTCAATGATATTGCTAGGCGTTACGACATCGGCAAAGTAATATATAACTTTATTGTGCAGCCAGCTGAAACTATTATCAAATTGTAGAATGTCTGAAATAAAACATCAATACATTATTTATATGATTAAATCAGACACAGAGAAAACAATGGATTGAGATAGAAAGATAGAAAGGGAATGTGTGAAAAGAGAAGAATCGAGAAATGGATATTTTTCGTAAGGTTATTTACAACATTGAGACGATTGTATAAAACAGAAAAACTACTCCAGGAAATTCATAGAGTAGACATTTACTATAGGAAAAATTTATATTCATTAAGTTTATCTCTTTTTTCACTCTCTTCTGTTTCTTTCTCTCTATGTATATATTATATCAAAAACGTGTGCTGTATGTGAAGTGTTTGTCATTAAATGGCTATTATATTACGTACCTATATTTGTAGTATTTAACTTTCTTCAAGTTAAAATATTACTGCATATGTTAACGGACATGTAAAGATTTATTTTAATATTGGTATGTTCATTCAATCAAAATACATTCATCAATCAATATTATATGCTATTGTTCTAGTTATTCTAGTATTAACCTCTTAACACAACCAGTGAAAAGTTACACGATGCCACCGTTTTTCACACGGGTGGGTTCAGTTATGCCATATATTGGGGAATAAGTAAATTGGGGTGAATAAGTAAATCTTTATCTGAAGTAAGTGAATCCTTCGTAAACACTCTCAAGGTGATTGCATTGCATTCCAAAGCCTTCAGAATAGTTTAATAGAGCAATGCAAATTATCTTACTTTGGAAAAACGTATATATACACCAAGAATAATTAACGCACTGGCTGAGTGAGCGTATATATAATGCCGTAGCAATTAAGGTGTCTATATAAGTGATTATACTTGTTGATATAATTTTAAATACATGCAACATTTATACCGTATCTCTCCCTCCCCCTCTCTCTCTATCTATATATATATATCTGTTACTTAGAAATATTTGCATAAAGCATATTGAATATTTAATATCTGTGACTATTTGGAGTTATTTTTAATTCTGCATTACTGTATGAGAGATTAAAGATATTACCTACATCTTAAATCTTCAAAATTCGGTTTTCCGTTATTTTTACTTATACCATCAAGTCAATGTCCTGGATTTAAATTTTCAGACAAATCTCTTCTCTTCCAATTTATAATTTTTTAAAAAATCTTTTATTGAATTGTATAATAATTCCATTTTTATTTAAAGATTTGAACTAAAAAATTTCAAAATCAGTAAAATTAGAATAATATGTAATCACAATTTCAGTGTCGCGTATTTTAACCAAGTTAAAACGTTTCTAGCAGTTTTTGGGAAATTAAATATTTAATTAAAGATTTCAGTGGGAAGAAAATTATAATAATATGAAAATTTTTATTCGAAAATGAGATTATTTAGTAATTAAAATACTAAACAACCAGTAAAGATTTACTTTTTAAATACAGTAGTTTGCCAACTTACATGTATACTCGGCTAGTTTAAACTACAAAACTATAGCCCAAATTATTTCCTGATTAGATATTTTCTATCAATTGGTACGTTAGCGAGTTGAATAAAACCAGAGAGTGTACCTTTCTAATTTTATGAAAGATTAAACATGTATATCTCACATACAAGGAGTCATTGAATACAGTTTTAGTTAAGTAACTTTATATACTTAAATTTTTTTGAAAGAAAATGCAATAATTTCCCTGAGAAAGAAATTTTCTTTTTCACTATTCCGTGGTTGGAGAGGATGAATTTAAAAATGTTTAAGTTAAAATATTTTTAAGAATCCTAAAATGTCAGGGCAGATTGGTAGGTACACCAATCTGCCCTGTTTTAGTATTTTTTTTATTTACGTCGTAATTCTTGACCCTACCTATAATTTTACTTCTAGGTATTATATTAATAGATAAATTCACATTATTTTAAAAATTATTTGTTTGAAATAATTATATCTAAATAAATACACAAAGTTATTGGTAAAAACCTTTTAGGGAACAGGTTTTGAAGAATATGGAGTTTAGAGTTTTCTTGTATGTACAGACACAGCGAGGGATAAATTAACAAAGGATTTAAGTTATGAGAACACAAAAATTTAATAAATTAATAACAATTTATATAGATAAAAAAAACTGTTTCTTCTTCTGAAAATAGGATTAAACATTTGTCTTACTAAGAACTTTGAAAATTTAATCCATTCACACAGTTATTAGAATCCATAATTAGTATTATTAGATTCAAAATACCGGGTGACCCCAAACCCCGCTAACATTTAAAAATTTACTTATTCGTGGAATATTATTGGAGGTAGAGGTAAAAATTGATACACAGGCTTGAGGTGTAGCATAGTTTTTATCGAAACCAAAATAGTGCAAAAAGGTTAAAACATGGCGTTTTATATAACCAAAGTAATAATTAGTAATATTTTTTTAATAATTAATGATGTTCTTCATAATAAATGTTCCTCATGCAGGCCATCATTCATCATCAATACCCGTAGTAGAGGGAAAAAGTTGAGAACAGCACTGCACAGTATATATGTAGGTATAGTGAAAAATCGTTGTCGGATGTTTTCCTTTTAGCACAGTGTTTCTCAAACTGTGGGGCGTGCCCCCTAGGGGAGCGTGATAACCTTACAAGGAGGGCGCGAGCATATTGAAAAGTCGAAAACAAAAGACTATTTAAAAAAATGTTTTTAATTTACTGAAAGCAAGCCAAGCAAAGAAATAAAATGCACATTTACACTGATATAATACACTTATTAATATATAAGTACTAGGCAATGAATTTTATAATTAACTTAAGAATACTAAGTTAAGAACAAGTTTAATAATTACCAGTAACCCCATGGGCTTGTCATATATAAAATTAAAAACAAAAATCAACACTTATTTTGATAATTTGTACGATTTATAATTAATCCCTTAAAAGAGCCGATTGAAAATTTCGCGATTCGCTCCCCGGTGCCACCATTTAACACGTGGGTGAGTGTATCTGGTGTACTGAGGTGGGGGACAGAAAATGAATGAATACGCAAATCCTCTAAAATAAGTAAATCCTTCGAAACACAAGTTCCTTTTATTGCATTCCAAAGCCTTCGGAATAATTTTATGGATAGCAGTGCACACAGAAAAGATCGTACTTCGGAAAGACGTATATATACGTCCGGGACAATTAACACACTGACTGAGTGAGACGTTTATATACTCCGGTGACACTTAAGACTTTAAAGTCGTACTGTAGGTTTAGCTTCAAAATATAGTATTATTGAATTCAAAACATTGTTATTGTATGAAGGGGGACGCGATGAAAATTATGAGTGAATGTTGGGTCACAAACATTAAAGTTTGAGAAGCACTGTTTTAGCATCTTTAATAAGATTGTAGTTCAGAGGTCTTCACAATTTTCATCTCACGCAATCCCCAGAATTTGAAAGTGCTTTCGTGGAACCACTAGAAGTAAAAAGTATTTTCGTGGAACCCCACATTCCATACACGTACTTCGAAGAATATATCTCAAAATTTGTTATATTTGAAGTAGATCAGCATGTGTTATAGTCACTTTATGTAAAAGCAATTAAAAAAATGCATTGCATTTATTATTAAAAAATGCTAATCTAATTTTTTTAATATAATTTACCCATTAATAATATTAATTTGTGATTCAAGTGCCACCTAACGATGCATTATATTTAGTAAATGGAATATATCCTAGTATTTTTACTCAAACTATCGAAGTCTAGGTCTATTTAGATTAAATGCAATTGCCTTAAATATTCTGAGTTTAATTTGCTTTTACACTTTGTTTTTGCAGCCACTCATGTTAAGAAATATATGTTTCATTTAAATACAATGTTGTGAATGGCTTTACAATGTGTGAGAAATCCCGTGTATTTTGCATGAGAGAGAGAATTTGAAACTTAAAATTTAGAAGTTGCTCTTGCTTAAATTTAGATTTTAGCATGAACACTGTTGATATGTAAATCCCTTTCGTTCATTATGGGTGTAAATTTCCATAAATGTAAAAAAAAAATGCATTTTCCATTAGAAAACTATTTAGTTTTGCAAGACATTGTGCTAACTAACGAGTATAAAATTATTCGGTGGAACCGTAGTTGGTAAACAATAGAATTTAAAGATAAAACGTTTTATTATTATTTTATTATATTATAATAAAAGTTTAAAAATAAAGTTATTATCTATAAATAAAATTTTCACTTTTAATGAATAGAGAGGTGAGGTTTAAATTCTTGTAACTATACAAACTGTGATACCCCTCGGGCCGAGGGTATCATCTCTTCATTTACGCGACCTAGATTTGTAGGAGAAAGGGATTGATCACCCAAATTCGCCTTAATAAATCAAATTTATTATTGTCTAAATATATTGATCAACACAATACAAGTCTTACTATAGAGATTTAATCAGGAATGATGCAAGGTAATTCTAAATTCTAAGTAAATAGCACCTGAAATCCTGATCACTAACTTTATGAAAAATTATCTTAATAATTTTTATATGCCTTAGATTCCTTAATACGTTAAAGCCCGTTCTATATTTACACTTCTATATTTAATATCTTACCAACAGCTGACGGCGACCAGCATCCCAGCTTTCTGTCTCCTTTTTCTATTATATATTCTCTCTCTTCCACTATTCTACTAGCGTTCTACTATTCTTCTTTCATTCTACTATTACGCGAATATTAAAGCTCCATGAAATATCCATTAACTAATCTGCACATCGCAGCTTCTTCTTGAGAGGATCGGATTGAAATAACTCAATTCTGGCCCCAAAGATTCCCCAAGAGGATTAGTGTGAAACGCGATAAAGCCCCGTCACAAAACTACATAGAGAACGCGTGCATCCATCTTGCATATATTTATTTCACCTAGAATTTTTTTATTGTGACTCGTGGAACCCTAGGGCTCCGTGGAACACAGTTTGACGACTACTGTTGCAGACTTACAACTTAGTAACTCCACAAGCAATATTCACACTAATTAAGGCCTAAGGATCTGGAAGACAAACATGACGGAATTGGCTGCTCAGTACGTAATCCTCACCAACCGATGTGTGCAAGAGATATTTCTTATGACGATAGGATCATAAATCTGTATTATCAGATCCTCCATTGGGATATTGCTGCTGCATTAATAATGCATCTTCTGGTAAAGTCAACATGCTACAACTACTGGTGAATCTGTTTTCTAGAAACGTAACGTACATGACCGCATTGCGGTGGTCCCAAAGCCTATGTTATGTTATGGTTTTGCAATCACTTGCAAGATCTAGCTTGGAGCCCAAAACTTGACTTTGTAAGGAGGGGGGCTAATATTCTCCGCCAAGCCACTATGTTTCCTTTCTTACAACAGCTTATTTCATACACGATTTTCATGCAACGTCACTGACGTTTTGCATTCAAGCGCCATTTGTTGGCCCTTTTTCGCACTTGTTTGTTCTAAAGACCACATGTTATTTCAAGCATGTGAGTCAATTTTTGTCTCTCTACATACATTATTCCGTGAATTATTGAATTTTCAAAAGTTAAAGAACTGAATTACCAAGTATTTACATAACTCTTAAGATATTTAATAGTTATGTGATAGAAAGAGTGTAGTGGATTCATTTAAATGTAAAGCAATAAAAACTATTATACTCACAAGTGCCTGGTTTTTCACATTTCACTACTCCGGATTCCGATTGCACAATTGTATCAACCCTTTGCTTCGGTACAACTTCTTCTCCTTCTTCACATCTTTTTTCTTCAGGATTTTCATAATATAAAGAAAAAGCAATGTCTCTATTTTTTATGTCAAAATCCCATTCAATATTTGATCCTGGTTGGTTAACTTCAAGCTTTATATTCACTTTCGATCGTCGATTCACAACAAGCCTTTTAACTCCGGGAAGTTTAGAGAAACTTTTGCGATCTCTGTGTACATAATAACTTTCTGGTACTGGTCCACCATGTTTGATCTGTTTTGAAAAGACATATTATTTAGAATAAAAATTAAACTTATGACTAATTCATATGAACAATATACTACCAATAAAATGTATATCATACCATTCAATTAAAACAATAATGAATGCATTGAACTATTAAAAATTTCGTTAGATCATTTTCCCTAATAATAATAATTTTCATAAATTGAAATAATTTTAGCATTTGATATCCAGTAACTTGAATTCTATATTTCTATATTTTAAGAAAGAGATATAGAACCAGTCAGAGTACGGCGCTTTGGTCAGCAAAGCCTATATAAGATACGAATGTCTAGCACAGTTGTTAGATAGGTTACTGCTGCTACAACGGCAAGTTATCAAGATTTAAGTGAGTTTGAATGTCGTGTTACAGCCGGCAAACGAGAGATGGGACATATCATTTCCGAGGTAGCAATGGAATTTGGATTTTCACGTACGATCATTTCGCGAGTGTTGCCTGAATATCAGGAATCCGGTAGAACATCAAATCTATGACATCACTGTGGCTGGAAAAAGATCATGCAAGAAAGGGACCAACGACGACTGACGAGAATCATTAAGTGTGACAGACGCGCAACCCTTCCGCAAATTACTTCAAATTTTATACTGGGCGATCAACATGTGTCACCCTGCGAACCATTCAACGAAACATCACATAGATATGGGCTTTCAGAGCCAAATGATCACTCGTGTACCCTTGTTGACTGCACGACCCAAAGCTTGAGCCCGTCAACACCGACATTGGACTTTTGATGTCTGGAAACACGTTGCCTGGTCCGACGAGTCTCGTTTTCAATTGAATCGAGCATATGGACATGTACGGGTATGGAGACAAACTCATGAATCCATGGAATCTACTTGTCAACAGGAGACTGTTCAAGCTGGTGGAGGCTCTGTGAGGGTATGGGGCGGTGAAGTTGGCGTTATATGGAACACCTGATACGTCTAGATATCTCTAAGAGACAGGTGACAGCTACGTAAGCATCCTGTCTGATCAACTGCATACATTCATGTCCATTGTGCATTTCAACAGATTTGGGGAACTTCAGTAGGACAATGCGACACCCTACACGTCTCCAATTACTACACAATGGCTCCAGGAGCACTCTTCTGAATTTAGACACTTCCACTGACCACCAAAATCCTCAGACATAAACATTATTGAATATATCTGGAATGCCTTGCAACATGCTGTTCAAAAGAGATCATCACCCCTTCTTACTCCTAATGAATTATGGACTGCCTGCAGGATTCATGGTGTCAGTTACCTCCAGCACTACTTCAGACATTAATCGAATTTATGCCACGTCGTGTTGCAGCACTTTTGCGTGATCGTGGGGACCATACAAGGATTTTAAGAAGATGCGCCAGTTTGTTTTGACTCTTCAGTGTATGTATAAGGTTATGAAAGGAAAAAAAATCCTTTTTAAAAAAAGAATAAAATATAAGAGAAATATATACCGAATTAAAGATGCATTGCAATATTTAAACTGATTCTACATAAGAAGTATTCCAGATGGTTTACTTATCTAAAAATATATATATCATATATATATATATATATATATATATATATATATATATATATATATATATTGAAAATATTACATTATGACCAACTGCAAGACCATATTTCGTCTCAAATTTGCCAACACCGCGTGAGTTATTGGCACGAAAGTGACTGACATGAAGTTTTAAGACATCCTTTATCAGGCCCTCACCAAATGAACCTGCTGCATACTGCATTCCTAGCGTAAATGATTATTTTCAGGTGAGGTGCAAAATTTTGCAGTCCATTTCCAATGGAACTTGTATAGCTTCAAAGTTAGGAGCTAAGCATTAATCAATTACTGTATTTATTCGAATCTAAGCAACCATCGATTCCAAGCCGCACTCCAAATTCTCAACAATTTTTTCTGAAAAATGAAAAATAGTATAAAAGGGTTTATCGATAGCCACATTTTTTTTTTTTTTTTTTGCAAAATTTAAAGAATTTTGAAATAAGAACTAATAGGAAGTGAACAATTAATTATTTTACCAGCATTAAAATTTTTAAATACATACATGAATTTGTATACTTGCTCTATTTGTCCTATCCAACAATTTTTTTTCCTTCGATTATATGCCGCACACGATTTTTAGAAGCATTAATATTAAAACAATACTGCGGCTTAGATTCAGATTAGATTAGATGGTTAGTCTCAGCTACTTGATAGAAAGTCGGAGGTAGCTGGCACTAGGCACTCATTAACTGCTCCTGAAATTATTGGTCCCACACAATGAAAGGTCGTAGCAAATACTCCGTTTACCTGGTGAAATTGCAAACGTACGATTAGATTCATGTCCGATGAAATCAGAGACCAAGACGTAACTTGAAATTCATAAGCATGTTCCTCGAACCACTTCCTAACAATTAGGCCCTTTCGACATGTATATTACCCTGCTGGGAAAAACTATCACTCGCAATGGCATTCTTATCATGCCATTTGATTTCGAATGATGTCCACATAGCGCATAGACATCACAGATTGAACTGTGCAGATGATGAATCCTAATGAGAGACTCGATATCACCCTCACAATAATACTTTCACCACCGGCTTGCATCCGATCAACTGAGAGGCTGGTATCAAGGTTCCATGCGAAATCAGAACTCATTTATCAAGATGATTGAGAAGAAAATATGATTCGTCTACATAGCGAGTTTCTTCTATTCTGTTATGGTCCTATGCCGAGGTTCCTTGGCCCATTGCAGTTGATGTAGGAGACGGCAAGTTTCTCATCGTATGAATGCAATCTGGCCGCTAATTGTTTAGTTCAATACACATTGTAGCAAAAGTTTCAATGTGAGTTATGACAGACCGCTTACATTTGCAAGTTGATGGGGATATGGGTCGGTGTAACTGTTGCGCCCTCTGGCGGCCGCCATGTGAAGCTAGTTTTTGTAAACAAAGGACTCAGAAAAACGAACCATTGAAAGAACTGAAACGACATGTAACGAAGCGAGCTAGCGGAATGTGTTTTGTAGCAGCTTTTGTAGAGAATAGTTTTTAGTTTAGAATTTATATTGCAAATAAACACATTAGAATTGCCTACCAAAAGGAACCTCTTTGCTGTCAAGTCCATGAGAACCTCTCATTTAATTTAGAAACGATCACATGGATCAACGAATAAGAACACCACAGTAAACTTTTGATCATGACAAACAATGTGTGCTACCGTCTCTACTATGGAATCAATATGCCGTAGCCGACAAACCTCTGGGTGGCTACTTGTAATTTCCCCATGCTATTGAGAAGTACTTACAGTGACTGCACATCAGTATCCAACCAAGCGTGCTATTTCTGAAATATGTAATTCTAGACACTGGCCCATAACGATTTCAAAATTATCGAAATGTCATAAATCAGTTGGTTTTTCCATTATTTCGCTGAACACTTTATGTGCGAAAAAACAATCCATGACGCTTTATGTACAACATTAGTTAGTTTACCGTGAAATTTCTATAGGGGTCCATTTAGATTTGGTTCGGTCATAATGTAATGGTACAAATCATTGAGTGTATATATATATATATATATAATCCAATATATATACAAATATATAAACGAAAATATAAAAATAAACAGATAGTTATAAACCTAAGATAACTATATATAGTATATATATAACTATATAAGATATATATATATATATATATATATATATATATATATGTAACTATATAAGAGATATATATATATATATATATATAACTATATAAGATATATATATATATATATATATATATATATATATATATATATATATTCCAAAATATAAATACACAGATAGTTATAAAACCTAAGATAACTATACAAAATAGGAAGAAATAGTAGTACAATAACAAAATCCTGGCCTTAGGAACCAGGATTGCAGGTTTAAACAAGTTTTAGGTCGACCCAACCTTCATCTGTAGTTTATCATACTACGTAACAAGAGGAAAGGAAAGAATATCACTAGGAGGAATTTAAATATTATAAATAAAATCACTAAACTAATAAAATATAATTATAAAATTATAGTCTACTAGTATACACAGTATAGATTTAAATTCGATGCAAAACGTAGATAGTAAGACTTATTTCGGGAGTGTAACAACTGGTTATGTTTCCCGCCAAATACAAGAAAGGGAAAACAGTTCCACATAAAGTTAACTTATGATAGAATAATATAAAGTTTATATATATATATCTACTTTTAAAAAATCATAAATATATATTGATATAAATATTAGGGGAAAATATAAATTAATCCTAGAAATATTTAAATGATATTAATTTATTAAACATGTGGCGCCATCTATTTAATAATTGTATACAATTATTAATTAGATGGACTAATTATGACATTAGTTAAAAACATAATGTCAATAAGTTATTAATACAAATTGTATATCATTATATATATATATACATATATATATATATATATATATATATATATATATAAATACATATATATATATATATGCATATATATATATTTGTATTATACATATGCATATACACGGTCAAGTCACATTAATGTGACCACCACGTACTTTCGACTTTGACGTTAAATAACCAATCACAGAAGGATGCTGGCATCGCACTGCTATTGAGCGTATATAAAGAGTGTGTGAGGGCTTCGGAAAACACTACAATCGTTGGCATAATGCAAACATGTAAAGAGTTATCCGAAGTCCAAAACGGCATAATTTTTGGATTTCGGGAAAAGGTTGGAAGCATTTCCGAAACGGCTAAGTTTGTGGACTGTTCGTGTGTCACCGTGGTTAAAGTATACCATGCATGGCAAAATGGGACCGTCCAAAATTAGTGACGTGGCAAATGTGGTGTACCACGGTCCATAGGTGATAGAGGTGACTGATGGCTGCAGAAGTGAGTTCGGGAGAATAGACGTGCTACCGTTAAGCAACATACCACCCAGATGAACCAAGGGGCTTTCAACAGTGTCTTCCAAACTACTGTCCAGCGATCGTTGTTGCGTCTGGTTCTCCGAAGCAGGCGCCTGGTTCATGCACCTATGCTGACTGCTTCTCATCAGCAACGAAGACTGGAATTTTCATACAGGTACCGCAACTGGGCATCCAATGAGAGACGACAGGTAGAGTTTTCTGATTAATCACGCTTTATACTCCATCGGACGGATGGTTGGTGGCAAATACGGCATGAAACGTCTAAAAGCAAACACCCTGCAACAATTGCTGGCAAGGTTCAGGCTGGAGGCAGGAGCATTATGGTCTGGAGAATGTTTTCCTTAAATTTTCTGTGTTTATTCATCATTATGGAAAGCACGATGGATCAATAGAAGTACGCATCTGTCCTTTCAGACCATGTCTACCCCTCTATGTGCATTGTTTTTCCTCAAGATGGGGGCATCTACCAGCAGGACATTGTGGAGTGTCATACAACTGACAGCGTACGTGCGTGGTTCAAAGAGCACCAGGATCAGTTTATCGTTCTTCCGTGTCCAGAAAACTCACCTGACGTAAGCCCAATCAATAATCTATGGAACCCTCTCGATCGGGTTGTTCGCGTCATGGATCTTCACGCGCGTAATCTAGTGCAGCAATAGAGTCGGCATGGCTCAACATCCTAGTGAATACCTTGAGGATCCTAAATGACTATTTTCCCCTCTGCGAAAGATGGTTATTCTGGCTTTTTACAGTGGTCACATTAATATGACTGGACTATGTATATATTTGTATAAACGCATAACTCATTTTTCGTACATTTTTTTCTTTTAATTTTATTTCTAATTCTAACGAAAATGATTTCATTAATGTTTGTCACGAACACACTTACAATAGAATTGCACATTGGATCACCGTCAGGATCTGTGCGAGTTCCTCCTAAGAATGCTGGTAAAATTTCCTCGCCAACACCTTTCCTGAGTTCCTCTTGCCACCCATCTGGAAACAAATTTCATATGTCACTGAGAAAATCGATAGGAAGATTTCTCAAAAGATTAAAAGTAAGAACAGAGTAAATTTTCTTTTTAAAAGAGTTAAAATTTTTTTAACACAAAGTATTATCTTTCTTGTTTCTTTCTCTATTAGAGTTATTTCAATTCCATCTTAAACATCCGGAATATATATGTATATATAACGTAATTATATAAAGGTGTGCGATTTTTCAAAACGCTATAACTTTAAAATTACCTTTCACAATGACTTGATGTTTTACCTGAATATTGTAATTCAATGGAATTTTGTTTGGTGAGGAAAAACATGATAACTTCAAAATGCGCCAATAGATGTCACCATCAGGTTGAAGGCATGAAAAACACTAGTGGATACACAACTCTCTGCCTGAGAGTGTTTTCTGTCCAGTGAGATTCTTCAAAGAGTGACGAAGAAAGGTCACGCATTGAAGCTTTTATATCAGAACGTTGACTGAGCGGTAATAACTACCAAAGAAATTTCCGGACATTAAAAGGCATGAAATTCAACTCAATAACTGCATATGGTTTGTGAAAAAAAAATAGATTTATTTGAAGAGACCAGAGTTCAGAGAGGCAGGTAGAGCACGGAATCTAGTTGTGTTTGCAGCAGGGGAGATATAGACAAAGTGTTACAAGAAGGGACGTAAAGTGGTGTGGGAATAATCAGTGCACGTGGAATCGGCCTGATATTGGATATGTTCATCAACACAGTGCAATAGTCCTACGGAGTATCTTGCACTGTTATCCGTACAAAATAAATTATGTGCAGCATTCGCTACCTGCTGACCTGGAAACACGTGGATCATTTTCACAATGATTTCTTATTCGTATGGAAGTGGACAATTGGTGGTATGGAACATTCAATGGTCTGACGAAGACGATTTCCATAAGTATGGTTTTGTAAATATGCATTGCTGCAGGATATGGGTTATCGAGAATCCACTTCCACTATAGCCTTTACCTCTCCATCAGTGGCGTAATGTACACCTCCCTCATTGAGGGGGACCCAAGGGCTCTAGGGGGCCGAAAACCTAAGTTTGCAGGGGGCCCTAATATTCTCCGTTACGCCACTGCTCTTCGTTCTGAAAAAGTTACTATTTACTGCGGAATAACGACAGTGTTTATTGTAGAATTATTCTTCTTCGAGGAGATCACACCTGTGGGGTCCGTTATCTGCATCCTCACTGTAAAGTGGCATGAAGCACTTTTGATCAACCTTCCTACACTTCAATAGCGTTAGTATGTGGATCGCTCAAATTGCTAACTTCGGAGGTGATAAAATTAGAAGCCATTATTTTTGAACAGCAAGGGTGTTACATTCCCTGACTTAAGGCCTGTGATTTCAAGTTTTGGGATACCTGAAGAATATTGTAAACAGTGAGTGGATTACGAATCAGGGAGAATCTAAGCATCTTGCACCGCATTCGTAGCATCAGCACAGATAACCTCTGATTTGATTTTGAAAACGAAATTTTGTGACTCTATATGACAGCGGATCAAGGCAGAGGCCATTCGAAACAATTTATACCAAGGGTTGGTAGCTTGTAGCTGTGCTGAGACAAGCCAATCTAAAAATATGATTTAGAGTACCCCGAAGAGAATATTTTCAACAATTTGATTCCTGTGATAATGCATATAAAGTGTCAAAATAGAGGTCAAAAATACAGTTTTAAAGTTTCATAGCATATTGTAATCATGCATCATTTAAGGATATATTTTACCATAAATATAAACAATATAAAATGTAACTATTATTTCAAGATAAATAAAACAAATCAAATTTGTGCATATATTATTCATTTTTAAAAATATTAATTAAGACGAAAAAACATAAAATATAAGTACTCCTTCAATACAGTTGAATAAAAAAATTAAAATTTTAATGCAAACAATGTTCTTTCAAAGGTCTACTTAACAACGCAATATTAGGGATATAATTTGTTCCTTTCAATTTGACACATAGTTCCGAATGTTTAGTTGTTAAACAACTTTGTTGACTCAAAATAGATTTCATACAAGAAAATATTTGTTCACATATACACTGCTGAACAATTGCTAAGGACGGAACACAAATTGCTATGTAGCATAACATTAAGCGAGACATGAGGCCTAGTAGGATAAAATATAGTTGCCACACTGTTCAGACATTAGAATAAAGAATATTTATTGTTCTGGAAAGTACAAAAGCTGTGAAACATATGAAAGAAAAAAATGTTCATTTGATCTGCGTACGGAGAAATGGAACAATGCATCTAAAAGTCAGCAGGCACCTTAAAGAAAGGTATCAGTACGGGATATGTCCACCGTGGAGTGTGATGCAACATTCCACACGTCGTACCATACTTTGCACAACATTATCCAGCAGCTGTTGAGGCAATTTATCCCATTCATCTGTGAGTGCACGGATGAGGGTGTTCTTGTTTGTCGGGGAATAGTTTCGTCCAGCAACTTGCCTCCCCAAAGCATCCCACACATTTTCAATGAGGTTTAGATCTGGAGAACGCGCTGGCCATACGAGACGTTGAATAACCTCGCTGTCTAGACAATCCTGAACAGCGAGTGTTCGATGATATGTTGCGTTGTCGTCCATAAAAACAAATTTATCACCGACAGCACCACGGAAAAGAAGAACATGAGGAAGTAGAACTTCATCAATGTATCGTTGGCCCGTCATAGTCCCATTCGCAACCACATGTAGGCGCGTGCGGCCATTGATCATGATGCCGGCCCACATCATGATACTGCATGTCAGATATCGGTCCTTTTCCTGGATATTTTCTGGACGATAAGCAGTACCACTCTCGCGCCAGATCAGTTGGCGTCTACAATCCGATGACAGACTGAACCTATTCTCATCTGAGAATAGTACGCATGCCCAGTCCTGTTCAGTCCAATTTTGATGCTCACGACACCATTGCAAACGGGCAGTACGGTGCTGTCTGGTCAATGGGACACACACACTAGGTCTGCGGGGGTATAGTCCTCCTCCCCTCAAACGTCTGGCAACAGTTTTTCGAGAGATCTGCTTTCCTGAGGCAGCAAGAAACTGATTTGCCATCTGCTGAGTTGTGGTGCGCCTGTTCCTTTTTGCTGATAGGACGATATATCTGTCTTCTGCAGGCGTCGTACTTCTAACACGACCTCCCCCGTGCAGTCTACTACACATTCCAGTAGTTTTAAATGACTTCCACAGCCGTGAAGCAATGCTGTGAGCGATGTTTTACTCCCTGGCAACATCTGTTATTTTTCGCCCTTCTTCGATCTTTCCAATAATTCGGTCACGCATAAAATCATCTATGTGATGTCGGGAAGACATGCCAAACATTTTAAGTTCGTCTAATAAATCTTTCCTGTAAAACTTTGACTTGAAACAACAACTGTCCACACGCGTCAAAACCTTTAAAGCTCTTATGAACGCTATCACGTGATGAACAGACGTGGGAAAAAATTTGCATACTCATACTTCTTACTAATATCCCGCACTTATTCTAATTTTCCACATTTTGCTTCCTTTCATTTTGTGGTTGCTATGGATGATAGTGTTATTCGTCCTTAGCAATTGTCCAGCAGTGTATATAGAAGCAGTGCACATGCAATTTTCTTCAAACAATTCAATCGTTCCCGCATTGACATCCAGCAATTTAAAATAAATCTCAATTTTTATTTCGACAATTTATGGAAATTGAAAATAAGAACTGATTGATTCCAATTTTCCAACCGAAATAAAAACTATTTAAAGATTTAATTGGGAGCAAAACTCAGAATTATATATATAAAGCTGCTTTCTCGTAAAGAATATTTTATCTTTTATTCGAATACGAAATACTCCTCTTGTTAATTTTCAGCTGAAGCATTAAAACGCAAATTTGTAACAGTCTCGTTAATTCCAGAAATAGAAATTTGAGTTTTATTTTTCTGTAAACCCAATCTATACTTA
The DNA here is from genome assembly GCA_019973935.1 of Trichonephila clavipes. Lineage (NCBI taxonomy): Eukaryota > Metazoa > Arthropoda > Arachnida > Araneae > Nephilidae > Trichonephila > Trichonephila clavipes. The sequence goes on along the minus strand of BMAU01019579.1, from coordinate 487,505 downwards.
TAAAAAAATCATTTGTATCAAATTAGATTCGCTTTTCTAGTGTTTAATTTCGCACGAGCGGAGAGTTTTCCCTCTGCATTTATTTTCTTTAAACCTAACACACATTGATAGAATAACTCTATTTTTGGTTTTTATTATACACTCAGGAACATTGAAAGTAGCCTAAGAAGGAAACTAAGTACAATCGCGAAACTTTGCAAATAAATACAGCGTAATGTGATATGCAAATGATCCAAGTTTTGTGCCAATACGCATGCTCATACACGCCGAGGTGGCGCTACAATCAGGAAGAGGGTGCTATATAAGCCAGCGCAAATTCGAAGATTCATAAACGTGTCGATTACCCGCCGATTGTAGGAAGACTTTGGTAAGCGAAACATTCCAGGTAAACGTGCTAGAAGACATTTCTCACAGTTAAGAGAGTTTAAGAGAGGCCTGATCATCGGGATGAAAACTGCAGGCTGGTCGACGCAACGTGTTGCTGGCCAGGTGGATCGTTCGGAGGGTGCCGTTAGAAATTGTTGGGAGCAGTGGACACGAGAAGGTACCCACGCGCGGAAAACCGGGTCTGGAGAGACCAGGAATACCACGAGGACAGAAGATCGAAGGATCGTGCGGCAAGCACTTGTGCACCGCACAGTGACTCGTTCAACGATACGAGCAGACGTAGGCGTAGCAATTGTTCCACAAACAATTTCCAGACATCTTGTAGAAGCAAATCTTAAATCCAAGCGCCCCTTCCGTGCACTTTCTTTAACACCGGAACATCCCCAACTGCGTCTACAGTGGTGCCAAGCCAGATCAATGTGGAATGTCACAGATTGGCAAAAGATTGTGTTTAGTGATGAATCCCGGTTTGTTTTGAAGACAGATGATAACCGTGTACGGGTGTGGAGGCGCCCTGGTGAGCGGTACAATTATCCTCCCACACTGTTCTAAGTCACACTGCCCGCACAGCTGGTGTAATGGTGTAGGGGCCATAGCCCATTATAGCCGGTCCACTTTAATTGTGATGCGTGGAACCTTAACGGGCCAACGTTACGTTGATGATATTTTTCGACCCCATGTAGGACCTTTCCTAAATGGTTTCCCAGGGGCAATTTCCCAGCAAGATAATGCTCGTCCGCATACTGCAAGAGTTGCTCAAGACTTCCTACGTCATTTTAAGACTCTTCCATGGCCGGCCTGCTCCCCCGATTTGTCCCCTGTAGAGCACTTGTGGGAACAGCTAAAACGGCAGATGCCATCGTGTCACTCTGTCCATTATTTAGAGTTGGCTGTTCAAGTTTTGTGGGCCCATCTGCCTCAGGATAACATAAGGTGTCTAATCAACTCAATGCTGGACCGTGTGGCGGCATGTATTGCAGTTGGAGGTGGTCCAACGCGCTATTGATGTTGCCCAGTATTTGTGTCGTCGCACACCCTGTATTCGTTTAATTGTCTTGTTTTTGAGATCAAGTGAATCTCTCATCTGTGTCATTATGTGTATTAAATTTCATTTCAATCCGATGCTTTCTTCTTGGGTCGCTATTTTCAATGTTTCTGAGTGTATTTCCTATGTAAAACGTTTGCATTTTAGAATTTTTATTCATTCGTAAAACATATTTGTTTTTCATTCTTACCGTTGGTGTTAAAGCCTTCGATGGGGATAGAACAACGGAGGAATCAATACTCATAGTCTAACGGATGAGCTACATTTTTTACGATGCGGCTATGAGTGAGGTTCAATTTCACAATCGTTTTACTTGCATTAAATTTACAATATTATTCAATGTATTAACAAACATTTGGATTTGCATCGAATATCTAACGTTGAAAATGAGTCCCATTTAAACAAATAATGTTTCTTACATAAAGCATATTAAATACACACTAGCGGATTCAATGGAATCGTTTTATGACAAAAAATACTCTTTAAGGTACTCGTCTACATTCGGAACCATGATTTTACAAAAGCGCATAAATGGATAATTTTCATGATATTTAGTCTCACTTAGATTAGAATACATGCATAAAAATATTTTAAAAACATTTTGACAATATTTTTTTATTTAAATACAATATTTTGGCAAAAAATTAACTTAGAATAATCTTTTTTCCAAATGCTCTTCTTTAGTGAAAAATGGTTCGATTACAATAATATTTTGCCTGTAGACCTCTCTACAGAGGCTCAACTAGAATTTTTGAAATATATAACTTAGAAATTTTTTCTATGTTTTACGACAACAGAGGGGAGAAAGTTTAAGAAAAAAATCACCGATAATTATTTTAATTGTTTGTATGAAAAAAATGTGCATTTTTCAAAAGTCATATTTGATCCTCATTATAGAGGTCTGAGCTATATACAGACAAAATATTATTATAATAGAAGCATTTTTCACAAAAGGAGAACATTTGGAAAAAAGATTATTCTAAGTTAATTTTTCTCCAAAATATTATACTTAAATAAAATTTTTTTTTGTCAAAATGTTCTGAAAACAATTTTATGCGTCTATTCTAATCGAGGTGACACTAAATATCATGGAAATTATCCATTTATGCGCTTTTTTAAAATCACGGTTCCGAACGTAGTCGGATACCTTAAAGAAAAATGCCTTAGGCGTGCAGAGAAGAAACACAAAGCTACTTAACTTTATCTCTTAACATTGTAGACTTGTGTAAAGTGTGCCACACCACCGGCGCAGTCAATGTCTGATTTGTAAATTATCAAATGTAAGACATCTGCTTGTAGTGGCGCAATTTCTAAGAGGAAAGGCAGTGCCGTAAACCGAGGCATTCGATTTAGGGGGAGGAGATCTCGGACAATGACCTCCATTTGGGAGAAAAAAGCAAATGAGAGATTTAAAAAAACATTTTGATGAATTATCTTCTGATCATCAACTTCGAAGCCGTGAAGTAATATTTAAATTTACTCTGTTCACACAATAAGTTACTGGGCACAACATCAGCTCAATTAAATATACTTTTTACTGGTGAGAATGTAGACTGTCAAATATTCAGTTTTCTAAGACCAACATGTTTACTAGATGTAGAGGAAACTGCTTTATTACACAAGTGGGATGAATTCCCAAATAATTTTTCTTTTGAAATCGACCCCAATTTCTTATAAATTTAGCTCCTAGTTCTCTCTAAAATAACCCAAGCAAGGAAAAAAATGAGCAAATATGGAGAGTTAGAATGTGACCTAACACAGGTATTTACAGCACTGTTATTTTCCTTAGCAATTTCTGTCACTTTTGCAGCAGTTGAAAAGATCATTTAGTAAATTGAAAATAACTTGAGGTAACCGACTACGTTCGAAACCGTGATTTTGCAAAAGCGTATAAATGGATAATATTAATGATATTTAGAGTCACTTAGATTAGGAAATGTACATAAAATTGTTTTAAGAATAGTATTACAGTAAAAAAGTATTTAAGTACAATATTTTGACAAAAAATGAACATAGAATGACCAATTTTCAAAATATTTTCCTTTTGTGAAAAATGCTTCTATAATAATAATAGTTTGTGCCTGTATATAACTCAGACCTCTGTACAAAGGCTCAACTAGAACGTTTGAAATGTATAACTTAGAAGTGGGTCTATCCATGTTTTACGACAACTGAGTGGAGAAATGTTAAAAAAAGACCTCGATAATTATTTTAATTGTTTGTATGAAAATAATGTGCATTTTTTAAAACTCATCGTTGAGCCTCAGTATAGAGGTCTGAGCTATATACAGGCAAAATATAATTATAATAGAAGCATTTTTCACAAAAAGAGAACATTTTGAAAAAAGGTTGTTCTAAGTTAATTTTTTGCTGAAATATTGTATTTAAATAATTTTTTTGTCAAAATGTCCTTAAAACAATATTATACTTGTATTCTATTTAAGTGGCACTAAATATCATGAAAATTATACATTTATGAACTTTTTGAAAACCACGGTTCCGAAAGTAGTCGGATATCTTAAGAAACCGTGTAGACCAAGCTTGACTTCGACATTTAACGCTAATAAAAACTGGAAACAAAGTCGCATCAAACCAGGATTTAACCGAAGTGATTGATACTTTTCCATAAACTAAGGCTAGGAAAGGAAGGTTGTAAATCAAATTGGTTGTTAGTAGGTAGGTCAAATCTTTATATAAAAATAAGGTGACCTACGGTCCTCCTTTTATAGGTTATGTCCTTCCTCGAAAAGTATCCTCCTACTTATCCTCCTTTTCTCAATGTTTTATAACTTATCTATAAATCTCTGTGTATTCAAAGATGAATCAAACATGTTTTTAATATGTTGAAGAATTGTCTGAAACAAATATCATAGGAAATAACAGTTTTTAATGATGTTATTTGACTTCATCGCAAGTAAACTGGGCAGATATAGAAAATTGTGTTGAGTTTTTATCGAAAGAAATGTCTGGTATTAAAATTGATGACAATTGTCTGTTTGAAGAAATAGGCTGAATGTGTGTGTGCATATATTTAAATTATAATAAATTGAAATAATCGGAAAATTACAACATGATGAAATTGATTAAATATGGGTAGAAATACTTAACTATTTCAAAAATGAAGACATTCCATATGAAAATTTAAATATTTTATTTGAATTTACGTTGTTATGCCCTGGAACTAATACAGCAGTTGTAAGAATTTTTTCGGTTTGTAATAATTTTTGGACAAGTGAGAAACCAAGATTGAATGTTGATATTTTAGCTGTAGCACTTACCGCAAAATTCCGACTGAAGGATATTTTTTGTGTGCTCCAAAATTTCCAATATATTAGAAAATAACAAAAAAAGAGGAAATCATTCAATGAGAATATATTTGTTTAAGTAATTAATTAAAAGGAATGTAAGTGTAATTATTTTTGTTGAAATGAAAACAATGTTTCATATATTTACGTTGTAACTTTTTCTTAAATGTTTCGTCCTCCTTTTCATTGTAGAAAAACTGGTCACCTTATTATAAACCTTATAATCTAATTCGTTTTATTCAGTAATATCTATTACGTCATCTATTGCAACAGTGCACTGTAGCGCCATCTGTAATAATTTTGTAAGTAGGTAGTAGCAGTCGAAAGTGGTTCTCCACCACAAACGGGTGCACGAAACGACTAATAAAAAGGATTAGCGTTGCAAAAGATATATTTTTTAACCAACCAAATAACAGTCCATAAAATACGGCACAAATCAGTATCTATGTTATTAATTGTAATCTTGTTCGTTATTGCTTAAATTTTTTACTCTCTATTACTTTATTTCTCATTTTCTGATTCCAGCAGTACCTAAACTCTTCACAGTTGTTCTGGAAGAGGTCTGTCGTGGTGTCAAGTCGAACCTGAGGAATCACTAAAGCTTTTCCAAGAAAACTCATACGCATACATGTAGGTAGTATGTAGCTTTGCTTTCCTGAGTTCTTCAGAGCATAATGAAGAGCTGATGATAGAGTAGCTTTGTAACTTTAACTACTCCTAATTTTTTTTTTACTTGATAAAAGCTAGTTAGTTACGACAGAGCCTTTGGGTAAATAAAAATTTTTTTGAAGAAGTTAGATTGCATTAAATTGTCTTCAATTTTAAAATTAAAACACATACACACTTCTAAATATTTTCTTAAATAATTCCCAGTATAACATATAATAAAATATTATTCAAATTACTTATAATTACCTCTTCCAAAAATTTTTATCTTTTCACTTGTTGCTGGTGATAAGAAAGGCTTTATAATGGACCAGCATATTGTAAAATAGAAAGATGCTGAAATGGAAAGGAATATTAAATATTGAAAATTATGTGAAGCTTTTTGTGAGTGATAAAGTTTTAAATTATTTTAAGGCTATTTTCATGTAAATGATTTTAAACAACATATTGCTTCATTCCATATTTTCATTCAGTAATACTCATACTTGAAATTTTAACTCAGCAGTAAATCCGTACAAAATAAATATTCAATTGAAAAAACAAATTTAAGTAAAATAGATAGCTATCCTGTTTTAACAGCTTTCGTATCCATTTCTCATGCACTATTCAGTAATTATATTATGTAATTAAATTTATATTAATGCTTACTTTAATTAATTAATTTTTAAAGATTATAAACTATTTGAGCACCTACAATTTACGAAAAGCAGAGTCAAAAATATTTGAGGTATTCCTTTCTTACAAAACAAGTAATAGTTTTTCAATTTTAAATTTAATGTTTCGCCATTTTACGATGTAATTCAGGTATAAAAATAATTATAATTTTTAACTCTATAAAATATCTGAATTTAGGAACATCTTACATAAACTAATATGTAATTAAATGTGCATCGTGTTTCAATTGAAGTGAATTTTATTAAATGTATTACAATTAGCAGCGAATCCTGTTATGAAAATCAACTTCCTTGGAAAAGTTGATTTGAGATCAATTTTTCAAATAACGCCAAGGTAGAAATTGCCGTATGGAAAATGAATCTTACAATTTCTAAACATGTTTTGATTATGATAAAACTACCTGATATTTTAGACTTATTAACCTACACAACGCCTTTTACACACGTAAGTCCCAGTCCTTTTCATCATTACGAAAGTTCTAGAATTCTACAAAACTTTGGAGTCAAGATTTAGTAGATTCATGACTCGAAATAACCAAAAAGTGATTTAAATAGTCAATTCCTACCCCCATTCTCGAAAAAAAAAATCCCAACTGTAAGAAAAAAATTATTGTACAGTAATAAAATTTGGACAGTACAATTGCCTAGTTAACGTATTTAATTGATTGAATTTTCAAGATTGCAGGTTAATTTGAGCTCGATAATGCATTTCAAATGTGAAAAATTGTTACAATAATAGTCGGTGTATCCTCCAGAATTTTGAACGTACGCCTGCCAGCGTGCTTGCATTCTGTCATACAGGTGCCGAATGTCACATTGTAGTATGGAGTTGCATGCTTGTTGTATCTGTTGTGTCAATGTTGGTATGGTCAATGCTGACTATGGATGCTGCTGCAGTTGTCTCCCAATGACATTCCATACGTGCTCAATTGAAAACAGATCTGGGGATCTCCAGGCCAAGGTAACATATCAACACTCTGTACAGTACGAGGAGTCACAACAGCGTTGTGAGGGTGAGCATTATCCTGTTGGAAAACTCACCCTTGAATGATGTTTATGAATGGCAGTAGTATAGGTTAAATTACCAGACTGACGTACAATTCGCAACCAGTGTATTTGGGCTAACAGCGAGAGTGCTTGTGTTGTCATAGTTTCTTCCTACACCATCAATACAGGTGTAGGTCCAGTGTGTCAAGGCCTGAGACTGTATATATACAAGCGTTCCCCTTACAAGTCTTTCTTCAAAATCGTGATAAGAAAATCCACCTTCTTGTAGCCCTATTACATGACCTTGTTCAAACTCTGTAAGCTTTTGATAATGGCTTCTTCGTCTTTTTATAGACATTCTCATTCTTTTTATAGGCATTCTTCATCAACTCACTACGTCAAATTTCACAGATAAATAACACTCGTGAATTTTATAGCACACATTTAAAGCAACCCTAATTTGCAAGTTTTGAACGGCGCTACTAGCGCCACATTTAAGTGACAAATTTGAATCGATGACATCTTTCAGACGTATAAACATGCCTACTATATATTTCGTTTATCTAACACAAGTCTTTCTTGTTGGGATTCTTTCCCGTCAGTATGTAATAAAGATAGAATGACTTTCATTTAAGGGAATTGGAAGATTAAAAAATTCATGAGACACACCGCATTTTCAATTTATAGAACTTTTAACAGTTATCCTAACATTTTAGGACATTACACCAGTAAACAATGGTTTCAATTCATGACGATCACATAATAAAAACAAACACGTGTGCTTCAATGAATTCAAACTGGACATTAAACTAATTGTGAAAGTTAGATAAAATTTCAAATTCCATAAATGGGTAAAGAGATGTTCAGATGTTATAAAAAACCCTTTTTCCAAAAAGATTTTAAAATTGAAAAAAAAATTATGCATGTACTTTTAAATAAAAAAAATTTTGTATACCTATATGCGTTATTATTGTTGATTAATATGTCATTTTTAACAGAAAGTTTCCGCAAAAAGCAGTATTGGGCAACAAAGAAGCTCATTAACTTATTAGCTGGAAACATATGATTGCTTTTATTGTCGGTCAATAACGTCTTAAGAGTTTTTGAACTTGCTGGAGAGAAACACATAGCTGTCATTATCATGACGTCACATAAATTTAGCCCATTAAATTTTTATTATAGTTATTATACAATTAAATTAGATTTAAAATTAAATCCACTATAACATAATTAACTTTTATTTTCCATTACATATTCAAGTAGCAAAATAAAAACACAATTATTTCTCCGAAACAGATGGCCCAATCTCAAAACACTTCTTATCCCAGATCATAATTTTTATATATTCCATATGATGGCATTAACTTTCAAGTATAAGCCACAACTAAGAAGGTACTTCACATTTGGGCATAAGTGGTTAAAACACTTAGATTTCACTTTGGCGTCGTTTTTCCTTCAGTGACAGAACATGTAGATGGTTCTATGAACAAAGACCATTTTAAAAATAAGCTTGGTTTTGACTTGAAAGTGTCATATATGTATATATTTCATTTATCTCCCCTTAATATCAAACAAAAGTTTTAATATTTTAATTTTGAAGATCGATGCAATTTTTGGCGGATGTGTGTATTCCTTTAAAACAAATAAAAACTTCACGGAAAACACTTGGATGAAAATTTAATAAATTTTTTAGTGATTAATGATTAAATTGGCCTTAATTGAAGACAATCATCAGGAAAACAATACCTACTTTGTTTATTGTTTCATATACTTGATTGTGAAAGTATTGACATACATTAAATACGAATGTGAACCCGAAGATAGTGAATTGTGAAATTACAGTCAATTCATGTTAACATGTCGGTTTCCTTCTAATGTTTATCAGAAATTAAAAGGAGAAAATTTCAGGGAAAGGAAACTTTTTTCAAGGACGCCGATGAGAACAATAGAAATTAAAAGATTTTTTGCTTGCGTTTCAGATAGATTTATGACAAAAGAATATTATTCTGCCATTTTTATTGCTGTGGGGAATTTAAAATAATTTTGTACGAATATATATATAATGCTGAGGGAAAAAAGATTAAACTTGGAATTATGATAGTATGATTAATGTTGGGGAAACACATAAAACAATTTATATTATTAAGACTTTGGATGAAGCATATAAAGTATTCTAAATGAGATATTTTATGTAAAATTAGCTTTTATTAACTAGAATAATAATATATTATGAAATTCACTGGATTTTATGTGGAAATATTTCATTTTGACAACTGATAGCGAAAGAATGAAATATGAATTTAAAAAGAATACATAAAAAATCGATATTAATTATAGACTTACCATTGATTAAATATGCTGACTTCAGTCTTTCAGGGTGATTTGAATCGTACATTTTGATTAAATTTATTAAGACATCAACAGCTAAAAATTCCAAAGCAAATGTATAAATTTTTTGGGGGAAAAAGTAGGATATGAAACAACAAACCTAAGAATAACACTATAATATTTTACTAGTTTTATAGCTGTTTTTAAAAGTATGCATGCAGCAATTTCAGATCCTTAATATTATATATATATATATATATATATATATATATATAATATTAATTTTGATGATAAGTACACAACACAGGCTTAATTAAATCGTCTATGTTTGGCATGAATAAAACTGAAATTAAAATTATGACAGATATTTTAAGCAGATATATATAAATTTCGGGATTCTCATGGTATGCATATGATTCGAGACCTTAATAACTATTTAGTACAAGAAATGAATATTAAATTAGATTCAAGTGAAAAATACTCTACAGAATATTGAACATTATTATTTATGAATATAAATCCGTTAACAAAATTAATTTTTCAAGTATATTTCAAAAATATCAATCCTTTTTTCCTATTAAAAATATTATTATTAAAAAGGCTTTCAAATACAACAAGAAACTTGGTAGATTTATATTTAATTATAATCAGGTCTCGGAGCTCCTAAGTTCAGAATCATGTTAATGCAATTTATATTGGGACTATATTGATGATTATCATCAGCACGTTGTCACGGGAGACCTTGGCATCGTGAAAGATGATTTATTAAGAAATTTTATGGAAAAAGGTACCAGTTTTAAACTGATGATCACAAAAAATAAATCTAACGTTATGAAAGAAATCATAAAAGATTTAGATAAATTCTACCTTAAAATTGCAATTAAATACGGAATGCCGATTGAAGCTTTCCATCAATTTAGATCTTATGTAGCAACAGAAATTCGGGAATTAGATTTCACTGTTGAAAATGAAATGATGTATAAAGATCTTAAATCATCAATAGAAAATATCCAAAATGACTTCGTGATTGCATATGTTGATAAGGTCTCTGATAATTATGCCATAATTTGTAATATTTTTACAGTAAAATATTAAGTAACCACATTTTAAATAATAATTCATTTCAAAAATCAATTCACAATAATAGAGAAGATAAAAATCGTCTTTTAGCTTTGAACAAAAAAGACTGAATATTCATCTAAATAATATTAATTATCCAAGTATTTTTTTAACACCAAAATTTCATAAAAGCCCTATAAAATTCCGTAGTATCACTAATGGATACAATACATACATCACGAAGTCTGGGAAGATCTTACAATCTCTTCTTCGAAATCTAATTGATAACTTACAAAACACGGCAATAATTAAAAACAGCTTAGAGATTGCTAGAGTTACTAAGGATATGTTAATTTTTTCCATGCATGGCTTTGATTTCGAGGACCTTTTTAATTCTATAGATATTGACGATATGATTAAGGTTCTACAGTTAATTTATGATAAATGTGAATTATATACTTCAATGAAAAAAGAAAAATTTGATATTCTTGTTAACCTCGTATTAAAAGAAAATGTCATTGCATTTGATCAGAATCTTTATAAACAGATCAAAGAATTACCTCAGGGTGGTCCATCTAGTAATTGTTTAGCGAACCTATATTTACATTTTTTTTGAAATTGATCATGTTGTAAATGATTCTTACTTGATTTATCGTTATATAGATGGTTTAATAATTTTTGGTAAAAACAGTGAAAACAAACTAAATATATTACGTTCTACCCTGATTATCTCAAGCTCCTTAAAACTGTCTTCAACTCTAATATGGTGGAATTCTTGGATTTAGACTTGCATCTTACTAACAATAATGTAGTCAGTAACATTTTTGACAAAAGAGATTCGTTTAAGATCCATATAATTAAAATTCCTGTATGGAATAGTAACTTGCATATATCAATTTACAGAAATATCATTTTGAATTTTTTATATAGAAATGATAACTTAACTACCCACAAAATAGATAAATACAATAATGTAAAAAAAAATTTCAATGTTGTTTAGATCATGAATACCCTTTTAATTTCTTAAGAACTTATATTCATCACAAATACATTAACCGTCTTGCTACTTCTAATTCCAAAACCACCACACAACAATAGGATTTCAAAGTCAGCATGTTAGTGGTCTTGCTGTGAAGATTATATCATATAAACTCAAATCACAGTTTACATTTTTTCCACACACATCTTGAACATATTACACATTGTTGACAACCAACCAAATTTGAGCCTAGTAATTTACATTTTTGACAATCAACCAATTCAAATTCTACCATATTTGATTGTCGTCTTTTTTGATATCTGTCTTTGCTGGATGGTTTAAATGTTAGCTCAAAAGATGTGTTTATGTATATTCGAATTTTTTAACTTGGTGAATAATTGATTTTCATTGATGTCAAGACGCTTGATTCTCTTCGTAAAAGCTCTGTGAGTAAAGAAATTTTGTTAAATTATTTTTTGAAAAATACTTTTCTTATGTAATTGTTTTAGGATTTTTCTACTTTTCTTACGTAATTGTTTTGCTTTTTTTCTGCATTAGGAGTTTGGGAGAGTTTGTTACGTAATAGTAGTGAGTGGTTTTATCATACTCTCTGAGTTTTTACATACACTGAATTTTTGTTTATTTTATTTTATTTGGTTTTTCCTACCGAGTTGCAAAGGGGGAAGGTTGGCGTCTTCAAACTAGTTTAACTCCACTTATTCGGTCCTAAGTCCGAAATTGCTTTCTGACTCGCTAGGTTCTTCTTTTTTTGTATTTTTTTATTTTTCTATAATTTTGATCTTCATGTTTAGCTTTTTTATTTTTATTACGCTATTTCTTGTTATGTTCATTATCTATTATTTCTTGTTTTTGATATATAATACAAATTTCTTTCATATATATATATATATATATATATATATATATATATATATATACAGTAATACCTCGACTTACGCTTCCCCTACTAAAGCAAATTACATGAAAGCCGGGGATGAATTGCACTACGGGAACAGTCGGGAAGATTTTTATGCCGCCTGACGGGCGACATAAAAGTTTTCCTGGCTGATAGTTGCCCCTTTAATTGTATTGAATGCCATATATACCGTATTTATTCGAATCTAAGCTGTCATTGATTCTAAGCCACACCCTAAATTCTCAAGTTTTGTGAAAAATTAAAAACAGTGTGAAATAGTTCATCCATATTCAATTTTATGAAATTAAAATAAATTTAATAATAGAAAGTGAATAGTGTGTTAGTTGTTTTACCAGTAGTATAAACTTTTAAATACATTCATGAACGTATAATTGCTCTAACTGTCTTATTCAATGATTTTTCCCTCTTCAATTCTAAGCCGCACTCAATTGTCAGCAGCATTTAATCTGGAAAAAGAGTGTGGCTTAGATTCGAAAACATACTGTATTTATTCCAAATGAACTTTAAAAAAATGTTAACAATGTATTCTTGATGTTTTTCTTTCATGGAATTTGAAATTGTTTTGCTTTTTATTTATTCATTTATTTTTTTTGTCAAAAAAGTTTGCTTTCGTATTTAAATAAATTCATTTCAAATGGTAAAATAAAAATAATTTGTTTTTAAATTGTTGTTTTACGCATAAAAATTTAAATATTTTTTTGAAAACAAATCACAAAACTGGATTACAAAAAAAAAAGCTGTAAGTAGTGTTAATACAAAATAAGGAAAATTTGCTTATATAAGGATTTTAAAAATTCAATTTGATAGGTATATATAAAATACTAAGAGCAAAACTACTGATATAATGATTAATATAAAACTAATAAATAAGAAAATATGTTAGCGCAAATAAAAATTTTTTGCATGACTGTAAATTTTAATATCACTTGGAAAATTAAGTCTTATGAAGTATCTCGTTAAATTTTTTAAAAATTGTGAAAAATATCTTTTTTTTTTGAACCAGCAGTTTTTGAAACATCAGGAAACACATTTTTTAAAATGTTTTAGAATGAACAACATTTTGATTCAATGTTTTATTTATAGTTTACTTAATTTTATTTTATGCATTATTCTGTTATTTTTTAAAAATTCTTTTATTATTATTATTATTTTAAATCTGCATATGGCTAAAAATCAATATTTGTTTATGAAAGTCTCAAAATTTGAAAATAATGTATTTAATACTCATACTATGTATAAATTTACTCACCTGTTTTATCCGTTGCGTTTGCAAAAGAAAAATTTTCGTAATTAAATATGTAGGTCCATTTGTCTATTACTTTGCCAAGCTAAACATAAGAAAAATATTACTAGATTCCAACATGTTTAAACATTTGAAGTTATGTTACTGTAACAAAATTTTAACAAGAGATTGCATTAAAAATAGAATAGAAAAGTAATTGCAAAAATTGTTTTTTTTTAAAAGTTCATAAATTTATGCCTCATCTTAGCAATTTTTTTTAAACATTGAATTACAAAACTGAAATATAAAAACTCAAATAATTGAAAACTTATCATTTGTGAAAATAATTTTTTTAAACATAATGAAATTATATTATAGTACTTCAACAGTAACATCTTAACTACCAATTAAAAGTTACGCAATTCGCTCTTCATTGCCACCGTTTTTCACAGATGCCCCGTTTACATGGACGAAAATTGCGGGCAAAATACCAGCATTAATCCTCTGTAGACCAGTTTACATGACATTTTACCGGTTTGAAAACAGTATTTAATTTTTGAGCCCTCTTTGGAGTAGGGAAAATGGAGAGAAAAGCGAATTCATTTTCAAGTTTTCCCATGATGCATTGCAACTAGGGTTTCTTTCTTGGGAACCAGAGATCCCGGGTTTCCGAGAAATCATAAGATTTCTATCCTTTTTGTATTCCCGGGAATTATACTTCGTTCTATGAAATTCCCGGGATTTACATGGGTTTGAAATAATCTGAAGTAGCTAGTTTTGGAATGTGGATTTCGAGCTCCGATATAAATTTTAGCTAACTGCACTGTCGCAAATTGAGATCGTTCTCCCCGAATTCCTTAGAAGGAGAAATGTCCATTTGAACCCCCAGCAGTGGGGTAAGAGTGTAAAAAGAGCAAGTTCGGTTAAGCAGAATTTTTGGAGCTTGCCGAAGGAGAGAGTAAATATATGGAAGTGTGTTCTGTCAGTTCCAGTCCTTGTTTGTGGAACATCTTTTCGTTAACGAAAACTATCTAGTTTTTAAAGGAAAATAATTTCGTATTATAATAGTTATTCTGATAAAGTTCGGATATCTTAATTTACGTTGATAACGTACGTACTTTTACTTAAAACTCTTATTTATTAAATTTTTTTGTCTTCATTATAAACTATCTAATTGAATCAAGAATTTGATAAAGGGGATGAAACTCTAAACTGGTTAAGGAGAAAATTTTTTTAAGAAATCTCGCAACACTTTTCTTATTTATTCTTCTTCTTAACCTAACTTTAGTGTGAGATTCTTACATTGATATTTAGTTATTTTTATGTAACCAAAATGTAACAATTTTATGAAGAAGAAACCAGTTACACAAACCAATTTCTGATATACAAGACCAAGGCTTAATATTTTTAAATACGTGATCGTTACTTCAGCAACAAATAAATTTTCAAGTATATATATATATATATATATATATATATATATATATATATATATATATATATATATATATATATATATATACCTATATACAGGGTGATTCAAAACAACGTGGACAAACTTACATGGTAGATCAGTCATACAACAAGGATTAAAAATCGTATATGAACATAGGATCGCAAACGCCCGTAGAGGGCGCTAGAGCCACGAGAGGGCGTTGCGAAACAAACACGACTTGAGCAAACGGAGATTGTCTTCATTCGAGCCGTGAATGCGTTGGGCGTAACATGCCTACTTACACACACCGCGAAATGGCTGACATGCACTTAATTTACGGCATGGCGAAATGTAATGGACGAGAAGCCTTGCGAATGTATCATGCGAAATATCCTGGTAGACAGTTGCCTTGCCGCTCATTCTTTGCCACTCTGCATCAACGATTGTGTGAAACCGGCTCGTTCAACGTGCACAAGCTGGATACTGGTCGCCAACGAACAACTCGGACGGTTGATGCTGAAGACAGGGTTCTCCAAGAACTGGAGCGTAATCCTTCAACAAGTACACGAGTTGTATCCCGAGAGACCCATATCCCCCAAGCTACCGTCTGGCGCATTGCACACGACGAAGGACTACATCCTTATCATTTACAACGCGTCTAGGCACTGGTACTGGGAGACTACAACAAACGTATGGATTTTGCGCGGTGGTTTTTGCACGAAAGTAATGCAGACCGAAACTACGCAGCAAGTGTTCTCTTCACGGATGAGGCTACGTTCTCATTAGAGGGTGTGATGAACTTTCACAACCTGCATACGTGGGCGGATGAAAACTCCCATGCCATACGTCCGCATGGCGCACAACGAAAATGTTCCATTAACGTTTGGGCTGGCATTGTAGGAGACTGTTTACTCGGTCCATACATTCTCCCAGAAAGACTTAACGGTTCCGTGTATCTAATATTCTTGCAAGAGGTTCTGCCCGAAATGCTGAATGATGTTCCGATGCCTATTCGTCAGCGCATTCGATTTCAACACGACGGAGCTCCTGCACATTTCGGAATAGACGTCAGAGCACATCTGCAGGCTACTTTTCCTGGCGGCTGGATTGGTCGCGGTGGACCTATCGCATGGCCAGCACGATCACCAGATCTGTCTCCATTGGATTTTTCTTGTGGGGATTTTTAAAAGGCCTTGTCTATGAAACACCTGTTGCAACGCCGGAAGACTTGGTAGAAAGGATCGTTTAGGCAGCAGGATGTGTTCGAGATACACCTGGTATTTTTGAGAAGGTGCGCTGTTCCATGCAACGTAGATGCTAGGCGTGTCTCGATGCTTCTGGAAAAAACTTTGAGCATTTGCTGTAAGCTCGACATTAGTCGAATGTGAGAGAGTCATTAACAAGAAAATTATCTGTGATGGTTTCGTTTCTTCTCTTTGTGTTATGTATTTTTTGGACGCCCTGTAGCGGATCCGGATCACAGTTGCGACCCACTGTTCATATGCGATTTTTGATCCTTGTTGTATGACTGATCTACCATGTAAGTTTGTCAACGTTGTTTTGAATCACCCTGTATATATATATATATATATATATATATACATACATATATACATATATATATATATATATATACATATATATATATACATATATATATACATACATATATATATACACATATATATATATACATATATATACATACATACATATATAAATATATACATATATATATATACATAAATTATATGTATACATATATATATATATATATATATATTAATATTTACTTTTTAGCAGCGACATTAGAAAAATAATTGATTCAGGATTGATTAAAAAATAATTGAAAATCGATTCTGAAACATGACACTGGATGGAATTTTTAGAACCAGTTCCTCAGACACATCAGCTTATGCTGGGAGAGCGTTTTCTGTGCTTCAGGGTTATACATAACAAAACTAAGATCTAGGCTGAGAGTAAAAGCATGGATTATATAATATTATTATTTAAAAATATACATATATATATTTTTCAAGACGTTCTGTTAATTTATTACAAACAGTCTATCGACAATGCATGTTCAATTGCTTTCTCTGAACGCACTTGATTGAGGACGAAACGTGGCCGTGGAAACTTAGTGGTCAAGGTATGAGATCATGGCTGGCTTCTCACGAGTTCAAGCCCAGTTCCACTAAAAACCCACAGTGTAGGGGCGTGATGCACGTTAAATCTGTCAAGAGCTCAAACATACTCCCGTTGCTGTGGTTAGTTAGGAGAGGAGGTGTCAGCTCAGATGTCGTCCTCGTCACTTGACCATGGTTCAAAATTACGAGGTCCGTCGCCAAAGTCCCTCGTGTAGCGGAACATTACCATTGCGACGTTAATATTCTCTCATTTAAAGACGAAACTTTCAATGATAGTGACCTTATCAATAATTTGATAGATAAGAGTCGAATAAGAGAAGAACTGGTTTCTTTGATAGAGGAGAACATATATGCAGGGATCCAGCATTGCAACCAATTGGAAAAGCATTTTCTTAAAATAGGTACCAATTCCGAAAGGAGTTTGAAATTCCAAAAAGAACTTCGATCTTGGATATCTGGTTATCGTAACGTTTACGAGCACAGCTGACCAACCAACTGTTGTCAAAAAAACTTATCACTTACTTTATGGTACCGAAAATAAATCAATTGAAATTTTATCTTCAAGTGAGACGAACGCGATTTTGAACTAATGCTTTGCATTACCATGCATGCTTTGGATTACCATGAGTAACAATGAATTATGTTTGTGTATTTTGAAAACTTCTCCATGTATACAATGAGAAATGAAATGTTTTAAAAATGTTTCCTTGTGTAATTTAATTATTTATTCTGTATGGAAGTACTTTCTCATAAATTTCGTAAATAATTGACGTATTTTTAAAGTGCGATTTTCTTATGCGATCCCTCTCCGCCGCAGAAAAGATTTTTTCTGTAAATATCGATCATTGTATGTAAGTTTTTATGAAATTGTCGAGTATTTTTTCATGTAGTTGCTTTTCATGTGGTCCCTGTCTACGGCACAAAAACAGCTGTTACAGTAAAAATTAAACAACACTGGGGTAAATTTATATAACTTGTGAAACTTTATTTACCTTTTCACTTTGTTTCTTTACTATCTGTACATCATTCTCAATATGTCTTATCAGGTATACAAGTATTTCAGACTTTCTGACACATTTTGCCAAACCTTCAGATTTAAATATATTGAAAGATCAAATACAAAATTTAAAAAATAAATGTAATAATAATAAAATAGGATATATTATTAAATAGAATTCTGAGGAAAAATACCAAATTGAACAAACTAAATTAAGGCACATTTCAGTTTATACTAACTTCAGACTTTGCAGAAAAATTTATTATATTATTTTATTACAAATCAAAAATAGAAAAATGTTTTTTTAATTTAGTAACATAATGCAATTGGAATTTTTATAGAATAGTTTTTCGATAGAAGTTTTAATAATATTTTGGAATCTACAATTCCTTTAAACTAGTAATTCCAGTAGCATGCATTACTTAAGCGAAAAAACAATTCTCTAGTAAATAGCATATTTTTAATTGTTACCACAATATGCATTTCTTTCTTTCTTCTTATTCAAAGATTTAGTTTCTTAACTTTTCAAAGACTATAATGAAACTCATCAAACTCCTGTTAGTTCATTCTACTCCTGCTCTTTTTTATTAAAAAATTTATTTCATTGTTTCAATTTTTGTTCATCTCAATCAATTTTTCCATTTATAAAAATATTTGTTTTTCTGTCAGTTCGTATTGAAGAATTTTAAGATCAATGCTTCTAATATATTTCAGACAGACAGAACATTTTTGATTTAAAATTTATTCTCTTCTTACCATTGGATAAAATGAAAATATTGTAATTTATTTTATATTAATAAAAAGTAGTAAAAGTAGGAAAATAACAAGAATAAGAAATAAAGAGTTTTTTTATAACCCATGATTATGCTTCCCTGATAAAAAGTTTGATTTTTTTACTTATTAAAATGATAAAATCATCAATCAACCATCAAACATTCTTAATAATGTTTCTTTTTAATTAGTTATTCTTGAAGTTTTAAAAATATATTTTACAATACATTTAACTTGGAAAATAAGATGTTTATTATAGGGATAATTCGATTTTTTAAACCGCTTATCTCTACCAAAGGTATTTATAAATATCACTCACTTTAAAATTACATAGAATAACCATTTTTACGAATACTCTGACGATACTTAGCAGTAATATTCTATCAAATCCGCTCTTCCAAGATATATGGCAGCACGGTTTCTATTATGAGTATTTTAGCGGGGAATGGGAATAAGTATCTATTCTTATTTCAAAAATTAACAACACATTTTAATTACTTTATATATAACCGATTTAAAACTAATTGGAGATTTTCAAGGTACTAATATTAGAACAATTATTATTTCTTTTTCTTTGAAAGACTGAAAAAAAGAAGTCCAGTCTTCAAGAGGCTTTGGAAATTTTGCAGAACCTACTATCTGAAATCAGTGATGTACTAGAAGAGGATTTTTCAGATGAATTCCCCAGCAAATAATCTGCTGGATTTTTCGTTAGATTCTTAAGATGGCAATCAAGAGACTGAACAAGACTCAAGGGGCAGTAGTTCATGTTTAGAAAAAATTCAGAATTTCCTACCCCAACGCGGTGTTTTAAGAAACATTCAGTCGAAACTTTACTCAAAATGCATAACGTGTAATGAATTTTTGTGTATTAATAAAAAGAAAAGCTGTTTCTTTGAATCATGAAATTAAAATTAATCATTATGTGTGAAAGCTGCTTTTACGTGTAAAAAAGTAAATAAATTTTAAAAAAAATAATAATCTTTAAAAATAAATATGATGTGCTGTAAAATAGTAGTGTTCTCTGGTTATTTAGCATTTTTAAGAGTTAAAATTGCGTTAAAAAAGTAATTCAGTTTTTTTGTATTACGAGAATATTTTAGACCTTTGTGTGGACTGACGGTCCTTTAAGTTACCAATTTAATTAATTAGCTCTAACGGATTAAATTTCCCAAAGTTGAATTTTTATTGATGTATATGCCTTAATTTTCATTGTAGTGTTTCAAAACAAATATTGCACGAAAAAATTGGTAGTACATTACAATGGGGGTAGTTAAATGGTTAAGGTTCAAGGAAATTTTTAAAGCATTTATCTATATAAAACTCGTTAAAAT
Source organism: Trichonephila clavipes (assembly GCA_019973935.1). Taxonomy (NCBI): domain Eukaryota; kingdom Metazoa; phylum Arthropoda; class Arachnida; order Araneae; family Nephilidae; genus Trichonephila; species Trichonephila clavipes. The sequence goes on along the minus strand of BMAU01019579.1, from coordinate 467,232 downwards.
TGAATTCTGACTCGCATAAGAGATATTTTTTGTGATGAAAAATACAATTTATGTGCAATTTTTAAATACTTTCATTCTAAACGAATTTATGATAAAATGAGTGCTAGTAGAATTTAAAAGCCTTGACCTTCTTTATTACCTTATTCAACCAAAATGTAACAAAGTTTTAGAAAGAAAATTAGATATAATCTAAAACATACTGTGTATTTTAAAATTTTTTATTACTCATAATATATGGACAATAAAATAATTGCACGCACAAAGCTAAGAGAATACTAAAGTAAATTTATAACTTAAACTCTTCTTTAGAATATTTTATAATCAAATAAAGCAATATAGACAGGCGAATATACCTTTAATTTTACAGCAAGTGCAATATTTTTTCTTAACACTTGGTACACTCTGGTGTTTGTTATAATGTAACCATGAATATAAACATACCTTTTATATCAAGATTTCCATATTCACAATAATTGACTGGAAAACCCTCTTTGTCAAATCCTAAACTGCTCAAAGTAATATATCTTTCAAGTACCTGATAAAAATTATGAATCTCAGATTTCATTTATACGACTTTAAATGTTTGAAAATTTTTGGAAATATTTTATCGACATTTAGTTTGCTTAACAACATAATAAACACAATAGATATTAAAATTTCTTTAAAAGAGGAAGTCTATGATTTATCTTTATTTATTCATCATTGCCTCATGAAAAAGAGTATAAGACAGTGATTTATTTCTTAAGAATTGCATAAAGTCGCAAATAAATGTGGTAAAAAGTAACGACAATTACAGAGTAGTTTATAAAAAAGACACAAATAATACTTACTTCTGAAGGCTTGTAATCGTTCAATATTGTGTCTACTTTATTGACTTTTCTCCAGTGTAGATGCTGAAAAATGTGAAAGAAGAAATAATTAAAGGAATATTGTTATACACTGCTAACTACACAAAAGGCAACACCCTGAAGGAAGCATGCAAGCCATGTGAAATTTATATTATGCATTGGAGGCTATGAAGTATACAAACCTTTAGCTTTATAGCGCAGACGCACATGAACGGCGACCACATTAGGGAATAACAGACTGGCGATTTGAAGCACGGCATTTATTTTTTCGCACGTTTTTTTAGCGTAAGCTGTTTACCTATGCCTTATGGAAGATATCGAGCGTTTTTTGATCAAGTTTCTGAATTCACCCTAGGAAGAATAGTAGTCTATAGCGATTGCGGATTATCCTTCAGAGAAATAATTCAACGGCTTGGAAGAAACCAAGCAACCGTGCTGCCGGTCTGTCATCACTGGGTGCAGGAGGAAACGATGAACCGAGGAGGCCAATCGCACCCACCTCGTTGCACCACGGCCATTGAAGACAAGCGGACTGTGTGCATGGTGGTGATGGATCACGCAGCCGCATCCCGAACCACAGCACAACAGATGCAGTCTTTTACGCATCATTCGGTGTCCACTCGTACCATTCGATGCCATTTGCAGCAAAATGAAATTTCTGCAAGACATCAATTTCTTCGTTTACCCTTGACTAGAAACCCCAGGTGTTTGCACCGCCAATGTTACGATGAACGGTGGACATGGAAAACAGGATGGAACAACATTGTGTTTACTGACGAATCCCGCTTCTGCCTATAACATCACGATCGTCAGATTCAAATTTGGAGACATCGTGGTGAGAAGCTGCTGAACTGTTGCGTTATGCATTGTCACACTGGTCCTACACCCGGTATCATGGTTTGGGATGATATTGTGTTTCACTTCCACATCTCTCTAGTACGCATTGCCTGTACACTGAATAGCCAGCACTTTATCTCTGAGGTGTCGAAGCCTATGGTCGTCCCATACACTCAACGCTTGCAATCAGCCATATTCCAACAGGATAATGCATGATCACATATAGCACGTTATGTTCAAGAATTATTTATCCATCAGATTGAATTTTCTTCCTTGGCCTGTTCGTTCTTCCGATCAACCACCAATTGAAAACGTGTGGTCCATGCTTGCACAACGATTAGCCCGTGATACACCACCCGCTGTTACCTTTAAATTTGGATTTTGTTATTTTACTGTCTTCTACTGTTTATAAAATGTAAACTTTGATTTTTTTTTCAATAAAGACTGGACGGGGGGGATCCGAGGGATCAGCCTGTAGCTCTAAGCCCTTTTCAGATGAGCTCGGTTCCTTTGTGCATTTCGCCGTACCGATACCCCAGACCAACTTCAGAGAAAAAGTACATCTAATTGTGCTGATGCTTTATTTAGTGATATACACTCTGTCGCAAAAAAATATATGCACCCAGAAAAAATTGAGCTACATTCACGAAATTTGGTATGCATGTAGTCTATATGAAAATAAACAAATGATTAAAAATTCAGAACAAAATATCATTTTATTAAGCGGTTACAGCTTGCAAAAGGTTAAAAATCAGTAAGTAGTAAAGCCACCTCTGGCAGCTATACAAGCCGAAATTCGGCGTGGCATCGATTCAATTAGATCACTTATGACCCCCTGTGGAAGATCCTGCCATAGTCTTTGCATCTGCGCAGTTAATTCTCCTGTATCTCGGGACGGCTGCAGTTGCCTTCCCAGCGCGTCCCAGACATCCTCTATTGGCGAAAGATCTGGTGACCTGGCAGGCCATGGTAGGACGCCATATCCTTGAAGACATTGTTGGGAGAGTCGCGCAGTATGTGGACGAGCATTACCCTGTTGATAAATGGCACCTGGGCGACTTGATAGCATGGGTAGCACAATCGGGGTTAAAATATCGTCCACGTATCTGCGAGCTGTCAAAGTGCCTTGAAGGACCACTAAAGATGATCGTGTGTCCCAAGAAATTGCTCACCACACTGTCACACCTTGTGAAATTGCTGTATGCCGCTCGACAATAAATGCCAGATCGGACCGCTGGCCGGTGCGCCTCCAGACACGTGTGCGGTGGTCATCAGCACTGAGACTGAATCGGGATTCATCACTGAAGATGACACGTCTCCAGTCTGTCACACTCCAAGTTGCCCGAGGTCGGCAAAAATCCAGTCGACACTGCCTATGATGTGGGGTCAGTGGTAAGCGTCTTAGCGGACGTCGGCTCCTCAAGCCAACTTCGGTCAGTCGTCTCCTTATGGTTTCTCTTGATGGCACTGGATGTCTGGAAGGAGGTAAGTGGCGTTGAATCGATGCTAGCGACGTTGTTGGTGCCGAAGTGGCCACTCTTCTGATTGCACGATCCTCGCGATCATTTGTGTTCCTGGGACGTCCTGACCCTCCACGATGGTACACTCTACCTTCTGTGATCCACTGTTGCCAACACCGAGCAACTACCATATCGCTCCGACCGAGGTGGCGGCCGATACGTCTATTCGACCAACCTGCTTCTCTGAGGCCTATTATACGGCCCCTATCAAAGTCCGTCAGCTGCTCGTACTGCCGCCGGTTACGTCTTAAAGGCAACCTAAGTCTCAATATCGTCTATCAAAGTCATCAGATTCGTTTGGATAGCCGTACGGCGCTCGTACTCATGCTTTTAAACTCTCCCAGTTGCGCAACTAATATGCGCATAGCACACTTAGCCTTGTCTCATTGGCTTCGAAATTTTAATCATTTGCATATCTCTTACCAGACTACATTCTTGCCGAGTTTCGTGATTTTAGCTTGATTTCTTCTGGGTGCATATATTTTTTTGCGACAGAGTGTATTTCCCGACCAGAATAACTTTGGCAATATGTTTCCGTATGGATTGCTGTACTTCAAGCATGCATCCAAAGCCTCTTTGATTCTATGGCTACTACACTAACTTCTGATTTTTTCACTATGCACACGTCACAAGAGGCTGTAATTTGAATCGCTTGACCTTGTACAACATGTTATCTGAAAAATAAACTTCACTGTGATACCTCTGGACATTCTTGGTGTTGCATTTTGTGTGGCCAACAGTGGAAATTTGAGAAAAATATTTGATTAAATTAATATTAATATTGTTATTTTAACCACTTTAATATTAATGTAAATATTGTAATTTTAATCGCTTTAATATTAATATTGTAATTTTAATCGCTTTAATATTAATATTGTAATTTTAATCGCTTTAATATTAATATTGTAATTTTAATCGCTTTAATATTAATATTAATATTGCAATTTTAATCGCTTTAATATTAATATTGCAATTTCAATTGCTTTAATATTAATATTAATATTAATACTAATACTAATATTGTAATTTTAATCGCTTGACCTTTTGTACAACATGTTATCTGCTAAATAAATTTCACTGTGATATCTCTGGACCTTCTTGGTGTTGCATTTTGTGTGCCCAACAGTGGAAATTTGAGAAATAGATTTTATTAAATTAATATTAATATTGTAATTTTAATGACTTTAATATTAATATTAATATTAATATTAAAATTGTAATTTTAATCACTTTAATATTAATATTAATATTAATATTAAAATTGTAATTTTAATCACTTTAATATTAATATTAATACTACTATTGTAATTTAAATCGCTTAACCTTTTGTACAACATGTTAGCTGCTAAATAAATTTCGCTGTGATATCTGTGATCCTTCTTGGTGTTGCATTTTGTGTGGCCAACAGTGGAAATTTGAGAAATATATTTGATTAAATTAATATTAAATTTGAATTACCGTATTTACTCAATTCTTAACCGCACTTTATTTCTAGTGTTAATGCTACTGCAAATCAGGTGCATTTTAGAATTGAAGGCAAACATTTGTTGGATGTGGGGAAATTGAGTTTTCACCCTTTTCAAAAGGAAAAATGCGAAAATCCATTTTCACCACTTGCATCCATGATTTAACTCAGCGTTTCTTAAACTGTGGGGTACCCCCCCCCTCGCTCTAAGGGACATGGAAATTCTTCGTGGGGGGCGTGAGCATATCGAAAATTCAGAAATAAAAGATTATCTTATAAAATGGTTAATTTATTAAAGGAAGCACAAAACAAAGTATATTCTGAACTATAAAAAGTAACTTTATACTAAAAGTACTAATCCTATTTCTTAAAAGTTACTTAAAATATATTTGTTAGTTAAAAGTAACAGAAAATTCAGTACTCATATTGATAATTTGTACGGTTTATAATTAAGATCATATTATAGCTTTAGCGTTAAAATATATTACTATTGAACTGAATAACATTGTCATTGTATGGAGGGGCGATGTAAGTTACGACAGAAAATTGTGTGGCCAATATCGAAAGTTTGAGAAGCACTGATTTAACCCATTCCGAAGTTTATCTTCAGTATTCAGTGTATAATAAAATCATTGTTTGCTCGTATTTAGGATTTTTTCCGTATACTGTTTCTTATAAGATAGCCTACTACGTTCGGAAATCTCAAAACTGCTTCTATTTTAAATAATATTTTGCCTGTATATAACTCAGATCTCTGCAGTAGCGCACACAGGAATTTTTCAAGGGGGAGGGCCGGGGTTGAAAGTTCACCATTCTTGTATCAAGTTCCTTTTGATTTTGTCGATTTTCGGGAACAAAACACAGTAAAAAACTAATTTTTGAATTAATAATTAGCATTAATTAATAAAATTAATCATTAATAACAAGTAATTAATTAAATTTTGCGTACTACATACTTAGAATTATAATCAGCCCGAAAAAAATCAAGGGCTTTGGGGAGAGTCCGGACCCCCAGGCCTCCCCCTTGTGTGCGCCACTGGATCTCTGTACAGAGGCTCAACTAGAATTTTTGAAATGTATAACTTAGAAGTGGGTTTATCCATGTTTTACGACAACAGAGGGAATAAATTTTAAGAAAAAAAACGCCGATAATTATTTTAATTGGTCGTATGAAAATAATGTGCATTTTTCAAAACTCATTGTTGAGCCTCTGTATAGAGGTCTGAGCTATATACAGGCAAAATATTATTATAAACGAACCATTTTTCACAAAAGGAGAATATTTTGAAAAAAGGTTATTCTAAGTTAATTTTTTGCCAAAATATTGTATTGAAATAAATTTGTTTTTGTCAAAATGTCCTTAAGGTATCCGACTACGTTCGGAAGAGTGATTTTAAAATAGCGCATAAATGGAAAATTTTCATCATCTTTAGTGTCACTTAGATTAGAATACATGTATAAAATTGCTTTAAGGACATTTTGACAAAAAATGATTTAAATACAATATTTTGGCAAAAAAATTAACTTAGAATAATCTTTGTTCCAAATGTTCTCTTTTCGTGAAAAATGGCTCTATTATAATAATATTTTGCCTCTATATAGCTCAGACCTCTCTACAGAGGCTCAACTACAATTTATGAAAAATTCACATTCTTTTCAGAGTTACTACCAATTGAAATAATTATTCGCGTTTTTTTTCTTAAAATTGCTCCCCTCTGTTGTCGTAAAATATGAGAGAATAAACCCACTTCTAATTTATATATTTCAAAAATTCTAGTTGAGCCTCTGTAGAGAGGTCTGAGCTATATACAGGCAAAACAATATTATAATAGAAGCATGTTTCACATAAGGAGAACATTTGGAAAAAAAATTATTCTAAATAAATTTTTTGCCAAAATATTGTATTTAAATAAATTTTTTTTGTCAAAATGTCCTTAAAACAATTTTATGCATATTATTCTAATCTAAGTGACACTAAATATCATGAAAATTATCCAGTTATGCGCTTTTGAAAATCATGGCTCCGAACATAGTCGGATACCTTAAAACAATTTTATACATGTATTCTAATCTTAATGACACTAAATATGAAAATTATCCATTTATGCCCTTTTTTAAAATCACGGTTCCGAAAGCAGTCGGATACCTTAATCACTTTCTTATCAAAGGTATCGGTAATAACATCAGGACGATGAGTGTGTGAGGAGGTGTTGAGACCAGTGGATCCGAGAGATGTCATTTACACGAAGACCACCCCCAGGATGCCCTTGACAGTCCAGTCGTCGTGAAGTCCACAACATCGTAAGAAATGCACGCGTACAGCCAACTGCATCATCGGCCGCCATCCTGGCACAGGTAGCACCTTCATTAGGGACCCCTGTATCTTCTCGCCTGGTTGAAGGACATTTGGGATCGCTGCGCCCATTATATGTGCTGCCCTTGACGCCCACCCACCAATACCTCCGTTTGGAGTGGTGTCGCGCACGAGGAAACTGGACTGCAGCGGAATGGAACCAGGTCGTCTTTAGCGACGCGAATCCAAATTCAATCTCAGCAGTAATGACAATCGTGTTCGTGTGTATAGACCCCACTGTAAAGGCCTCAATCCCACCTTTGTTTTACAGCGACACACCACTCCCACAGCTGGTGTGATGGTATTGGGTGCCATTGCCTACAATACACGGTCATCCCTAGTATAGATCCGTGACACCATGACAGCCCAGCGGTATGCTCATGACATCCTGCAACCACATGTGTTGCACCTCAAGCAATGGCTCCCAGGAGCCATTTTTCATAAAGACAATGCTCGGCATAACACTTTAAGGGTGTCACAAGACTGTCACCGCACTGTTACTGCCTTTTTTGGCCTGTTCGATCCCCAGATGTGTCTCCAATCCAGCATATCTGAAATCATTTGGGACGGTGAGTTGGGCATCCCACGGGTTTGAACGAACTAGAGGCAAGATTACGGCAAATATGGAACGAAATGTCTTAAGACATCATACAGAACTTATGTGCATCAATGCCCGATCGTATCGCATCATGCATTGGCACTTGAGGGGGTTCAACAGGGCATGAAATACTCCGTTCTTTTTCCTTTTCTCTGAAATATAAATGATATTTTTTCTTTGATTTTCTAATTATTTACTAATATCAATGTATCAATTACGTATTTAAAATTTTGTTTTTCATTTTGAGGACTCCTTCTTGGTACGCTAATTTTTTTTTGTCCATGAGTATGTATTTAAGAGTTTATAATACTGGTAAAATAAATTAATTTTAAACTTTACATTATTTCTCATAAAAATTATTTAAAAAAAATTCTTATGAAACCTTTTATATTTTTATTTTTTAAAAGAATAATTCTCAAAAGTGTGTGGAGAAATGGGGCGTTGGCTTAAAATAGATGACAAAATTTTTCGTAAAAACATAATGAGAACTTAAAGTGCAGCTTAGAATCGATGGCGGCTTAGATTCGAGTAAATACAGTAGTTTCGTAAATTCATTATATATATGGAAAGTTACACACATAATATATAAAATTTACAAATCTTACATAATTCACAAATCTTTTAATTAATTTTTTTTCGATTTATAGTATTTTTTTAAAAATCCAATAAAGAAAGATTATAATGAATTCAGGTTTTGAATTTTTAAATATTTTTTTTAAGATAAAAACAACGAGTTCAAGTAAAATGAGGAGGTAATTTTATGATAACAGTAAAGTTTTTGATTTTCTTACAGAAAAAGTTATCAATTATTTTTTAAACTCCTAATTAGTCAGAAAATCTAAATAAATATTTAAAAAAACATACTTTCACCAGCATATCTTCTGCGGCATCCAGATTGTGATTTCGAGCTGGAAATATTTAGAGTAAAGTGAAAATTTTGAAAAAGTATTGCTAAAATTCATTACATTTTAGAGCCATTTTGTACAACATATAATATGATGGAAAAATTCGACTATTTTAATTATAAATGTTTTATATCAATAAAAATTACGTTTAAAATGTTAATCAAATTAAATTTTTTATATCTCTTCATAATTTAAATGTAACTCTTTTTTTTTATAATTATTTGCATTTATATATTCAATGATATAATCTAAAAAAATTCTCTCTCACACTCTGCATGTATACATATGCATGTATGACATGTTTTAAGTCAGAATCAGACTTAGTTTTAAAAAGAACTTTATTTGATGAAATCTATACAAGTTCTGACGCTGAGAGGAGAGAGAAAAAAGAACGCCACCGAGAAAACTAAGTGGGTTAGCACTTAAAACACCGATGAGGTAAGTATCGCGGCTTTTATGATTGTACTTGAAAGTTAATGCTGATATATAGGGCTATTGTATCTAACGATCTGGAATTAGACATGTTTATTTACTAGGCCATATGTTCGGAAGAAATAAATGGGTGATTAGTTTGATACTTGAAGATGAAATGAAAAAGATGAGAAAGTGCTAGATAGGGAATTTGATTTGTAATCTAATTTAATTATCCTTACATTAATATGATTGCTTTGTAAAATTTATTCGAGTGATTCATTTTATACGTAGCAAAAAGCCTTTGAAGAATACTTTTATCGATAAGTGGAAGGAAATTTAAAAGTATGCTTACCTCTTAGAAAACGCATAAACAAATTGTCATCTTGATACATTTCCTCACAAATACGCCCTTTCATTCTTCTCCGTAGCTAAAAAAATACACGATGCTGAATTAATAGAATCATTATTTACATTCTATAAAATTTAAGAAAACAATTCATAGTGTGAAATAACTTGAAGAAAAATTGTGCTGACTTCACTTTGATGAGTTTAAATGATTGATATTTTTTCGACTTATTATGTCAAAATATTACTAAATACAATTTTAGAACAAAATTATAAATTAGGTATTAAAAATAGAGAACTGATGAAAAAGAATTTCTCTATTAGATATACAGTCGACACTAGACAATTCGAAGTTGAAGGGATCAATGAAAAACTTCGAATTATCAAGAGTGTACGAAAAAACTTCCAAAATTCACGAAAATAAATTTTTTTCTAACACATTTAAATTTGAAACTATGTAATAAAACAACAATTGCACACATATGTATGAAATTATTTTTTAAGTACTTTTAAAAAGTACATATTATAGAATGTAAATATTAAACAGAAGTTAAAAGTCCTGTATTAAAAGAATACGTTTATGTCAATGCTTCTCAAACTCTTCTCAACTTTCAATACTGGCACTCCCCTTTTCGATCACAATTTTTATCGCGCCCCCTTATACATTAATAATGTACTGAATGCAATAATAATACACTTCGATGCTAAAGCTACAATACGCGATCTTAATTATAAACCATACAAGTTACTAACATAAGTATTAAATTTTGTATACTACTTTTAAGTAAAAAAAAATAAATAAATAAAATAATAGGATAATTATTATGTGTTATTTTTCCTTACTCTAATTTTTAAATTGAATATATTGCAAAATGCGGTGGCTGCTTAGAAGACAAAATATTGATATATGTGTGTGTTAAATATAGAAAGAGAAATTAGAGGGTCAATTTCTAATCATAAGCATTCCTTATAAAAACTTTGCTTTTCAAGACAAGCCCATGGAAGTCTTTAATGCTTATTAAACTTGTTCTTAATTTAGTATTAATTAATTAGTTATAAAATAATCTGTGCAGCACTGATACATTAAATGAATACCCGCTGAAGTACCCGCTCTTTGCCCGAGTTCATTTCTAAGAAAATAAAGCATTATTGATATAATAGCTGAGTTGTAAGGAGAGCAAAGCCAAGTGCTCGGCAATGTTTACACAAATTTTACATTATTTTTTTAAAATGGTTACTCAAATTATAATTAGTTTTAAGCGAATTGTAATTTTAAGCCTCACAGAATTAGCATTTATAATTGATGTTAAATAATGAACATTAATATAAAATTTCGATGAAGAATAATTGTATTATTTTTAATATTTAAAGCAAAAAGACTTCAACATATTTTAAACTGAGAGTAGGCGCGCACTCGATATGGTCGAGCCGGGTTATTGAGTCACCCCAATCCTTTTTTTTTATTATTATTTCATTGTACACGATACAAATCGTGATTCCAGTGAATAATTTAATTAAGAGAAAGTTTACTTACCTACTTTCAAGGACTTTTCAATTTTTTTTGGTAACAAATAAACAGTTTTGCCAGAATTAACGATTTCGTAATCTGTGTGTCCCGCGCGACCACTTCGGGGTAAAAATATATTCATTATGATTATTCGGGTATATTCATTATGATAATATGTATGTTAATGCTAAAAAAATTGTGTAAAACGTTTTTCGTTATGCTTTCTATGTTTGAGAATAACAAAAAAAAAGTCTTGGCCAAGTAATGCTTCAAAGTGTGCTCTCTCTCTCTCACCGTGGATTTCCAAATATCATAAAACTCTTTTGCATGAAAAAAAGCGCAACAGAGAAATACATTACTTACAACTTCCTTAAAAGAGAAACAAACACATAATAGAGGGGTCATAACTAATTGTACCAATAACTTAGATGGTCAAACAGATTATAGCTATAATGCGCAGTATTTCAAAAATAATGACAGGGATGAATTTATGTTCCTAAATTTTTTCGATTCTGGGTCTGGGATCTGTTTTTTCTCTGAAAGAGTAGTATGTTAGGTTTAAAAAGAAGGCGTAATAAAATAATCTCTCATCATGGGATTACAGCAAGTCAAATAAAAGTTTTTTTATTTGGTTATAGGATCAAAGATAGCTAATTAGGTATTGAAGAAGTTTTTATTTTTGATGACTTACCATCGCGCCCACGCGCTTATAAATTATATTAGAGTAAAAGTGCTTTTTTATTATATCTGAAAGTATTTTGTTTTAATTCATTCCAGCAAATTAATTATTTTTTAAATCTTTTATTTGCGATATGCTCGCGCCCCCCCAGGGGGGCGCGCCCAACAGTTTGAGAAACACTGCGTTTATGTATTAAAAACGACTATTAAAAGAATACATATAAAATAAAGTTAATTTTTTGAAGATAAAATCTGTTACCTTTTTTTTTGTTTTAGGGCATTAAATCTAACTTTGTTAATAGATTTTTCTGGAATAAATGGGGCCTGAAAAACGTAAGTATCAACATGATTTTGAAGAAAAAATTACGAAGTTTGTTTAGTAACACTTTAGCTTTAGTCTATGTCATCCTTGTTCACCTCCAATTCCAGATCTCTAGCAGTTGTCAAAATTTCATCCATAATTTCAAGGGTGTATCCCTGATCACTTCCAAACATGTGTTTGTTGTCCAAACACAAAAAAATCTTTCTTGAAAGTGTTCGTTATCCGAACACAAAAATCTTTCATGAAAGTGTTTGTTAATCGATATGTTCGTTAACCGACCGTTAACTCACTGTACTTCGAATTAGACAGAGGTTCGTATTATCATAGGGTTGAATTAGCGTGAACCGCGAGTCGACTGTATTAAACTGTCAATTTTTTTCGTGTTATGGCGGAAAGAGGGGAAAAAAAAGGAATTAAAACATATCAAATCTTTTCAAGATCAATTGAGATTAGAAAGGCACATGAAAATGTAGTCGGTGTATTCGAAAATTGACGAATATATTTCAATGAACTTTGTAATGGCTACATTTGTAAATTAAAATGTTTCAATTATAATTGAAAAATAAGTTTTGATTTAAACGAATTTTTTTTATGACAATTATAATATGTCGCCTAAGCTTCCAAATAAGCATCACACAAATCAGTGAAAATATTTACAGTAACACATTTTTGTGCGGTCTTTTTTATGCGATTTGATTTGTGTGATTTTTATATGCGATCTTTTTTACGAGGTTTATGAATTTCAATGGCTTTGGCGACACTGTAATGTTTTCTATCTATTTACCAGTGGCGTAAAGGAGAATGATAGCACCCCCTCCCCCTGAAAGTCAGGTTTTACCATTCGTATTTTATTAATTGGGTAAATACGTATTTAGCGCTAGTCAGGCCTTGGACCCCTAGAGTCCTGCCCCTCCCGTGATGCGGGAGTGTACGTTACGCCACTGAATTGTAGACACTTAAAGACGCCCAGTTCATTTGTTATAAACAATCTCCCGACAGTGCACATTCAGTTGTTTTCTCTTCAGTTGTTTTCGCGCTTGATTGAAGAAGAAACTTTCAATGACAGTGACATTATCAATAATTTGTTAGATTATGAAGACGGACAAGTAGAACCAGATTCTTTGAGAGTGGATAAAAATATGCAGGGATTCAGCTTTCCTACAAAATGGAAAAGCATTTTCTTAAAACAGATACCAATTAAGAAACGAGTATAAAATTCCAAAAAGGGCTTCAATCATGTATACCTGGCTATAGTGACATTTACAAGCAACTGACCACCCGACCTTCGTCACAAAAATTTATCTCTCACATTATGTTTTCAAAAATCAATTTAATTGAAATTGTATCTTCAAGTGACGAAAGCGATTTTGAACTTATTCATCACACGGCCTTGGATTACGATGAGTAGCAATGGATTATATATGTGTATTTTGAAAACTTATCCGTGTGTACAATAAGAAACTATATGTTTTAAAACGTTTCCATGTGTAATATTTGATTATTTATGTTGTTATGGAATTACTCTTAAATAAATTTCGTAAATAATTGGCATATTTTATAAATGCGACTTTTTTATGCGGTCCCTATCCACCGCTTAAAAAATTTCTATAATATTTCCATAATTAGTTTGTTATATGTGAGAATTTAAGAAATTTTTGGATTTTTTTTTTTTTTTTTTTGTGCGTTTATTTTTATGCGGTCTCTATCTACCGCGCAAAAACAGGTCAACGGCTGTATTTTTTGTCTTAAAATTTCATCAAAGGATGATTATTCTAAATTGGAAATTAGCAATATTATTTAGTTCTTTACTTTAATGCTAAATAATTGTGTTTTTTTCTTAGAAACATTAGATAAATATTAAATGCTTTTGAGAGTGTATTTCAAAAATTTCATCAAGTAGTATTTTTGTTACGATCCAAATTATATATTAAATTTTTAGTTTTCAACGTGCTATATTATAGGCAAAATATATCATAAATGCGTTATTTTAATATAAGGTGGTAAATAAAAATATTTAATTTTATAGTCGTTTCCTTTCAAGATTTTTGAAAAATCATTTATGAAATAATAAAAACTTTTTAAATATTATAAGTTATCTTGCAATTATAAGAGAATGGGAATTCTTTTTAATATTTAAGTAAATTACTTGCGTTATTTCCAATAGATAATCTGCTGTTTAAGGTAACCGACTACCCTAAAATCATGATTTTTTTTCAAAAAAGAACAAAACATTTTTATGATTTTATTTTATAGGCCATCTTATTAGCTTAATAAAAATACCAATTTTTTATTTTCCATTCACTAGAACAAAAACTACAAGTGTTTTAGTAAGAGCAGATGCCTTAACTATACACAAGATGTCAAACATTAAAATGCGTTTTACTCGAAATGTGTTTTTTTTTAAAAGCTCAAACGGGGACAGCGATTGCTGAAAATTTTTGAAAATACTTTGCTGAAATGTTTTGTGTATGTTTTATGGAACAGTAAAAGTATTTTGATCTTCAGATTTTACAATCACTATTTCATTTCAAAATTTACAGTCCTTTATGTGAATATAGTCACACTGTTTTTTTCAGCAATTTTAATCGTCACTAACATAGAGTGCCCTAGTTTTTGTAAAAAATTAAAATATTTGTTATCCTGAAGGTAATTTCAAACATGAATAACAAAGTAACACATCAAAATTGAAAACTTAAGAATTTGTTTATAAAATGTTTGTACAGAGCTGGCACCGTTTATGTAATTCTTTGTACGTTTTCGCCAGTTTTTTTCCAATATTTTAATAATAATAAACTTTTTTCTGCTTTCAATTTTAGGATTTTTTCTTAAAATGTACTAAATAAATTTAAAAATCCCAAAAAAGTCTCTATATTTCCATTTTTTCAAAAAAGTCGCAAGTAGTCGTATACCTTAACCTAAATATTATCCATGAAACTGTACATATTAGTAATGTTGTTCCATTTATGAATAATTGAAAAATATTTGTTTCAAAAACGTATTTGTAAAATGTGTCACATTAAAATTTGTTATTCGTTTTAAGTTACGTAAAGTCCGGCGTATAACGCGCACATTTAATACAAAAAATAAGGTGGGAAGTTACGGATGTGTGCTATCCGCCAGGTATGAAAATGACAACTTTTAAAAATTAAACGATGAGAATAGAAAAAAATTAGACTTCTTCATAGATGAAAATACTGCTTATTTAACAGAAATGATATGAACTTAAAGGGTGGTAGTTCTAGAAATGTACTATTTTTTTCTAAAGCTTGGAATATCATCTGGAATAAATGATTTCAAAAGATAAGAGCATTGCACACGTATATTTCACGTTTCTTCGTAAAAAACGGGGGGTGTGCGTTATACGGCTAATATATCTAAAAGTTAAAAATTGCAGCTTAAAAGTATAGGTGCGTTATACACCGGCTTTTACGGTATTTTTCACTTGAATTACCACTCATATTTCATTCATATAAAATTTTTCTGAGTAATAATATTTTTCCAAAATAAAACCGAACAAGTAAAATTGCAAATATCTCGAAAATTCATTTGTTGAAAAGTGTTTGTATGATTGAAGAATAAATAAAGAATATTTGCAGTTCTTAGGAACATGAAATACAATGAAATAATTTCAGAGATATGCAAGAAGACTAAGGACGAAAAAAAAAACACATCATATGTTACATGTTCTGCATATTCTTTTCAGAGATAGTAAGAAACTTCACTAATTTTACAGTGCTACAAGACATTAATAAGATGTTATTATTTTAACAAAGGATAATTTTTTTAATCAGTCTATGCGTAGTTTAAAAATAACTGAAGTATTAGAAGCATGATTCCAAAATTTTAGTTGATCAAAAGTTCTAGAAACTTGGGTATAAAGCCCAAATATGTCTCTCCTTCCCTTCCTCATAAAATTTGTGTATGAGTCACATCAAATAATATGATTGAATAAATGACATTTAAAAATTTTAAGTAGTTGTATATCTAATTCATTTTATCAATAAAGGGAAGGAAATCCATGACAAAACAGCATTAATAACATTTTTTAATCTTTAAATCACAAGAAATAACTAGTTTACTGGTATCATGTGATATGTATTATAAATAAAAATTGCGTTTTTTTTTTCTTATTTATTTTTTTTTAAATTTAAATTTTCAATTTACTTTTCTTCGTTTTTACTTCGTCCATAACAATGGCAAGCCTCCTTAATTAATAATTCGTTTAAATTTTAGATATAAAATTGTAGTCTCAAGTTGAGATCATATATATATATATATATATATATATATATATATATATATATGCAATTTTAAAAATAGGCATAATTCCTTTGAATTTAACAGAACAACATTAATGTTCAATTAAATCCTATATTAATTTATTTTTTTAAAAAAATTCGATTATAATTCGCGAACTAAAAAAATTAATTAAGAAGATTGTTACAACTTTTCGAAGAGAAAACTTTGATAACTAGAATTTACAATTTATATATATATATATATATATATATATATATATATATATATATATATATATCATTACGATTCAAGGGACAAGAACGCTAACGGTACAATATGAAGAAAATGTTTGAAAAAACATATTATCCTTTTGGAAATTACACATAAGAATGTCAGAAAATGTGTAAAAATTAGATGTTATTTCGCAACATTTATAATGCTATGACAAAAATCAGTTAGTGATTTTTATATGGAAGCAGTTATTCAACAAAAGTTAGAAATATCTATTGAGTGCCAATTGGATATCTAAGATTTCATCAACGAAGGAAAAATAAACATTATGTAAGGATTCTAAAAAAGAATGTAAAACTCAAAGCTTTTAAGCAACAAAAGTTCTTAAGAAATGAACATATTTTTTCTTACAAAAACAAGAAAGAAAAAGCACGAGTATGTATTTTATAGGATTTCAAGACAAAAATGACATCTTTGCTTCATTATTATTTGAGATTGATACGAAGTTAATCTATGTTTTGCATAAAGTTTAGTTTAAGATTGGAAAGACATCTATAAAGATAAAATAATAATTTCACACTTTTCGAGATTTGTAGTGTAGAAAAATTGTACTATTTACTTTTGGAAGTGTGGTGTACTGGTACTATTTTTTTTATTATTTAAAACATTTTTGAGACAAGAATTTCTTACTCCAAAATTAAAAACACTTAAAAATTCATTAGATAATAGATTAAAATATCTGCTAGCGAGTTTCTGAGTCTTATTTGATTTCATCGATAATAAACTTAAGATTTAAAATTAAAAAAAGCCGTTAGATAAGTATTTTTTCAATTAAAATGTGGGTTGTGAAGTATTCGTATTTGAGTAATGAACTATTACTTCTTGTGGTTTTTTTAACACGAAACCAAAAGTTTATTCCAATTTTTGTATTTAAACAAACACTAATCAAACAATGGTAATGTTGCCACAAATCACATAAGCACATTAATGTTTCTATCTTTTTGTATAATTAAAAACTTAATAACAAAATAAAAATTTGATAAAAACATTTCTCAATTTGTTTTTCTATGTTGTTTCTAAGTAATGAATTTGCGTACTAAGTTAGTACAGTTTTTAAGACCACGATTTCGTTGAGACTGAATTCAAAATATAATCAAAAGCCTTAATTTTTCTCATTCATAACTTTAATAAAATAAAAAGCTCATATTATTTCTTACCTCCTCTATAGTGCGAGCTTCATCAGCCGTAAAATTCCCTTGAGTCATTTTTCAATACTTTCCAGTTTAACACTTGAGAATGCAAGTAGCTATATAATTCCAAACTACTGAGATTCAATTTCAAAGTACATAATAATCTTCTCTTGACCTTTGACGAGCCAAAATATATAATTTCTTAAATGAGTTAATGTAGTAGCTATATGACAATACGCGAACATAAGTTCTTCCTCTTATGCAGAAAATTGCAGCTAATTTTCTCATTGTTATGTTAATTTTGGATTTTGAATGAAAGGAAAAGAATCACAATAAGGAAGTATGAATGTCGAAAGATCGTCGGATTTAACTGTTTTGATTTAAACATCTGGTGTCAGCAGAAACACTTAAGCATAAATATTAATTTATGTATTTGTAATCTATTATTATTTATTACAACAAGTAATTGATCTTCAGATAAATTTTGATTGTGATACGAACCAAGTAATTGTTGATAAAATTCTTACTCTTTCGTTTTTAATGTAAAATGTTACACACTAAAAGTATTTATTCATATAAAAATATATGATTAATTTGGAAAGAAAATTTAATGCACGATTTTTAAGAACTTTAGCTTTTAAACTATAGGTAATAATTAATTCTTTAAATGGAATTTAATACTTGCGTTTATAAAATAGAAATAAAATGTTTTTAGAAATTTATTTTTGATAAAATATTTTTAGCATTAGTTTTCTAAATCAGCGTTTCTCAAACTGTGGGGGGGGGGCGTGATAACCCTACAAAGGGGGCGCGAGTATATCGAAAACAAGCATTATTTAAAAAAATGTAGCAAGAAAACATAAAAAAGAAAATTATATCCTAATAAAAAAATAAAATACACATTTAAACTGATATAATACACTTATAAAAGTATCAGTACTGCACCATGTATTTCATAATTAATTTAACAGTATTAAGTCAAGAACAAATTTAACAATTACCAGGGATTTTATGGGCACGTCATAAAATTATATACAAATTTAATACTTGATAATTTGTACGGTTTATAATTTAGTTCATACTGTAGATTTACATCAAAGTATATTATTATTGAATTTAATACATTATAATTGTATGTAAAGGGGCGCCATGACAATTATTTAAAGTATAGAAAGTTTGAGAAGCGCTGTTCTAAATGATTAAAAAAATTTTCTTATAACTGATGTATTTACTTTAAGAAATATTTTCAATAAAGGATTTTATAAATTAAATAAGTTTGCTCGAAAATAATAATTCGCTGCAATAATCAAGTCAAGATAAAAATATTTTCCATATTAGAAATATTTGAAATAACAAATAGACTCAGTGAGAGTGAGTTATATTTCGCCAGTTATATGAAGCTGCATGAGGGTTATTGTCAATGGGCATCGTAATTTTGAACCATGGGCAAGTGACGAGAACGACACTTGAGCAGGCACCCGCTATCCTAACTTCCACAAACAGATTTACTGTGAATATGCATAAGCTATTCTAATTATTGATTTGAAATATAGCAATTTATTAGATTTATAAAAGTTGAATCGCAAATTTATAATGAAGTGCTTTAAAGAAATTTAAAAAATAGCATTGATCATTAAAGAAAGAATTATAACAATTAATCATTTCATTTGAAAGATTTGAAAAATAACAAAAAATAAAAGAACAATCATAAATTTATAATAAAATATTTTCAATGAAAACTAAAAAAATAATATTGACAGTTTAATAAAGAATTATAAAAAATAAAAGCTTCATTTGAAAGACTCGAAAAATAAATTCTTTGTATTTTTTTTTTAAAAAGTTATTTCAAACTTCGTGCATGATTTATGAAAATTAATAATATGAATGACATTTTTTTAAATCGACTTTTAAATACGGAAAATTAAGCGATACTATTTTGCAAATTTTATGGATGCTTGAAGCAAATAATTTGATAAACAGACTTCTCTAAATTTTCACATTGTTCCACCTATTCTAAATTTTTTCATTCAGGAACCTTTACCAAGTTTAGCCATTTTTTTGAAATTATAAAAAAAAACTTCACTGTTTGGTACGTACAAACTATACGAGGAGCATATGAACATGAAAAGGTTTGTAATTCACATATATTCTGATAATTTAAAGATATAGTACCAACAAAATGTGCCTATAAAAATAAATCCCATCTGAATTAATCTATCTCATTTTTCAAATTCTTTTGCAAAGGGATCGGAAATCAAATGAAAGTAACTATATCAATTAGTTTGTAAAGTTTGTAATTAAATGAATTCAGTGGTATGGAATGAAAATAGGAAATTACTTTTTTTACAAAGGGACTCACTTCAATAACTGATATAAGTTTCGAGTATCTCAGGTAGGAAAAATTCCCTTACTCTTTAACTGTCATGTTATTTTTATGTTTTAGATACATAAATTGTTGCCATTGCACAAAAAGCTAATAGATGAAGCTGAAATAAACTTCTCCCGATATGTATTTGGCTATAAAACAATAAGATGCACTAAAAAAATCATTCCATAAAATACTTGGGCATGACACTTGAAAGTTTAAGAGCAAACTCTGATTATGTATTATTTTTTCAGTCGAAATTAACCTATTAATTTATTATGAGAATAATCTTATATCTTGACAATATCTATATTCGTAATAATAACTCTTAATAACAGTCTATTAAAATAAATAATATAATATTTATAAATAAATTTCATATTATTATCCATATAACAACGTTTAAAATTAAACCATAAAATATTAAAATTTTCGGCAACATTTTATAAAGTAATCGCTAAAAGGACTAATATATATTCTAATATGTCAAGACTATAAATGACTTTTAATAAGATCTCATATGAAACATTTATTCCCTCTGGCAGGTTGAATCAAGCTAACTGTAATCAAACATTTCCAACTTTATATTAATCGTAAGCCATATCACGTACCTGATATTTCATAGCCTTCTGAAAGCAAGTACAATTATACATGCTTCTAATCCTTAGAATACTAGCATATACCCTCATGCGAAATAAGCAAGATCTGCTACAACACAAGAATTATAAAGAACATTCTTATCAAACAGAAGAAAATTCCGGCAGAAATGCAATTTGTTTGCCCTATTTCAGTAGCAAATTACAAGATAACTTTAAAGAAACATTAATGTTTCCTTCGTTGATAATTTATTCAAATTGTTTCATTGAATGTGTGATTCCTACACGTGAAGCTGTTTTAAAGTTAAACTTAAGATAGAATTAGATGTAATATACAATTATTGACATGGAAGAAATTTAGAGATACTTTGATTGAACGATTTAGAAATTTTTAAATGTAATTGAAAGTTTTAATTTCTGTGTTATTCTACTTAATGTAACACATCATTGAAAGGTCAACATTACCTCAAAAGCGCTCCATTATATTGAGGAGTGATTTAGTTATTAAGGTATCTGACTACGTTCGGAGAACTTTTTTTGAAAAACTGCAAAATGTAACAATCTTGTGGCATTATAAGATTCATTTTTCTTAATAACATACAAAATTTAAGTTAAAATTAATTACCGGAACACACTTTTTAATAAATTTAAAAAACTTACAGACATTTTAATAAAATTTTAATATTTTTTCAAACACTCCTACTTCGTAAAAAATCTACATATTTCAAAGTTTTTTATTGCAATTTACTTCTTAACCATCTTACTAGAGAATGATCTTTTATATTTAAGTTTGTTAACTTGAGTCAAAAGTTATCATGAATCGAACTTACTAATATCACTTTTCGACTAATTTTTTCTGTTTCTTAATAAAAACATGAGCAATATAATAATACTAATTATTATTATTTTACTAAGTCCATAGGTAATATATAATATTCTCTAGGTTATACATTCAAAAACACTTGTACAAAGTTTCACTTATGTACCTTTATTAGATTTTAAGATATCATGTTTGAAGTTATGACATTTTATCAAAAAAACAGTTTTGAGAAAAAAACATTTAAAGAATTTAAAAAGACATACCTATTACAAAAATATATAATATTACCTAAAATGCTCCAGATTTATATGTTACACCTTCATGTTTTTCAATATTTACAACTTTTCTCTTTTTAATAGCTCGAATTTTTTTTCTTGTAACTTTTGCACTGGGCAAAGAGTGTCATTTTGAGTCCTCGATACGAGTTTGATCAATGGCTGCATAACCTCGTAAAGTGTAGGACCCAATTTTTATATCTAGGGCTTCTAATACAGACAATAGCTCAGTAAAACCTTTGTTAAAGTTTATTATAGCTATATAAGATCCTAGAGAAAATGTTTGAAATTCTACAAATATTTCTTTTGGAACTACGTTCCATAGACATCCGTTGAATGTCTCATTTGCATTCTGAGTCTTCCCATAAAGGCATTTCCTCAAAAGATTTTGATCACATAGCTGAAGATATGTCGGCTTAATTTTGTTAATAATACTCTTGGGAAGACCAGCATTTTTGTCGTAAAACACTTTGCCAGCAGATTGTGCTCGCTGGTAGGCAAACCAGCTCTCGGAGCCCAATGGACACTGACCATGCATGGTATTGCTTTTACCGGAACAACAGTGATAAAAGGCTGCAATCACAGCCCTTTGCATTTCTTCCAAATTACCAATGTTGCTCCTTATAGCAATACCATAATAATTCTGAATTTTGTCTATAAATGAGTCAGAAAGTTTGCCCTTACCTCCAAGTCTCCCTTTTCCTTCGTTTTTTAAAATTCTCAGTTTGCTGCCCACTCTCTTTTGAATGTGCCCTATACACTCATATTTTCTTACGCTATCTATTCCATAGATATCCTTTACAGCTAAATGACTTTCTGAGTCGCCGTCACCATAAAATTCTACATATTCAAGTTTCCTGGTTTCACGGGAACGCTCAAGTAGTCTATATGCTCCGACAGACTCCATGCTTCCAGCTGATCCCTGATGATTGCACGAGCATTGGTGTTTCTTTACATGTTTACTTTTTCCTGAACTCTTTGATGTGTTACAGTTTCTGCACCATTTCGACATCACTTCTAAACCCAGGACTTTGCCTGTGTCAATTGAAAGAACAGCGACACAACCATTTAACGATGAATGTCCCCGTCTTTGCCATGTACCATCGACTGAAACTCCACATTCCGCAACATCAGAAGTGTTTTTCAGTTTCCTAACTTCATCAGCAGCTTCAGTCATAGCATTCTTTGATGCGACAGAAGCAACATTCAATAATTTTTTTCACAAGACCTGTATGCAGCTTTTGAAAGTGAAGGGATGTTCAAACTGGAACACAGTTTCTTCGAAGATGAATTGCCTTTTCCAATTATTCTCATTCCCCCACAAACTGCAAATTTATGTCGTTCATTTTATTTGTTTCTCTTGTACTTTGAAAAGCATACACAAACATACAGTTTTTGCACTTCAAAGTCATACCTGAAGATAATCCAAATATTGAATCTTCTGTCAACTGAAGATGCACTGACAAACAGGAGGGACAACACAAACAACTGAATACACTGTGCAGAGAATTTCCACATCAAAGATTCGATTCCCTGACATTTTATCATCTTTAGATAGAATATTTTCAAAAGAGACAGATGTGGTCTTCAACTTCTGTTCACTTACTGTTGGTACATCCAATGGCTTGGTACGTTCTGTGAAACGATTCCCAATAAATTTTCGCTTTTGCGAACGAGATTTATTCTTGCGATTTCCCATATCAAATAATAACGAGATTATTTTACGTAGTATTTGTTACTCTTATTGGTAAACTAATTTAAATTTTGCAAAGCTAGCAGTGAAATTTATGTGTCGAGGAGGCATGAAGACGAAAAACAGTTTCTTAAAATTGGCCTTTAATAATCAATCATAAAGTCACTGCGCTCGTTACTGGAGCGATAAAAAAAACAATAAGTTCAAAAAGCAACATTACCAGAGACATCCGATTCGAACCGTCTTCCAATATTGTAAAATGAATTTCAAATCTAAAAGGGTGATGCAACCTGGAGTTGCATGGCCAACCATCCGTTCTCTCCCTCTAAGAGAGAAACTACTCACACACTTCTTATATTTCTGTTTCTTCTTCCTTTTTCGAAAAACTAACATGAGCCGAGTTTAAATACTCGCTCGATTTGCATGGCAGTTGCTGCCAACCACAAATCACGAAACTCAAAAAGATCGGGTTCGAATCGGTGTGCTTACTTTCATTGAGATCATGGAACGGGATTGGAAAAACAACACAAGGAGATCATAAAAATTTGGATCCGAATTTTAAATGTCTAACAGTATTAAAATACTTTAAATGTTAAATTACGTGAGAAAAATAGAAAGAATTTTAGCAAAATGATTCGAGAAAAGCCACAGCACACACACACACACACAAAAACGTAAACAAACAATACTTTCAAATGAAATCAGAATGATCGTTGCCACTTTCTTCAAAACAAAATTCAATGCTAAAATAATAGGGCTAAAAGATAGATCATTCTGCAAGTAAAATTATTCAATTTCAGATGAAAAGTTACATAAAAATACACAAAATAAGACTTCCGGTTTCGAAACCGCCGCTTCCGGTTGTTTTTGATGAATATGACTTGTTTTAAAAATGCTGTAATTTTTTTTCTAATTACCATACAAACAAAACAAGAACAGAGTTTAAGATAGCAAATCGTTTGAATTTTAATATTTAGCCAAAAAATAAAAATCGAATTTTTCGCCAAAATTGACGTTTTTAACGTAGTCGGATATCTTAACTAAAAATGTAAAAGTGTGGAAGAAAATTATTTCGAAAAGTAAATCTGTGTAAGTGAAGGTTTAGAATAGGTGAAAAAACATTCTTAATGATAAAGTTTCAAAAATAATGTTTAATGATTTTATTTTTCTCATTCTATTAAATGTGTAATATACTTGAATTATAACGGTTAAACGCATTTCATTAATGACGCATGGGTAGACGCATGATTGTTATTTTATATTAATATACAGATTGATTCAAAACTAGTGTGGCCGAATTTAAAAGCTTATAACTATTTATGGTAAATTTTATTTATTTTACTACCAGTTTGTTTTAAATAAATTAAATTCTTAAATTACCAATTTGACTATTTTTATTGGTGGAAGTAATTTAAGGTATCCGACTACTTTCGGAACCGTGATTTTAAAAAAGCGCTTAAATAGATAATTTTCATGATATTTAGTGTCACTCAGATTAGAATACAAGCATAAAATTATTTTAAGGACACATTTTGACAAAAAAATTATTTAAATATAATATTTTGGCAAATAATTAACTTAGAATAATCTTTTTTCCAAATGTTCTCCTTTTGTGTAAAATGGTTCTATTATAATAATATTTTGTCTGTATATAGATCTATCTACAAAGGCTCAAGTAGAATGTTTGAAAAATTCACATTATTTTCAGAGTTACCACCAATTGAAATAATTACACGCGTTTTTTTTTCTTAAATATGCTCCCCTCTGTTGTCGTAAAATATGAATAAACCCACTTCTAAGTCATATGTTTCAAAAATTCTATTTGAGCCTCTGAACAGAGGTCTGCGCTATATACAGGCACAATATTATTCTAATAGAAGAATTCTTCACAAAAGGAGAACATCTGGAAAAAAAGATTATTCTAAGTTAATTGTTTGCCAAAATATTGTATTTAAATAAATATTTTTTGTTAAAATATCCTTAAAACAGTTTTATCCATATATTCTAATCTAAGTCACACTAAATAGCATGAAAATTATCCATTTATGCGTGTTTGAAAATCACGGTTCCGTACGTAGTCGGATACCTTAAGTCTCCAAAATCAGATACTCAAGCCTGAAAAGAAATTTTAAAGTGTTTGAAGGATGATTGCTCAAATTCTGTTAGAAATAAAGCATTTAAAAATGTAAAAAAAAACATTTTCCTTATGGATTATTATTTAAACTCCGAAAAGCAATAAAATTTGACCAGTAATCAAGAGCTCGAGGAAAAAAATTGGGGACAAAAAGAAGTCCTTGATAAAAAGGAAAAAAAAATTGAAAACACTTAGCGCTGTAAAAAATTCTCTGCCTCAAAGAATATTAACAAAGAAACTACAGATATCGCAATCGACAATTTGTCTTCAGATAAAAAAAATTGACTATGAAAAAGTGACCAAACCAGTCCGCCTTCAAATGTCTGCAAATACCGTAGAAAAACGAAGAAAACGTTCTTGACCTCTGTATGTAATAGTAGATACTCTGTATTACACAGTATATAAAAAGAATGGATAACTTCGAGATAGAAGCACTATTTCATCTGTCATCCGCAACTCGCAAAATGATGATACAATGTTTTTGAAGCCAAAAGCGTCACAAAAAAGCAACTGTTTTGCAAAAAGGCAAATTGGCTGTCAGGTGTTATGGTACGGATGGAAATGTCCTTTCAAAGCTATATAAAATCATTTTTTATGGTACCAAAGGCTAAGTTTAACGATAAATACTATGAGAATGAAGTTTTGAAGCAAATGATCAAAGAAAGTAAACGCATTACCCTCAAGGAAACTTAGATTTTCACCGAGATATAGCCACAAGCCATACTGCAAAATAAACTATAAAATGACATAAATATATTAAAAAAATCTTCAAAGAAATGGCTACCATCATCCCTTGATTGCTCTCTTTGCAATTACCTCCGATGGAAATACCAAAAAAATGGAATTAAATTGATGTAAAGTAAAACACTTTAAGGGCTGCAAGCAGCAATCAGAGAGGAAGTTGAAAAAATACTCCCAAAAATGGTCGGAAAAGCTCATTTGGATTAGCCTAAGAAAATTGCCGCATTGAAAACTTAAATAATTTAAAATAACTTAACACTAGAACGTGTGTGTGTCCATCTGTGTCAATTTGAGACCGGAGCCTGTTCAATCTGTTCTTCTTTCCGCATTTTTGCAGGGAATATGAAAAATTTTCCTGACTTTTAATTATTTTCCTTGGTAATTACACAGTATATGTTTTGTGGTTCTAGATTAATTAGGAGAAATTTTACAACTAAATATACCTAGAACGTCTGCTGGTGTCATTTCGACACCAAGGTAATTTATCATCAGTAACACTACACCCTACAGCAACACTTGTCAAACTACGCCCCTTCTCCAACTTTCCGATAATTTTTTCACGTGTAGTCACCCAGGTGATTTTTTCTTGCCATATTTCACGATAGAACTTATTTCAACTTGCAGCGACTATCTTTAACTGTGCCTCCGTTTTTCTCTTTATTGTAGTTTGGATCTACACATTTCAATCTCACACGTTTCCCGTACACTCATGTTGCCAATGACGTTTTGTTTCTGATACTTTAATACGTCATCTTTCTACTGAATTTTTGTGTTCATTTTACTGATCGCAATAACCCCTTTTCTGCAATTTCATTCTCATTTGCTTACAATTCACATTGTTGCTTAAGTTTTTGCACGCCATAGCTTTTTGAAAATCCTTCAAAGTAGTTGCGTTCGCATTTTAAGTATAGAGCAGTTGAACGTCTCTAAAGAGATAAAATGTAATCATATTGTTACGTAGATCCGGATTCAAAGATTTTATGCAAAAAAAAAAAACACACAAAGGAAAATAAACAGTTCTTTAAGAGTGATGCAAATTTATTATCAAAAATCCAGTCCTTTAAATACAGGATTCAGCAGCAATATTCACAGAATAAATCCCCGAAGGTCTTCACACCTTCAACAGCAATCAAGCACAATCATGAGTGTTTAAAAATACACGTAAGTAAAAAATTATTCACAAGCACAGCCGAGCTAATCGTTAGTCAAAACAATCATCACTATTCGCTGGATAAAATCAGACTGACCCACTGCGGCTGGCATTGCTCTATTTTTAAACCCGACGGAAAATTCCAGAAAAATCCGCACGCGTCATAAAGCGTGAACTTAGTGGCGAGATTCACTACTTTCTAGAAGAATCCAGAGGGGCCCAAACTCGCCAAAATGGACACCAAAAATGATGCCAACTTGGCTCTACCGCCAAGATTTCGCCAAGTTCTCATTGAATCGCCATTATAACATAAGGGGCGGCAATGCTTGTGAATAGTACAACTTTAACGTAAAATAAATATAAATGCATTAAACATCCAAATATAAATTATATACACTATTTACACAAAATTCGTAACAATATTGTTACATCAAAAAGTAGGTTAGAGAATGTCATTTTAAGGCTCAAACAGCTGCAGAAGATTGAGGTCTTTGGTGAAAATTTTGACGTCACTGAGTGAAGCTCCCGTGAAAAAAACACAGCATATTGAAAGGAATTATAGAAAAAATACTTTTATTATTTTTTTTAGTAGTAAGCCTTTTCTCCTTTTTTTCTTAAATTAGAATTTCTAAATTTTTTTAAATTTAATTTTCACTTAGTTTAAATGATTAATTGTTTAAGAAACTCAAACGATGAAATTAGATTAAACGATTAAGGCATTTAATTGAGCAGGAAAACACACATTATTAAACATTTCAGGACTTAAATATTTTTCCGCTATGAAAATTCTTATTACTAGTAATTTGCAAGAATCTAGATTAAGTTAAGATTTTTTTGATTTAGGGGTAATAATATACGATTTAGCGTAACTTTAAATACCATTATCGACAGACTAGATAGTTGTTTGTGTGTTTACCAGCATCGCTTTTAAAAAAAGGACGATTAAGTGACTAGCACGACACCTGAGATGGCAATCAACTCTTCCAACCTCTTTATCACACTCGTTTGATGATTAGGAGCCAATGCACTTTTGACATGCATAAGCCGCTCTAACTGAAAGTCTTTGGTGGCACAATATCTCAACCCATGACTTAACTGCAATAACGTCTGTCATGAATTCGTGACTAATGCGTCGATACAAGAGTGAGTGAGTGTTTATTAACGTCACACAATAAATCAATACGAGTGCTAATAGTGATGGACCTCCTAATTTTCAATCATGGATTAGCAACGAAGACGATCCCCGAGTTGCCATCCATTCTTCAAACTAACAAAACACGACAAAGAAAAGAGTTTGAGAGAGAGAGAGAGAGAGAGAGTCATGGCATATTTTCGCAACAACTCCTCTTCACAGCGGGTCTTCAGTGACACTGGGGCTCGAACTCATGACACACCGTCACGAGCTCGTGACTATTAGTCTACCACAGGCAAATGTCAACACTCGAATCAATCATGTTAGAATTTATATTTTTGGGAGTCAATTTATTAGTAAGTTTCTATTCGTATGGCATCCAATAAAAATGAACTCTGATTACAGAAAAAAAATATCCGCTAACTTTGAGATTATAGAATATACTTTTAGGCAAAGGGAATACACGTCAAACTCAAATTATTCTAATAAGTGGTAATTGTATGGGACATACTGATTTTAAAGATTCTTAATTACCGAAAAATCCGACGTATAATGCTCACTTTTAACACAAAAACAAGTAATATATAATAAAAAAAAATTAAGTCAACTTCTACTTAGAATCAAAGAAAAATTTTATTTTAGCTACTTTTATTGTACAGTTACAATTAATATAAATATGCATATACATATGGCAGAATCGCAATATTAAGAGGTAATTAATTTTAATTAATTATCATTAAAGTATCGTATTGTCATCCAAAACAATCGTGTGTATAAAATTTCAGTTCAATTGAATGTTTTAAAACGTGAGAAAAAAACTTTTCAAGTTTTGACGTAAGTCACTAAAATGGTCGCCAAGTCGGCAAAAATGATGCCAACGGGGCTGTATTTATAATTCTTTAAATAATTAGTTTTAATCAATTATTTTTTATTAATTATAACTAAATTACTGTATTGTCATCCAAAGTAGTCATGCATATGAAATTTCAGCTCAATTGAGCGCTTTAAAATGTTTTTTTATTAACGATTGAAAATTTTACCAAGATAAATAAATAAATAAAAAATAAATAAATGTATAAGCTTGAGAGCTAATAGTAGGAGTTGAATTAAGATCGAAATTTGCGGGTGCATGTTATACGCCGGGTAGAAAAATGATAGCATGAAAATAAAAATAAAAATAAAAATAAAAAAAAAAAATGAGCATAAAAAAAAACTAGACTTAGTAGAATGAAATATATATTGTTTATTTTTTTAAAAAAAATTACATTCCTTATGAACTTAAAAGATTGTAGTTCTAAAAGTACACCATTTTTTCAAAAGCTTTGGATAATACCTGTGATAAATCACTTGAAAACGTAAGAGCATTTCACACCTTATTTCAAGTTTCTTCGTAAAAAAAGGGCTGCGTGTTATTTTGAGACACTTGCATTTTTAAAATAAAATTTCACTTCATCAGAAAAGTTATGAATTACAATATGTATTTTCCTCATTTTATTAAACATTAGCTTCTTCTCAATCTATTTTAAGACATTTTTCTTTCCTATTTTACTTAAATCGCCCAGAAAATACACGTATTTCATTTTTCAGTTTTTGTTTAACAAGATATTTTCCTCCCATTTTGTATCAACTTTTGATGAATTTTTAGCTTTAATGCATTAAAAACATTAGTTAACCATAAAGCACCATAAATATAATGTAAAAATGTATCAATATGATTTGGTATGAATTTGCGATTGCACTTGGGAATACATGATTATACGACATTTCGAAAATTTCATTAAGGTTTTCTATGTTCACATGCAAACAGTTTCTAAAAGATTTAAAATTGAAAAGTTTGTCTAAACAGGACAAATGATTTTTCTAAAACAGCCTAAAAGAAAATGGTTTTTATGTTTTTAAACATGAAATTTATATATTTTTCTGTATATAACAAGCTTCGCGCATAAAGACAAAGATCAGCGCATTTCAATCTTTATGTGTCTCCCAATTAGAAACTTTTGAATTCTAAAGCTTAAAAACTTGTCTGTACAATAAAGAAACATTTATATTTATACTGAAGTGAATTGTTTCAAACACATTGTTTAGTGTTTTCAAAAACTCACTTTTACTGATCATCACTGAATTTATTCAAAATGGTCACTTTTTGAAATGACATGTGCTCTTTAGCTAAATGTTTTTGTAATGTTTAATTTTTTACTTCAGTATGCACACGTATACGTAAGGAATATATAATGTAAACTTGCATCATATTAATACAGTAAATTTAGGAAACTTTAATATTTTTAAACACTATTTTAAAAATATAATTTTTATGAAATAGTAATTTTTGTATGTAATTTTACCTCATCAAAAATCCTATCCTATTTCTACCATATATTTTTTTAAAAAATGTTATCTCCTTCCTTTATTTTTAGTCTTTTATTTCCTTTGGATTGCGAAAAAAAATGTACATTTTGTCTTCATCCATATTGAGAGATTTCATGGTATATATAAATTATTCACCAGGTTCTACACGCAACTTTGAATGCTTTTTTTAAATTTTGATGTATTACTCGTACCAGATTTAAAAGAATAAGCCACATCACAAACATAAATTAAAAATACTTCAATGCATATATTGTTTCTTCAAAGAAGAAAATCCCCATTCAAATTGAGAATTTTCATTTCTTTTGCTCATGATTTCTTTGCAGTATTATTCTTTGATTAACAAATACTTTCATTAAGTTCTATGAAAGCATGCAAACTCTTCGCTTTAAAAAACAGAGATACAGACTTATAAGTTACACTTGCAAATACTCTACCGTTAATCCACTTTAACCCTTTATCTATCACATTATTATTTACTGCAGTTTTTTCATGCAATATTTTTTTTTTGATTTATACATTGAAAATTAAGGGATATACATAAACAAAATACTCAACTTTGGGAAATTTAACCCGTTTTAGAGCTAATTAATTAATTAAAATATTCAACTGTAAAATTAATTATTCAGGGTGTATCTAAACTCTGCGGCAAAATTTTAAGGGGTAATAGTACACATCAAGACAAACAATAGTAAATAGGAAACTTAGGGTCGAAACCGTCTTCCGAAGGAGATAGGTGTCATTAAAGGTTAGGTTCCGAAATGTCAAATGATTATAAAAAACAGAAAAATGGGTTGATTCATTAGCGGTTTTCGCTAAAATTTTTCTTTTTGACAGTATTTCCCTGAAAAATAAAATTTAAAGATAAAGCTCAAAAAATTTCGATAGAGGGCGCTTTAAACTTTGGAGTAACGAACAACTATTTTTTACTGTTATTTTTTGTATCACATTAAATGCTTTCAAAAGCTTAGACTTAAACTTAAATTTTGAGCTCAGAATTTGAATCGTTGGGGGTGGTTAAGTAGCGCAAACGGAATTGTGTTCAGGAGGTGAAATTTGAAATTTCCTTACCTCTGAACAGAGTTCAGTTATTCGCGATCTTCGTGTAGTAGACCAGGAAGCAACTACAACCTCCTACACGTAAAGTAAACCAGAGAGGGATGACAAAATTTTTTTAAAAAATTCTTAATAGACGTAACTTCTCTGCTCAAAATAAAAAGAAACAATTTGATGTACGCACGTAGTGCATATTAATGAAGGTTGAATGATCGATTACACGTAGATAATGGTACACGCATGATTTTCTTGCGGAATCACAAAAACTGCTCGAAAAAGAGCCCACCAGCAAATATCACACCTCACACCGCCGGCGGAGGGAATGTCGAACATCAGCAAATACCTCGGCATCTCCCGGGTTTCATCTGCTACAACTGCTATCTTCGCAATCAGGGCTTCGTCGGAGTCGACGGGGCTTGCGTAAACAAGACTTTTCATATGGCCCCAGAGGAAGAAGTATAGGCAGGAGAGGTTAGGCGAGCGTGTCGGCTAATTTACCTGACCACCCGTCCAATCCATCGCACTGGATATGCTGTATCCAATGCACTTTGCACATCTGCGCTAAAATGTGCAGGCGTTCCGTCATGTTGGAACCACATACAAGCCTTTATGTTGGCTGGAACACTTTGCAGTAGAACTTTACATCATTACATACAATTAGTACCATACAGTTAAATCCTTGTGTACTACACTTTGCATGCAAATCAGGTGATTTACATAATCGGGTATTTTGAGGGGAAGAAATTGCTCATGTCTGTGATGAATAACTTTTTTATTTAATTTTGATTTCCCTCTCTCATTTATTTTATGTTTAGTGGGTTGTGGCTACTACCTAGTCTACGACCGAGCATCGAAGATCGTGAATAACTAAAATGTGTCCTGGGAAGAAGGTGAGTTCAAATTTCACCTCATGAACACAATTGAGTTTGCGCTGCTTAACCACCCCCAACAATTCAAATTTTGAGCTCAAAATTTAAGTTTAAGTCTAAGTTTTTGAAAGCATTTAATGTGATACAAAAAATAACAGTAAAAAATAGTTGTTCATTACTCCAAAGTCTAAAGCGTCCTCTAGCGACATTTTTTGAGATTTATCTTTAAAATTTATTTTTCAAGAAAATGCAGACAAAAAGAATAATTTTAGCGGAAACCGCTAACGAGAATCGACCCATTTTTCTGTTTTTTATAATCATTTGAAATTTCGGACCTAAACTTTAATGGCACCTATCTCCTTCGGAAGAAGTCTGGGAGCCTGTTCCCTATTTACTATTGTTTGTCTTGAGATGTATACTATCACCCCTTAAAGTTTTGCCGCAAAGTTTAGATACACCTTGTATACACTGTTCACGTAAAATAAACAGTCAAATCGTTTTCTAAGGTATTCATTAAGATACAAATAAAATATTACTCTTAAATTTTGACATTTTTTTTCAGGACAAAAATGATAATTTTCACAATCCTCTGAAAACACCGTCAGCAGAAAATGAAATTTCTGCTATAAAACTATTCAGCTTCCCCGCTAAAATACTCCTATTTTGGCAGATGAGGTTTCAAAGAATGTTCCTGCTAAGTACCCTCAGAATATTATTGAAAATTTTTATTCTATATATAATTTTAAAATGAGTGGTACTTATAAGTACCATTGGTAGAGATAAAGGGTTAAGGCTTTGAAAGTGCTTCCCAGGTTTAAAAGCTTGATGTATGTTTTTTTATCTATCAAAGTGAGCATAACTTGCCAGCTGATTATTTTTTTTAATTTATTTTGAGAGGCATTCATGAAATAGAAAATATGTTATATCAATAGGAAGGTCATGAATTGGAGATTTTAGAAATATCAAAATCGATATTTTGAAGATTTTTAGCCAACTGAATTTTCTTTACACATGTTGATGCCTAGACCATTTTTTTTGCTGTATACCACTCGTATGGATGCTGCATTTGTAAATAAATTCCGTCGAAATTACATCGTTTTAGTTTTAGATGAATATATTGAAGCACACAAAATATCATCGAATTTCAGCAATTTGTCTATAGAAGAAAACATTGTTCGCCTCAAGTCATCTTCGTACATTTTTACTTCCGTCTCCGTCCATTTTTTTTTTTTTTGAACATCTTTACTTCCGTCGCCAGATACATGCTTCCTCCTGATTCGTCTTGGAGGTTCAAAAGAAATTTCAAGCTCTTCACATAAATTTTTAGCGTACATTAAAGCATCATCCACGAATTCCTCTCGTTTTGCTTCTAATACGGTCTGTAAAGCACGTATTTTTTTAGCAAATTGATGGATATTTAGTCCCTCTGTTTGTAAATAATTTTGTGTGTGTGAGCATCGTTGACTTCACACAGTACCGGTTACAGAAGCCTAAATAATACCGTCAGCGTATATATTCGTCTCGCTTAACCAGTGCTCTTAAGTATCCCTAACGTATATATCCGTCCTACTGAAATATTATTCTTTTCTTCACAAGGCTGCCAGTAAAGCTATTATTAAGCCTTTGGAATGTAATAAAATGACCTTGACCGTGTTTGCAAATAAATTAGGTACTTCAGAGAAAAATTTGCTTATATTTATGCCCCCCCCCAATACAACATATACTCGCGCCTATGTGAGAAGCTGGCGCGTTGGGGAGTGAATCGCGTACTTTTAATCGGTAGTTAAGAGATTAAGATCAAAATTACTTAAAGTAAAATCAGCGATATAAATGTAGTATTTTTACATGGAGATATTTTGAAATTAATTCTAATGTTATCTGCGTGTTCTTGAAGCACATGTGAGTGTAATACATTATCATTACAGTTCTTGTGATATAACAAGCTGTTCCAATAAAAGTGTTTGCGATGACACACTAGTTTATATGTTTATGTGCAGGAGTATTTAGATGTATATTTACGTTTGTGTGCACGCGTGATTACTGTAACTCTTTGCCTCGTTTACTGGTTTGTATCAACAATTATTTAGTGTTTCCGCAAAAAAAAAAGTTGTGTTGCAAAATACTGGAGACTTACATAAGAACTGGGATGATGCAACTATTATTTTAAGTACTGCATTAAATATTAAAATATTATTATGTAAGCACATTTAAATCTCCAGAATGGAATATTTTTTTTGAAGTCACAGATTAGAATCAATACACGAACGACGTAAAACTCAAATATGTTCTTGAACTTTCCATTTGAGATTGTGTGAACTTGTTATCTAATACTGAAATGCGTTGTTTAAACATTATTTCCTTATGTGTTGCGTAACACGCTTGAAGGAGAGTGAATTGATGTCAACTTCTATGTATAATACTTTATCTAATAAGGTTTTAGGTTGCGTTTGTATTACTATATTAGTATTAGTTTTAAGAAATTTGATAGTTTATATTCTCTTTTCTATTTTCTTCAATATTATTTCAATAATATTTTTCATACATATATATATAATGTAATAACTTAGAAACGATGATTACAAAAGAAAGGAAAATGAGACGCATGTAGGAAAATAAATTAATTAAAATCCATTGTGTCGTGTAACGTACACCCCCTGCAACCCCCGCATCGTGGTGTGAAGTCTAAAGCCTGCATGAGTATGTATTTAACCAATTTATGAAATATTAAAGGCAAACCCTGACTTTGCAGGTAGGCCCTAATATTTTCCGTTACGCCGCTATAGAAGGCCCTTTAAAACCTGAAAGATCAAGTTGTGAAAATGGATGAAGAAAGCTAATTTCTTCCAAAATAAGCATAATAAATTGGCTATATTTTTATTTGTTGACTTTCAAATCAGGTTTCCAGAATATATCCGTATTTCAAATGTCTTCAAGTTTTATATTGCTTAGTGTAGTCACACGTAGCCCATCATAACAAATTTTTGAATCTTAAGAATATCGTTTAAATTGCTTTTAAATTGATGGAATTAATAATATTATTAACCCCTTAAGCCAGTGTTTCTCAAAGTGTGGGGCGCGCCCCCCTGGGGGGGCGCGAGCGTATCGAAAATTTAAAGATTTTTTTAAAAAAAAAATAACCGGAAAGAGAAGTAAAACAAAATGCTTTCTTCCATAATAAAAAAAATACACACAGAACACTGACATAATTTATGTTTATTATCTGGCTTTTTTCCGTCATCAAATAGCTATCTTTGTTCCCAAAACCAAATTAAAGAAAGAAAAAAACATTTTGTTTTATTTGCTGTATTTCCTCAATGAGAGATTTTTTTATTACGTTTTAACATAAAATATTACTCGTTAAAAGAAAAAACGAAACCCAGACCCTGAGAAAAATTCTAAGAAGATAAACAATTCACCACTGTATTTATTATTGAAATACTGTACATTAGTTGTAGAAAAGAAAAGGAAGTCATGATTCACTTTTTTCAGCCAGGCTGCATAGTACGTTTGCTAATCATTTGATTGACCTTCAATCTTATGGTATGGTTATTATCAATATTAGTTCCCTCCCATCTTTTATGCGTTTGCTTTTCGCTTAGGGAAATTGTAAATAATTGAGTTTTGCGATATTTGGAAAAGAATTGATTGATTTAACATTTCTGTAGGATAATTGAAAAGTGTCTGATTTGCGTCCTTTATTATGGTCTTGTACTTTTGAATCATTTTAGTTCAGTTTTATTGGATTTTTCTCAAATCATCAAAGAATTGAATAGTCCTTGAAAGAAGGTAAGTACACTTTCTATAAATTAAAATATTCACTAGAATTCGATTTGTATCGTGTACAGTAAAAATAATTTAAACAAATGATTGGGGTGACTGAGTCCCCCCGCACTACCATTAATGTTAGTATCGAGTACGCGCCTGCTCCCGGGTTAAAACATTTTGAAGTCTTCTCGCTTTAAATGTTAAAAAAGTAACACAATTATTCTTCATCGGAATTTTATATTCTTTTCATAATTTAACATTAATTCTAAATGCTTATTGTGTGAGGTTTAAAATTACAGTTCTTTTAAACAGTTATTTACAATTGTAGCATTTATCTAAAAAAATCATTTTACATTTTTGTATACAATGTCGTGCACACAGTTTTACTCTCCTTACAGTTCAGCTATTATATCAAGAATAATGTATTATTTTTTTTTAAAAAATGAACTCGTGCGAAGAGTCGGTGTTTCAGCCAGCATACGTTTGATGTATCAGTACTGAAGAAGGTATTTTATAAATAATTTCTTATTACTGAATTTGGTCGCGGTAGCCGAGTGGTATAGGTATCGGATCGTGGTTTGCCTTGTCACGAGTTCGAGCCCAGTACCACTAAAGACCCGCCGTGTAAGGCAGCTATGCACGTTAAATCTGTTGAGAGTTGAAACGTTTTCCCATTGGTGTGGTGTGGTAGTTAGGAGAGAGGGGTGCCAGCTCAGGTGTCATCCACGTTATTTGACCATGGTTCAAAATTACGTGGTCCGTCGTCAAAAGCCCTCGTGCAGCTGAACAGTGCGACGTTAATATTCAATCAATCAATCTTATTACTAAATTAAGAACAAGTTTAATAATTATTAGGGACTTCCACGTGCTTGTCTTGTAGAGGAAAGTTTTTCAAAGGAAGGTTTAATATCAGAAATTGACACTTAAAGAGTTATTTTTCTATATTTAGCTGAGATCTATATTTTGTCTTCAAAGCATCCACTGCAGAAAATCCGGTTTGAAAAAGGTAGGATGTTGAAAATGGTAATAGTATACGAAGTGCTTTTGTTTTCAGTACAGATAATTCCTCATCCACCTCTACCCCAAATTCAAAGAGCGATTTATTACAAAATTGCCTTTTAATTTTTCACTGGATGTGAAATCTATGAAGATTTCTTCTTTGGAAGCTGAGAGCCCTTTTGGAGTATCTTGAAATAGATCCCTAATCCACTCGTAACTTGCTACCAAGCTGTCCTCATTCAGAAAATACTTTTTAAAATTCTTTGCCAACATAGCTAAATGATTTTACATGTTTTAAAAACAACTTTCACATGTTGTTCTACAGATTTGTAAGTTTTAACACATATCGAGCTGGGGCTTTTTTTCCATCATTTACTTCAGTAGTGGTAAATCCAAAATTTAAGTATTTTTGAGAAGATCGCCTTGATTTAATTTTCGGAACCATGCTCGTTCGTCTGTGTACTTGTTGATTCTTTATTATGGTCAAATGTTTGCTTAAGACTTAAAAATGTATGTATGATATTGATTTAATCTACTGCCGTAAATACTTAATTACCGTGAATTACAATTAACGTGTAAATTTAAAAAAAACGTACATTCACAAGCTAGATTCGGTAGCTATAGAAGCTGACTGGAATTGTACGAGGTTTTACATGTTTTGCGCAGACGTCCGATAGGTTGCCCAGACTAACGCAAACGTACCCTATAATGCCAAATGTGATGGATATGATAGCGAGCGACATTGATTAGACTATTTTTCTAAAGACATTTGTACTTTGAGAAATGAATGCTGAAGGAAATAAATCTTTAATTAAATACATCATTTTGCGATCTGTTCCAATTTAAAAATTAGAGAAAGAAAAATAACATAATTCTAAGTAATATATATTTTAAGTAATTTTCTTAAAATATATATTACTTAAAAGTTACATATACACAAATTTAATATACTTATCGTATTAATTTGTACGGTTTATAATTAAGATCGTATTGTAACTTTAGCGTCTCTCTCTCAAAGTGCATTTTTATTGCAGTAAATACATTATTGTTGTACAGGGGGCCGAGACAAAAATTATGTTTGAAAATTGGGTCGCCAGTATTGAAAGTTTGAGAAACACTGCTTTTAATGTATGAGTGGTGCACAGAGTATTTTATGACTAATTAATTAATACTAAATTAAGAACAAGTTTAATAATTATTAGCTACTTCCATGGGCTTGTCTTACAGAGCAAAGTTTTTGAAAGGAGTTTTAAGATAAGAAATTGACCCTCTGAGTTCATTTTCTATATTTAGCTGATATCTATATTTTGTCTTCTAAGCAACCACCGCATTTTGTAAGATGTTTCAATGTAAAAATCAGAGAAAGGAAAAATAACTTAGTAATTATCCTATTACTTAACTTTTTTATGCTTAAAAGTAACATATACAAAATTTAATACTTATGTCATGAACTTGTACGGTTTATAATAAATATTGTTGCTTTATCGTAAAAGTGCATTCGTAATTATTGCATTCAGTAAATTATTATGTATAAGGGGGGGCGCGATAAAAATTGTGATTGAAAAGGGGGGGCGCCAGTATTGAAAGTTTGAGAAGCACTGCCTTAAGCGATCATTTTTTTTGCCCAAAATGTACCAAAAAAGGCAAATCTTTTATTGCGTATATTTATGTATAATTCTTAACTAAATGCGAAAATAGAAGAATTTCATTTTAATTTTCAATTTTAAAGTTTTCACACTATTTTTTATTTTATAATTGTGGAACACAAAAAAACCCTAAATGATTGATTTTTATGAGTACACTCTGCATGTTATGAAGAATGTTTCTAATATCTTAAAAGGATTTATTTCATAATTGCAAAAAATATCATGTTT
Organism: Trichonephila clavipes; assembly: GCA_019973935.1. Classification (NCBI taxonomy): domain Eukaryota; kingdom Metazoa; phylum Arthropoda; class Arachnida; order Araneae; family Nephilidae; genus Trichonephila; species Trichonephila clavipes. Next base: position 427,947 of record BMAU01019579.1, on the reverse strand, counting down.
GTACCTCTTTTTAAAAACGTTGAGGATTTGTGTGTGTATGCATATATATATTGAGGACGGAGATAATATCTGCTTTTTCGGATTATCTCTCCATTTTAATTTCTTCTCAAGCAACAAATTTTACCTTACCTTTCCAATCTATGTTCTCAAATATTTTCGAGAAACTAATTTCCTTCCTTCAATGAAAATTTCCCGCCTTCGCCTCAAAGAAATTTCCGTATAAGAATTATGTAAGTAACATGGGCAAATTGCATCTCTTAAAAATGCTATACCATTAATAATCTCGCTATAAGAATTAAAAATATGTGCAAATCAAAGATAGAAAGAAGAGAAAACATCAGTGCCCGTACAAAGTATAGATAAAACGTTAATAGCATAAAATTATGAAAAGTATTGAAACAGAGGCTCCAATAAATAAATAAAGCGTTGAAAAATGGCCTAATTATTTTTAAAAGCAACATTCTAACATTAAAATTTTAATTTAAAAGCATTTGCATTTTAAGAAGCTTATTGCACTAACGAGTTTGACATTTTTTGAAGATTTATATAAGATTATTTTAACGCATAAATTAATTTCAAAAATGTTAATATCGAAATAAAACCCCGACACATTATAAATATAGCTCCCGAATTTTATCGATATAAGTGTTTAAAATAGCTTTCTCAGCATCAATATGCTTCTGTAGATGAATTTCCGAAGATTAAATAATTCTATTTATTTTTCAAAATTGATGAAAAGATTGATTTTATAGCCACATTAACGTCGTCTTCAGAATCTCAATCGCGTAAGTTTTTTTGAGCTTAAAAAATAATAAAAGTTACACACAAGAAGATTAAGGGAATGCAATGGATCTTCTACCAATGTGATGTGTTTTTTTCTTCTGTAAATCTCTCTATATAGCAGAATAACAAGTTGCATTTAAATAGTTAAACAGGATCTCTCTAACATCCATGTTTTGAATAATTTCTTTATTGCTAGATCAGCTAATTGTTACTGTTTTCTCTTGCTCTAGTTTAATGGCTTTAGCCAGGGTTGTACATCTGAGAAAGATGGCATATATCATAATTATTTTTTCAATGCTTCCTGTATTTTCACCATTGTTAATTTGAGGTACTCTTTAAAGGTCCATGCCTAATTTTTCTGAAGAGTTGAAAGGTCAGAAAACGTTATATATATTTTATCACCAATTATTAATTTATAAATAATACTCCTCCACTATCGTTAAATAACTCAAATGGATAAATTGTGACACACTGCTATTTTGGGTATTTTGTTAAAATATGGGGTTTTGAGCATGAAACCACATTTTTTTGTCATACGTTACCTTCGTAAATAATTTTATATATATCTGCAGATCCAAAGTTAAATATGTTTTAAATCAATCAATAGGCAAAGCGATTACTGTTGATTGAGGGCTTTTTATGTGGTCGACAATTTTACTAGGAATATGGCTTATAAAGATATTTTCAAGTATGCTCTTCACCCTAAGTAGGATTTTGTAACTGTTTGTAATTTTCTCACTACAAAATTGTGTGAATTATCTGAACACTGTGATATGATTGTTAAATTCATTTCTATATGTTAATTGCTGTCACTGAACGAGTTGTTTATAACTTTCAATTGAAAAAAGGCCGTGGTAGCCTAGCGGTCAAGGTAACGGAATCCTGGCCATCGTGTCATGTGTTTAAGCCTAGTACCGCTGAAGACTCGCCATGCAGATGAAGCCGTTGCCCGATAAATATATCGGGGTTCAAACGTTCTCCCGTTGGTGTGGAGTTTAGGAGATTTGGGTGCAAGCTCAGATCTCGTCCTCGTTACTGGATCATGGTCCGTCGCCAAAAGCCTTCGAGTAACTGAATAATGTGACTTCCCTTTCTCACTAGTCCAATTTTAAAACCATGTTAAATAATTGCAGGATAAAGCCTTCGGGTTAACTCAAATTTTCTTTCTTCAAAACATTTAGTCTAGGGTAACTACATTATAAATTATCTATGAATCATTGTCTTTGGGAATATAATACTTTCTACTATCTTTTTATCGGATAATTTTTTAACGTTTATGATAAGCTTCTGTCTCAAATATTTTTAATGTTAGCTTCCATTTTTATCTCAAATATCAATATCTTTGACTTTTACATGTAATTATAATCTACATTAAAACATACTAAGAATGTATTGCAATCCTAGGATTAGAGATAAAACCGCTATAAAGAAATATTTTTTAAATAATTATTAAATTTTAATGTTTAATAACGCAGCTTGCAGCTGTATAGTAAAAGAAAGGAAACAATATTTAATTAGAAAATCGAATCTTAAATTGATATTATGGTATGAAAGTAACATTTTTTTAAGAAAAAATGCAGCCGCGGATTAGTATTTTATCATTGCAGACCAAGTAAATTCCACGAAACCTTGTATCTATTTTAAGTGCAGCACAATATAGGTCGATACTAATTGCGTTAATGTAATTTTGAAGATCGGTTGACTTTCCAGAGGGAGGCAACTGAGCTTCGAAGATGCGAAATAGTACCAAGAATTCAATTATTTTAGCTAGAGCATCCACGCCAAACAGGCACTCTAAGGATCTTTAACATGCCGTATTATCATACGACATGGACGCGTCGTTTTCCGCACCATGAATATCCACCAACTTGGACTGGAGTCGAATCCGCAACCTTATGCGCACGAAGCCAGCGCCAAACCAATTGCGCCATCCAGCCGACTGCAAAACTATTTTAAAATTCAAAAGAAAAGCTATCTCATACATTTTTCTGTCGACAGTAAAAATTATCTCAGTGTAATCTGCGAGATCAAAAGAATAGATGTACTTTTAATATGAATACATTACTTTTTTTTTGAAAGAGGGAAGATCGATTATTTAAACCCCAGAAACTGCGTATTAAAGTTTTTCCCCCCTTCAATATCAGTATATAATGGAAGATTCCATCATCTTGGGCAATTATTTTTGGCTAAAAAGAATGAACGATTTATAAAATAAATGATAAAATTATGGTGCTAATGATTCCAGTGCATGCGAATATTGAGAAAAAAAATACTTTCTATTCTTTTCATGTGTGTGTGTGAATTATGTCCATTCTTAAAACTATTTACTAAAATTTTTCAGTTGTATTTCACAAATTATAATAGCTGGTACAGCCATTCTTCGCATGAGAATTTGTAAAAATATAACAATCGACAAGAAAGAATAATAGAATTGTAAGGCGGATTCTTTAAATTATATATTTTGAATTATTAAATGGAAAAAGCCGCAGTACACCAATATTAAATTAACGTATTTCCCACTTAAGTTTAAGCAAATCTTGGCATAAGAACTTTTTACAAATATAAACCATGAGAATTTATTTCAGTACGAACAACCGCAGTATAAGCTCATATTTTGAACGAAACCCTGTTGCCAAGCCAACAAAACAAATGTTTTTTTTCACTAAAAGAACAGTTTTTAAAAAGTAATTTTTTTCAGATAACAATTGCAATTTTATCCCAAAAAACAAAATAATTGCTGAATACACCAAACAAATACACGCAATTAAAAGTACTTAATACATCATCAAAAAGTGCATACGACATGAAATTCCGCATTCCGAGATATGTGTGATGTCATATCTCCAAAGCTATAAAAAATCGCTTTAAAACTGAACTAAAAAATGAAACATGTTCGAAAAAATTTCTTCAAGGGGCCCACTGTCATTAGTCAAAGTTTCAAAGTGCTAAATTTCACGCACCTGAGTCATTATGTTTCCGTTCTACATCGCAAACACATAAACTATTTCTTTCATTAGTAGAGATAATGCTTAAAACACACGAACATTTAAATGTTGCTAAATCAAAAGTCATCGTCAAATGTAGTAATCGTTTTCAAGACATGTTTGAAAGTGGTTTTCCACGATTAGCCACATTTCTCGGCATTTGGAACATTTGGAATCTCTTCCTCAAGCAAAGGGTTTTAGAAATTAGTTCACGGAAAATAAAGTTCAATTTTTTTCTTCGACATATATACTTATCGCTCATTTGAAGCATCAACAACACTCCCTGTAAAATTTTAGAGCGATACGTTAGCTATGTAGATTTGCATAAATTACAAATAAATAAATATACAAATATTAAAATTTATATATAAGATCCGTGTAATAAAATCATATTTGTAGTTTGTAACTGCGATTATAATAATCAATTAATCTCCCAAAATAAATATGTAGTATATTACATAGCCTTTACCTACCCTCTTCTTTGGGAATTTCATGTTGTTGTATGACTATATGTATTGTGCGTTAGCTATTGAGAAATATAAGGCGTGTAGTAATAAGTATTCCATTGTATTGAGTATTAACCATATAGCCTTCACACCTTGATTTAAAAAAACTCGTTTTAAATTTTTAAAATAAAAGTATACTTATCCTTTATGCACCCTCCTACCCCCCCCAAATTGATTAACACAAAACCCATTTTTAACGGACTAATATTTACAAAAGAAATGGCAGTTGCAATTTCAAATCCGTAACTTTATTGAGTTAAAAAACGGGATTTATTTAATCCTCATGGCTCCCCGCAACTACCCTTTGGAGTGGATTTCTTTCCAAACTCGTTACTATCGGATCTATACTCAACAAAAGAAAAGTGTGTGCCGAATTTCACGTCAATAGGTCTATTAGTTTAAAGAGTCTGGAGGTTTTTTTTAATATTAATAATGCCCCAGATGTGTGAAGATGATTTCCAAACCAACTGTTTATAGCGGATCTCTACTTAATAAATGAAACATTGTTACCAAATTTCGTCTGTAGCACTAATACTTAAAAAAAACCAGGAATTTTGACTTCAATAGCTTGGTAACCTTCCGTCATTTTGGATTTGTTTTCCACAAAAATCGTTCATAGATTCACACTACTCAATAAAATAAACATGTTTACCAAATCTCAAATCTCTAGGCCTAATGGTCCAATAACGGTAATTTTTGTCTTACACCACCACAACTCCTTCAGTGCTCGATTTTCACAAAACCCGCTCCTAGCGTAATTACTCAACAGAAGAAACACTCTTACCAAATTCCAAAACGGTAGGTATAATATTTGAATCACGGATTTTTTAAAAAATTTAAAGCACCCCTTTAACCCTTCTTAGGATCGATTTTTGTTAAATGCATTCTTAGCGGATCTTTACTCAATACATGAAACATGGATACTAAACTTCGTCTGTACACAAAAAGTTCAAAAACAGGAATTTTGGCTATAACACCCAAGCAATCGTTCCTCATCCGGATTCGTTTTTCGTAAAATCCGACCTTAAAAGATATTTACTTAATAAAATAAACATGTTTGTCTAATTTCAAATTTGTACGTCTAATAGTTTGAAAAAGTTAATTTTTACTAATGCCCCGCAAGCCCTTTAGGTCTCACAAAACCTACTCTTAGCTTTTCTCAACTCAACAGACGAAACATCCTTACAGAACTCTGCAGGTATAATAGTTGAAAAACGAGATTTTTAAAAATTTATAACACTTCCTTAATCCCCTTCACAGGAGATTGATTTCCGTAAAATCCGTTCTTGTATCTTTGCTCATTAAAAGAATCGTATTTACCAAATTCAAGCCAGTAGGTCTAATAGATGAAATAGCGGCATGTTTTTATCTGTGTAATATTCCTTTAAAATCTCGTTATTTATGTGTGTGTGTGAATCTTTACTTAACGAAAGAAACAGGTTTAACAAATTTCAAGTGTGTATGTCTAATAGTTCAAAAATGAACAAATTTTGCGACTATAACTCCCTCGTAACCCCCCACGAGGATGGTTTTTTTAAACTCGTTCTTAGCAGATCTCTACTCTGCAGAAGTAACTTGCCTGCAAATTTTCAAGTCTCTAAGTCTATTAGTTCTGGAGATTTCGTGATGAGTAGGTAAATTAGTCTCATTTTTCCTTTATGTATACAGATATTTAAGTATTAGTTTAAAATAGTTGAAGCTCTTTTTAGATAAAACAATTATATGATATGTATGAGTTGAATAATATTAGTTGTCGTACGTTTTGACATAAATCTCCAAACATTGGGGATGAAGGAAAGCTCTGTTATTCTTGAACACTTGCATTTTTATGTATTTTCCATCCTTAGCCAGAATTCGGATCCGATTGAAACTTGTTTAAGCAGTTAGTTAGATTAGCAACTCTTGATGTTTTATACACATTTTTTTTGCATTTTAATTAGTTTTTTAAACTCGTAAAACTGTCAATGTAAGTGAAGAAAAAGCCCTAAGACATTGAATGTTGTTCAAGTTCTAAATAGGGAATAACGTGAAGGAGGCAAAAATAAACTTGTGTGACGTGTTTGGAGGGGAAGCAATAACAGCGTGAAAATCCCAAAGATGGCTTGTAAAATTTTGCTTCGGTAATTTTTCTTTGAAAGATGAATCCATATCAGGAAGGTCATCAAATGTCGGTGATGTAGTGCCACGTAGTATTATCAAGACAAACCCCACGTTTATTCCCCCAGAAGTGGGCTTCAAGTTTGGAATACATCAGATCAGGGGTACTCAAACTTTTTTTCTGTTAGGCCACATACGTATGTCAGCCATTTTACGTGGACCGAAACATGAGGATTAAGGGGGTAGATAACATTGGAAATTTAGAATATGACAAATTGATCAAAATATTATAACTCCTGTTTTAATTTTTTTAATTATTATTTTTTTGTATTTTTTTTTATTTTTGTCACTAACACTTAATTTCAAGAATTTAAGAAACACTCCCCTACAATTTCTGCGTCAGTAAACGGCTCCATATGATTACCAATAATATAACAAACTTCTGAAGATGTCTTTGTTACTACTGCGACATTACCACTGACGAAACGCTTTGTTGCTGTTACAAAGAATAGTCAATAAAGCCTATTTATCACCTCTTGAAAGAGGAAACATATCAGTAAATAATTCCTGTTTATTGGTATTTTTTAAATACAGCACTTTCGTGACGAATGAAACAAGTACTAATCCATGTTTATATTCCACTACAAAACAGTCAACCCCCAAACCATTCGAATATTTTGCGCTTGCAAAGTATTAAAGATTGTTCACAAAATTAGTTCCACTCATAAAATAGTAGCTACTTCACGTTGTCTGTTTTCACTAACCGGTACAAATAGAAAAAGAATATCAATTCGAAGCCGTATGACATCGACTCGACAAAATTGATATATTTGATTTCTTGTGTGTCAAAGAATTTTTAACCAAATTTTTGATACATTGTTTTATATAAAAGAATTTCTCAGAGCAATGGTTCATGACCGGGTCACTCAAAAGGGCTTGGTGAGCTGCGGGTTGAGTATCACTGCATCAGACTATTCCTTTTAATTACATTAAAAGGCTTGGTTTTATGTCCCAGCACTCTGTTTGGGTGGCACACGAATTAAGCGAAAAAAAATTGACAGGATTTCAAGGTGTTCTTTGAATCTATCTCGTTACAAAACAGAGTCGATTTTGGATCACTTGGAGACTGGAGAGGAAAAGAGGATAGTGTGTAAATACGTGGTTATAGAAAAAAGTATGTGTTATAAAAGGGGTGACACTATCATCCATATCCAAATCTGGCGTGCATCAGAAGAAGGGTATGTTACGTTGATGGTAAGACAGCAAGGGTATAGTGCACTATGATTTGCTGAAGGAAAATGAAATGACCATTATTGTTCGCAGCTTAACGTTTTCAAAAAGAAATTCAACATAAAAGTTCCTCTTTAGCCAACGGAAAGGGTGCGATTCTTCATAACGACACCGCTAGACTACAAGTGGAGAGAAACACCGCATAAGAAATTGCAGAATTGGGTTGGGAAACTTTACCTCATCCAGCATATAATCCTGATATTGCACCGTCTATCATATGTTCAGGCCGTTGCAAAACTTTTTTGATGGAAAAAAAAATACATAAATTATGAGGATGTCCAAATTGCAGTGGAAGAATACTTCGTCTCCAAAACAGAGGGCATTTTTTCTAGAACTCTGGCAGACAGTTGTAACCAACAAAGGTCATTATATTTAAAATAAAAGTTTGAATATATAAAGTTTAAAAAAAAGCTTTTGTTATTTCTTCGGTAAAAATGACAAACTTTTCCTTTTCTCCCAATATCTGAAAATATTTTTATATTATAAAAAAACATGTTCTCTATTACAACTTTCAGGAAAATAATATATTTTTGAATAAGAACTTAACCATTTTTTTGTGAACAGTTTTAGGTGAACTTTTATTTGTATATCTTTCAGTTTAATCTTTTCCTTTTGACGTCATCTCCCACAATAAATACTTCTGAATCGCATTAAGCATTAAATTATGTTTTATAATAACAATCTGTATGAATGAGGTATACATAGACAAGATAAACTAATTATAAATTAAAATTTAGTTTGAATGTTAATTTTAAATTGAACATTCTGGAATTTAAGTTATATTTACTGATTAGGTTGTTTTAATACCGCAGTACTTCTGATAGAAAATTATTTTTAAAAGACACTTTAAGTTTCGTGATGAGGGTTTTCGAAAATATTTTATAACACTTAACAAATGTTGGGGAAAAATTGAAAAAAAAAATATTTCTAACCGACACAAAGAAAACCAAATTTGCTCTATTTTTTTTAAAAAAAGTATATTTAGGTATCTCTTTAGTGAAACACAAATAGCTCACTGCAATTTTTGAAACAATTTTTCAAAGTACTATAACTCAGATGCAAGTAAATATAACTTGAGTGTTATTTTTCCTCCCTATTATAAAATGTTACATAGCATAATGAAATTATAACAAAAATAAAGAAGAAGAAAGAGGGGAAGGAGGAAAATAACTATTATAAAATTTGTGTCTATGCTATTTTTGTTTTATTCTCTTTTGTATGTGAATAATTTAGCCTTTTCAGACCCAAGGTTCACATATGTGTACCTAACATCCTTAATTTTGTACCTTATTCAAGGATGAAAAATAATAAATTAGGATAGAATGCTATCTTTCGTACATGTTCAAGCTTTTTAGTTTTACCACCAGATGGTGATATTTGTATCTCTTTCCTGGAGGTTTTTATAACGCAAAGTAGCAATGGTCGACTCGACAAGAAACCGAAAAAGTGAGCTCTATTTTTTTAGATATATAATTAAAACTTTTTAACCTTATATTTTTTATTTGATGTAAATGTTTTCCAAGAGTTGATATATCGTATAATTATCACCCTTTTAAGAGTTGCAATATTCTGATTAGAAACAACGTTTGAGGTGAACATTTGTGCACCTCCGGTTGTTATTATATATATATATATATATATATATATATATATATATATATATATATATATATATATATATATATATATATATATATATATATATATATATATATATATATATATATATATATATATATATATATATATATATATATATATATATATATATATATATATATATATATATATATATATATATATATATATATATATATATATATATATATATATATATATATCGTGACATTTATATTCTAGTCAATACTTTAAGAAAAATTTAGAAACACATGAAATTTGCTCAGAATTTTGTCTTGCCATATTTTGTTCTAATTCGATATTGATTTGGTTTATTTGTAACTGGTCGTAAATGAAACATTTTCAACCTATATTGTAATTTACACACATATTTTTTAAGGAACTTGTTATAATTATTGTTGTATTCTAATTTAGGATATTTGATTTGGAAAGAAATAGAGGAAAATAAGATTCAAAGTGATTGTATTTCAGTATTTAAAAAAAGATTTATTAAAATAAATGTAATTGGAAAAAAATGAAGTTTTTTTTTATTGTTACAGCTAAGACCTGAGGTGCACATATGTGTATCTCTCAACGTAACAAAACTAGTTATAAAAATTAACTTTTGTTCTAGCATTTCTATTTCTAACTATACTCTATTGGAAAAATCTTACCACCCCAATTTTTTTACCTCATTTAAAATATGTCAACTCTGAACAGGATAAAAATGCACATTAAAATAAATTCTTGAAAACTAGAGAATAAGAGATGTCACAGAAAATTCAGAGAAAATAAAAATAACTGTAAAATAAATGTTTCCTATATTAATTTAAAAGGAATACATGCGTCGTGGGTGTCAAATGACTTTTTTGAAAACTCCGAAGGATACAAAAGCTTTACTACTTAATTTCAAGAAGAATTTTAGGGTTTAAGCGTGTGCCTGAAAGGTAAAAAAAATGTGAAATGAATAAAAAATTTCGTTATAAAATAGTATATGTTATCAATAACTTAGCTGTAGTTAATGTGATTCATGATAAATATCAAAATAAGGCCGTGTTAAAATAAAATTGGTGAATTTATAATTAATATATAAATTATCTCTAGAAATAACAAATTGACTATTTATTTCATTTTAATTTTTCAATATCAAAATAAAAATTGTTTTGGATATTTGGAAAAATGCAAGTTGTGATCAAATACATGAAAATAAATTTTGATACTGCCCAGTTTTTCAATAAGTTAAAGTTCCTCGAATCCCATGATTATGGAGAGAGAGAGCAGTTAGGTATTTTTTCATTTAAAGAGATAAATTGTTTTCCGTCGTTTTACTTAATTTGTACTGTACAAATTCAGTTATATGTTTTTCAATATTTACTTGGCCTTTTTTGCCCGCTGTATGGTAACTCATTTGATGGAACTCTAGTCTTATGCTTCAACAAAATAGGCTTATATTTAAAAAAAAATGTCTAAAAACATATATTAATTACCATATTTATTCGAATTTAAGCCACCATCGATTCTAAGCGCATCCCAAATTCTCAACATGTTGTTGTGATAAATAAATAAATAAATAAAGTGAAGTTTTTTTTAATATCCACTATTTACGAAAACTGAAAAAATTAAAATAAAACTAATAATAGGTGCGTAATAAATTTCTTTTAATAGTTGCTTTCATGGTTTAGTTAAAATAAACATAGTTTATGTCGAGGTTTGAGAAAATGGTGTTACTTAACTTTGACTTTCTATTAAAATATATATATATATATATATATATATATATATATATATATATATATATATATATATATATATATATATATATATATATATATATATATATATATATTGCTTACTACCCAAAACAAATTTTTCAAAAGATGGCCTGTTTAGTTCAGATTCCAAAAACGTATTACATTAGCTTTTTCCCATCCATAACAGCCATAGTGTGTCTTTTATTTGCAAAACATCTTCATTTTAAAAACACTTCCATTTACACCATCCATCATATCATTAGCTATTGTGACTGTAAATTTTACAATTGTTCTGTGATTTCTTCTCTAACGTGACCATTATGCCAGCATTATGTTTTGACTTGTCCTTGACTAATCAGAACATAATAATGTAATTTGAATACATAATGTAGTGAAATTGATATATTTGCAATTCAACTATGATAATACGTTATTAAAGCGAATTTACTGATTACAATCCACAGTTTAAAACAAAAGTGAATGATGAGAAAGAATGATATCTAATATTTTGTAAATTTCCTTTATGTTTCATTAGTTTTATGCGTTTTTTAAATTGTAATTTATTATATCTAAGAAACATATTTTTGTTTTCCTGGAATTCATTTCGATCAGGAAGACATTGAAAAGCATATTTATGTTAAACTGTGAAGATATAAATCGACAAATTTAAGAAATGTGTGATTTTCAATCCAATACATTAATTTTATCTTGAAGTAAGAAATATTTTTCTGGCTTTTTTAATATACATGTGGCAATTTATTGATTTATGTAATTAAAATATAATTATTTAACTAAAAAAAGTATTTTAAGTTTCACGACCACTCGAAATATACACGATACGTATAATTTAAATTAACTGATAAATCTTCTGTAAACGTGAAATATAATATGAATATATGTTTCTTATCCTAAATTTAAAGTAAATATAAAATTTAATTACAATTTTATGTTTTACAAATTGTGCATGCAAAAGATCCTCTGAAATAAATTTTTTAATTTTATGAGTGATTAAAATACTCATAGTGCAAATAAAATTTTAATTGGTACATTACCTTTTTTTATTTAATTCTTTAAAGTTTAATTTTTTTCAAAATTTGAATATTGTATTAGCTACAGTGTTAACAAAAGAGGTCTATCTTTCTTAAGGCATCCGACTAGGTTCGCGGAGACCAAAACTTTTCAAAATTAATTTTCAGAAGAATTTTGTTGTTTTAAAGAACATAATAGGATTAAAGAGTCATAATTGTTATATAAATAACATGTATCATCCTTTGTTTTTGAAAAAATATTATTTTTATAAAACTTTAGCACAATTTTCAATGTTAAGAAAAACACTATCAATAAAAATACATTGAACATGATGTAATTTTAACTTCATTGATGCACTTCTTGATCCATTTGAAGCGTCACAAACAAAAGGGTAAAATATATTTTAAGAAATAAATATTTTATAAGCATTCACTCTCTCAAAAATTTGCATTTCATAATTTTTTTTTTTCCAAAATTACTAATACAAAATGTTGTAAGCTAAAAATGGCTGCAAAATATGATTAAACGCGTAACTATCTTAAAACCTGCTGTTTGTTACACTCTAAAGATCTTATTGAATAAGTGCTACATGTTTCATTAAATTTTATTGGATTGTTTTGGAGATACTTCATTTTTCGTGCTCAAATAGCCCTTACACTTTCATTCTTCAAGAAAAAAAACACATTTATAAAGTATTTTAATGAGTTAGATTAAGAAAATGCAAGACCAATTACATAGATTCTACAGTTTTTTAGTTTTTTTTATTATTACTTCTTTCTCAATACTTAAACTTCTTTCTTTTTTTAATGGTCCTATGATCTAACATCTACGAAAAACCTTTTCAACCTAGTCGGATACATTAAGATGTACATATATGTGCCGTTGTTATGTCGGGGATATTTAGATGTGAAAACATATTATAATAATAAAATGTTGTAGAAAATGTGATTTTTCATTCAGGTTTGGAACACTTTTTAACTATAAATTTAAATGCCCAAGGCTGTATTTTCGTAATTATTTTCCTGAATAAGCTTTGTTCTGTATAGTTAAGAAGTTAAAATTACTATAATTTGCAATTGTTTTCAAGTCTCTATCAACTCTTCCTTATCAAGCTTAGCAAGAAATAAATAAAAATTGAAGAATTAATTATATTTTACAAACGAGGTGAAAAACATATATTAAAACAGACTGTAATTTACTTAAAGATCAAGGTTAATAAAAATAATATGTTCCAGAATGACATCGTTGATCGAAATATTAATTGATCGGAATAGCTTAGGGTAGACTTTTAATTTTTTCTAAGAAAATCATCCAATTCCCAAACGTTTTTTAAGCATTTTAAACACAAGCATTCTTTTTTCACATTTATTTAAAAGTAAATAAAAAGTTTTATTTATTTATTTATATTTTTTTATAATTTTATTTAATACCAAATTTATTCATTTATTCAGAAACGAAAGGACAAAGTACCGAATTGAAGGAAATGACATACTGTAAAGCATGGTTAGATTTTGCTTAGTTTAAAGCTGTGTAAAATCGTTGATTAAATTAAAATACTCAAATAAAGAAAACACGAACCATTAACAACGCATTGTAATATCCAGATCATTTGGTTCCAGTACTTGCCAAGAGGGAATCTAACACTTAGAGTAAAATGAAGCGGTCTATAAATAGATCTGATGACATCATTATACATTCTTCTATTACTCATTATTTATATATAATACAAAGTAATACATCAACTGTAATGACTAAATGAGTTTATTTTTTTCTTTAGTTTATTTAATTTAATAAAAACTATCTTAAAGTTTATTTGCGGCTGTAGTAGCCTAGTGATAATGGTCACAGATTCGTGGCTGGTGTGTCCCTTTGTAGAGCGATTGATGCCCGTCAAATCTATCGAGGCTCAAAACTCTCTCTTTGGTGTGGTGTGGTAGTTAGGAAGGCGGGTTCTAGCTGATATGCGTCTTCATTCCCTGACCGCAGTTTAAAATTAAGAGGCTTGTCATTATTCTCCCTCGTGTTGCTTTGTATTGAGCGATACTAATGTAACTCTCCTTCACTTCGTACTATAAAAAGTAATTTAAAAGGTGAAAATTATCTTTGAGATCTCGACTCAGGCCAGATTTAATTTTACTGTAGATTTAAACCTTAGTGATGACTTAATTGATTGTATCAATAATTTTCTTCAGTTAATGTAAATTTTTTAGCTTTATTTGTTGGTATGTAAATAATATAAGTAATTCAGATTTAAAAAAACATCTACAGGCCTTTTAACATTAGAAGATAATTATAGAGTTCGAGGGGGGAAGATTAAATTGAATTTTAATAAAGCATTTTTACTGGCTGATTTTTTTTTTTTGAAAGAGCATCTCGATGCCTTTTTAAAGTTGTGATGGATCTATTTGCGTCTTTGGGAACTTTAGGCTACCATTCGCGTTTATACACAACCAACCCTTTTGAGGAAGAAACCGTGATATTTTTTCAAATTAAATCTACTTAATATAGTCAGGGATTTCTAGCTAGCACGAGTGGAAGGAGAGAAAGAAAGCCAGGAGTCAGGTGAGATTGCTACTGATCAGGTATCACTCCAAATTATTGAATACTTCAAATATTAAATAGACGAAGATTAAAAGTGACGATTGGTCACTAAACTTAAAATAACGGTAAGCTAATTGGGATAATTGAATTAGTCCTAAATTAAACTGGTCGATATTTATAGTTTTCGCATAATTCGTGCATCTCGTAATTATTCCAATTGTATTGTCCATATTGAGACATTCTCTTCTTGAATTTAAGTGATTGAGTGTTGGTAATTTGATTGATCAATAAATAAATTGATTTTAAATATGTCTGATTTTCCTTCCCTTCCTCCCACACATCTAGGTGGCCAAGAAAGAGGGGGTGATCCCTCACAAAGTAGGCTGCAATTTCTGAATTGTTCTTTTATATGAAAGGAACCTTATACGTGTAGGGGATCGATTAGGGCTTTTGAATTTGAACTATGAATCTAAGGACCCTATAATTCATTCTTCAGACCATACATTAACTAAACTCATATTCTTGTTTCATTACAAAAGGGATTTGCATGCTGGGCTGCAAGCCTTATTAAATGTTTTTCACCAAAAAGTTTGGCTTTTCAATTGAAGAAACATCGGGTTGCAAAAATTCCATGGCTGTGTGCAGTGTGTGTGTTTCATTGTGAAACCAATCATTGTTGATCAAATTATGGGTCTACCCTCTAAACAGTGAAACTAAGTGCCATTTTTAAATATTAGTCGATTTTTGTGAGCTTTTTCTCTTTAGAATCAAAGGATATGTGCAAAAATATTAATCTGTATGGACATAAAGGCGGTTTCATTTTGATGCGATTGTTTTGACTTCGAATGCCTTAATAGTAACATTAAAGATGTTACTTTAGAGATAATGCTTCTGACTTTACTGGAGCTTGTTTGAGGAAAAGGAAAATAAGTTTTCAATTTTTTTGGTTTCAGAGGGAATTAACTGGAAATTTTTTTCCACTCCGAGCTTTAAGCTTGGTGGTGTCTGAGATTATTCAAGAAAATAATTTTAATACCCTCTTGAATGAACTATGAGGGATATTAAATTGCCTTTCAAAAAAGTTTTGACAATCACATTTCAGATACAGAGCATCTTACATTCATACCATCTCTATCTATCTACAGATTTTGATACTTTCGAAAATGTAACAGCTAGACATTTTTTATTGGTAAGGCTATTAATTGTATTTCAGAGCTAGATAGGACCGATATAAGAAAAGAATTTCTTAATAAATGGCAAAAAGTTCAGAAACTTGAGAGAAATCATATGAAAAAATAATAAAATAGTTATTTGCGTCATCCTTAGCAAAGAAATAAGTGTTTTTTTAGAAAATTATAACTACACCTAGGATATTACCATTAAGGATAATCAACTGTCAGTTTTTGTAAATGGTTATTTGGCCCAGTGATTTTTAAACTTTATCGAATCGTGAAGCCCTTATACCTGTTAGGAGTTTTGGGGAAACCCTATTGTAAATTTAGAAGAATATATATCTTAAAAAATACTTGAAGTATAGATCACAACATGTTATATGCATTTTATATATAAAAGAAAATTACAGCATTTCTTACTAAATACTTTAAGATTAAAATTAATGTAATTTTGACGTTAATAATATTATTTCGTGCTCCAGGTGCCACGTTTTCTTTTTTATTTTCTGACAGAGATATTTTTATGTATATAAATGCCTTTATTTTTTTGCACAAAAGGAGCTCTATTGAAGCTAGCTCTATTGAAGTTACCCCTGCAGCTATAATTTATATTCTGCATTTAATTCGATTTTTTATTTTGTTTTTGTTTCCACAAGAGTTAAGGGGACATGGTACTATTTACACATAATTTTTGTAATTTAATGATTTTCGTAATTTTTTGGTTGCCTCTTATGTGTATGTATGATGTAAAACAGATTTTGTGCTCAAAATTTCATAAAAAGCTAACCATTTAATTTTTTATGGGAAAAACTTGAAACTTATGAAGCGGTTTTAAAATATTACTCCTCCAACAAAAATTAATTTTCATCTATGAAATTTTATTTATAAGTACGCTAAACTATGTATAACAAAAGTTGGTATGGGATTTGTAATAACATAATTGGTATTCGTACAATATTTCTTTTTAAGAATTCTTATCGAAAATTCCTTACAAAATGTATAAATTCTAACTTCAATTATTTTTTAAAAAAAATAAGTATTGCTTTCATTGAAAAATGCATACCACTTTTGTTCCATGTACTATTAGCAACAAGTGAAGAAAATTTCCATGTATTAAGAACAATAGAAAAAAAACCTTAGCACATTTTAAATGAAGACAAGCTAGTTATTTTCTTTCTGAATTAAGTCAGTTTAAGGTTTTGATTTACCATCGGAATGTGAATAAAACAAATGTAAAAGTTATCCTAACTCTGTTTTTTTTTAAATTAGAGCTTCCAAATTTTGTTAGTTTATAGAAAAGAATAAAAAAATAATTTAGCTTAAAAAAAATTAGATTTGACTTTTTGAACGTTTTTTGTAAATCGAATCGTACTATGTCTCCTTAAAAGATTTTTCACGTAATATTTGCTCCAAAAGAAATTTAAATACTCCGGCTGTGTGGTTCTGGGTAATTGGTTAGATAATGGCCTTCTGCACACAGGTTTGTGAGTTCGACCCCGGCCCAAGTCGGTGGATTTTCATGATGCAAAAAATCTACAGCGTCCATGTCGTATGTATATGCGGACTGTTAAAGATTCCTAGAACGTCTGTTTGGCTTAGGTGCTCTTGTTGAAGTTAAATTCATAGTCCAATTTCACATCATCAGAGCTCAGATGTCACCCTCTGGGGACGGAACTGGGAAACAGAATGGTATAGTAGCAATTAGTATCCACCTATATGGTGTCATACTAAAAAGCGATACCAGTGTTTGGGGAATGCGTTAGATCTGCAATGGTAATTATCAATCTGCAGCCCTTTTTGAAAGGAAAAAAGCATTTAAATATATTTATAACTGTGTGAATCAAGCCATCTGATTTATTATAATACTCACAAGAATTTTTTTATTCATCCATACTTAGTTTTCTCTCCTGGAAAATATTCTCTTACATTTTTTAATTCAAAAGTTATGTGAAAACTGTCATTTAAATGAAATTCATTCTTTAGAAAATTGTTAATTTTTTAAAACATCACCCATCATCCTATTTGAGATACAAATTGCTGTTAATTCTACAAACCAATGCATTCAAATTTTCCTCCTTTAATTTTTATAATATGTTCATTTAATGCATTTACTTAATTTCGAACAGGAAATGTAAAAAATGTCTGCTAAAAAAGAGAAACTTCGTAACCATATTTCATTGCATAGATGTAACGAATTGTTACGGATTTCATTCATTTCAAATTAATCTGAATTCCAAATGTAAAAGCAGGATTTCATATTTTATCGATAATACTACTCCTAATAAAACAAATAATCTGGAATTTAAATATCTTGCTTTTATAAAATTAATCATTTTTAAAAAGTTTTTTAATGCATTTTTTATTCATTTTGTTACCGTGACACACTATTATATTTTTCTTTCTCTATTAAAGGGTGTTTTTTTAGAGGTATAGAACTTTAGATTGCAATAAAACAACGATGTATTATTCGATTGACATGAATTTTTTTTATTCGAAAGATCATCTTGTGGCATTACATTTTAAATATGCTTTCTGGCATAGGACTGCCACGGCTGGCTCGGATGTAGTCCAATCTGGACGTCCAATTTTCGATGACTTTTTCCAACATTTGTGGCCGTATATCGGAAAATAACACGGAGAATGTTGTCTTCCAAATGGTCAAGCGTTTGTGCCTTATCCGCATAGACCAATGACTTTACATAGCCCCACAGAAAATAATCCAGTGGTGTTAAATCACAAGATCTTGGAGGCCAATTCACAGGTCCAAAACGTGAAATTAGGCGGTCACCAAACGTGTCTTTCAATAAATCGATTGTGGCACGAGCTGTGTGACATGTTGCGCCGTCTTGTTGGAACCACAGCTCCTGGACATCATGATTGTTCAATTCAGGAATGAAAAAGTTAGTAATCATGGCTCTATACCGCGATCACCATTGACTGTAACGTTGTGGCCTTCATCCTTTTTGAAGAAGGATTCCACCAGTCCGTAAAGCGCACGAAACAGTCAGTTTTTCTGGATGTAACGGTGTTTCGACATACACTTGTGGATTAGCTTCACTCCAAATGTGGCAGTTTTGTTTGTTGACGTAGCCATTCAACCAGAAGTGCGCTTCATCGCTAAACAAAATTCGCTTATGAAAATCGGGAACAACGGCAATCTCGTTTTGGGCCCATTCGACGAATCTACGCCTTGCTTGATGATCGTTTTGATGAATTGCCAAACGAAACTGAGAATAACTCACTTGATAGCTGTTAAATCGGTCGCCATCTTGGAAAATAATGCCAACTTAAACTTCTATACCTGGAAAAAAAACACTCTTTATTTTGTTGGCTCAATAGAATATAAAATGGGAAATTGGATCTCATGTGCAAACTACATAAGATTCCAGGGTATTTTATTCCTTAGTCTCACATAAAATTACTTCTCGCAGAATGACCATTTAAACCAGCTGATCTGAGTACTTATCCAGTAGTTTCGGGTGAAATTAAAGTGAAAAACTATTGATTTGAATTCAATAGATATTTTTACAGAGCTCGAACGTAAGATTCTTCACATTTCTTTTAATGATAAATCTTTTCATTTTCGACTAAGCTTTATCGGATGGAAGTTTTAACCTTGTTATAAATTTTATTTTCCTTTTTCGAAAGCGCTTTATAAACTAACGGTAAGCAATCCATCAGGATAAAATTACTAATTTATTAGGTGTTATCCCTCTTTTGTAATGAAAATGAAAAAAAATCGAATTGCATTCGTTATTTCCTTACTTTAATAAGCACGATATTTTTGCAACGGAATCAAACAAAATCACCTCAAATGATACTTTAAATATCAAATGAATACAATATTAAATAAATTCTTAAATATATTTTCAATAAATTTATTTAAAAGTGTGAGAATCAAAATTCAAAAATTAGTTGTTAGATTGCCTTTATATATATATATATATATATATGTGGGATTATTTTCCCTTCTTTAGTGTCTTTTAAAAGTGTTCGCACAACTGCAATTTTCTAGAAAATTTAATGCTTTGACTAATAGAAAGTAATTCATCGGAATTGAAATTCTTAAAACAATATCTGCAACTTGTTTTCATTGGAATAACTTTATCAATTTTTAAAATATTGCATGACTATTATTTTGAAAACTTAATACTACTAAAAATGACTCCACGAAATTCGTTCACTTAAAGAAATCTCGACATAATTTTAACTATTATGTTTTTTCAAAATTTAGTAATAGTAATATATCTTATAACATCCACAACAACTTTTAAATGCGTTGGTATAGATTTCATACGTTTTGTGTAATTCCTTCAACGATGTCCCTCCATTCTTCTATGAATATTATTTTTTTTCATATTTTGTTTTCATATGCCACGCATTCTTAGTCTAACTTCGAATTTCCTTCGAATGTTCTACTGAGCTTAAATCAGGAGATTGAGGAGTTGTTTATAGAATTTGGGGGAAGCTGTAGAGAAGAAAGAGGCATACTCTGAGAATAGTACGAGGGGGTCATTTTCTTATTAAAAATGAATTCGCCTCCATGACCCAAAGATTGGGCAGATATATTATTTCAATTTTTCTTCAAAATATTTAAATTAAACTCCTGATTCACAATACCATCAAAAAATACCAAAACACTCTTGGAATTAAGTTCCTTGTTTTTTCTTCTCCCATCTATTGTACTTCAGTCTAAACCTAAAATGTTGAATTTGCTGTCATTCCAACCAATTTTCTGTCATTGTTGACGTTTCTGAAACTTGATTCTGGTATATTAATTTTTAATAGTCGAAAATATTAAATTTTTAGAAAAATTGCAAGTGTGGGAACACTTTTGAGAGCCACTTTATATCTTAAGATTTCAACGAACTTTAAAAATCCAACTAGGTTTTACTATTTAGATTTAAATGTAGTTTTGGTTTATAGGAGAAAATGTTGATTTTTTCCCTTTAAATAAAATTTTGGAAATTCATCTACAGGGTTTTTTTTATCTATTTCTGCAGTATTCAATCAACTCTAGGAGCCACCATATGAGTATAATTTCAAGCATTTTGTGTATAAGACAGTGTATATGTATATAATATATTTTGTATATAAGAGTTGTCTCTTTCCCTAGGAGGTCGTGCTCCACAGTTTGAAAAACGCTGATATAAGATTTTTTTTCTTTTCATTTTATCACACAGTTGTAAAGGGTGTTTTTTTGAGAGGTATAGAACTTTAGATTGCAATAAAACAACGATGTATTATTCGATTGACATGAATTTTTTTTTTCGAAAGATCATCTTGTGGCATTACATTTTAAATATGCTTTCTGGCATAGGACTGCCACGGCTGGCTCGGATGTAGTCCAATCTGGACGTCCAATTTTCGATGACTTTTTCCAACATTTGTGGCCGTATATCGGCAATAACACGGAGAATGTTGTCTTCCAAATGGTCAAGCGTTTGTGCCTTATCCGCATAGACCAATGACTTTACATAGCCCCACAGAAAATAATCCAGTGGTGTTAAATCACAAGATCTTGGAGGCCAATTCACAGGTCCAAAACGTGAAATTAGGCGGTCACCAAACGTGTCTTTCAATAAATCGATTGTGGCACGAGCTGTGTGACGTGTTGCGCCGTCTTGTTGGAACCACAGCTCCAGGACATCATGATTGTTCAATTCAGAAATGAAAAAGTTAGTAATCATGGCTCTATACCGATCACCATTGACTGTAACGTTGTGGCCTTCATCGTTTTTGAAGAAGGATTCCACCAGCCCATAAAGCGCACCAAACAGTCAGTTTTCTGGATGTAACGGTGTTTCGACATACACTTGTGGATTAGCTTCACTCCAAATGCGGCAGTTTTGTTTGTTGATGTAACCATTCAACCAGAAGTGCGCTTCATCGCTAAACAAAATTCGCTTATGAAAATCGGGAACAACGGCAATCTCGTTTTGGGCCCATTCGACGAATCTACGCCTTGCTTGATTATATTTAAAATGTAATGCCACAAGATTATCTTTCGAATAAAAAAAATTCATGTCAATCGAATAATACATCGTTGTTTTATTGCAATTTAAAGTTCTATACCTCTAAAAAATACCCTATAAATGGACTTCAGTTCTCGATATTGATACTAACATGAACAATCTTTAATGTACAAAAATATCCGATATTAAATTTACGTAACTAAAGTTTCAAATTATAGTTCACTAGTTGAAAAATTGAACAATAAAGTTTTTCCTTCAAATTATTTGAAAAAAAATATGAAGATGTTTTTTCCGGGACTATATAATAACATGGTTATTTTTAGAAATATTTAAGTTGCTTTTAAAATTGGAGGGGGAAAATGCACAGTTAAAATTTTGCTCTCCAGACATTTCTTAAAGATAATATTTTAATGGCATATATTTTTATAATAAATAAGGAAACTAATATTTAATTGGAGAAATATTATTTGAAAATGATTCAAAATTTAATTGAAAAACAAAATGGAAAATTATAAAAAAAATAACATTAAGATATTTTCATCGAACATGGTTACTGCAGTGAACGTTACACTTTATTTATTGAAAGAATATAAACATATTTTTTATTAACAACAGGAGCACAAAATAATTCAGTAATTAATTCACAAACGGTATCCGAAGACAAAGTAAAAAAAAAAAAAAAATGTCGATGTGATAAAAACGTCAGCTTCTGAAACGAAAATGGTGCCCGAAAGCAGTGTAATGCTATATGGGCAAAATAAAAACGTCTTCATCCTGAACGAAGACGGTGCCTGTAGACAAGATAAAGCTATGCGGCTGCTTTCTAAACAAGGACGGTTTCTTAAGCAAGGGAAAAGCTATGCGTCAGCATCCTAAGCATGAATGGTTTCCTAATACAGGGTAAAGCTATACGTCAGCATCCTAAGCATGGAGGGTTTCCTAAGACACGGTAAAGCTTGACGTCAGCATCCCAGGTGAGGATGGTGTCCAAAGACACCATATAAACGTGAGCTTCCGAAACGAAGACGGTATCCAAGACAAGGTGAAGCCATGTGTCAGCATCCTAAGTGAGAACGGTTTCCAAAGACGGGGTAAAGGTGTACGGATACTATAAAAACGTTAGCGAAGATGATTTCCTGAAGCAAGGTAAAACTAATTTAATAAAATGAAAACGTCAGAATCCATCATGTTCTAAATGAAGTTCTAAAAAGGAGAGTTGTAAGTGAGTTTGAAGCCAGAAGATCGTCTATATGCCGGATCAAATTGAATCAAGGATTATAATGACGATATAAGGACTGATAACTGTTCGCCGTGGATTAAGGGTAAGAGAGATTATATTAAACTTTAATATCAGAACGGGTTCCAGTACAGTCAGGGAATCATAGAATGATCATAAGTCTCTTAGACTTGTGTTGCTTTGCTGAATATAAATTGAGATAACAATAAACTAATTTTAGTATGGAATCTCTGAGTGGTCAAAATTTTATCTCTTCAAACTTAGGTCGTGTGGACGAGGAAGAGATGATACCCACAGCCCGTGGGCTATCACAGTAGTAGGATTAAAAAGTTCCCGGACTGAGTGTATAACTTAAAAACATATTACTAGTTAAGTTTCTGAAACACATCCTCCTTCGAAATACGACCTTTGAGCAACAGCACACTTTTGGCATCACTTGTAAAGTTAATCGAAATATTTCTGGAATCCATTTTTAGTCATGTCTTTTAATTCAGCCTACGGTTCAATTTTAACTCCATCTGCAGATTGAAATCGACGACCCTGCAAGTGACGTGTCAGTTCAAGAAATATTCAAAGTTTCAGGGAGTGAAATCAGGGGAGTAAGAAGGATGAGGCAAAACAGTTGTTTTCATTTTCACCCCGTTGTAGTTTGATGCCTGTTCTTACGTACCACCGTGGAACCCTTTTCAATGTTTTCAGCGGTGTGAGTAATCTGCGAACCTCCAGAGCTTTCCGCGTCTTCAAAACTTTCCCGTCCTTCCCTGAAACGTCGATGTCACTCAAAAGCTTACGTTTGCGATAATATATCACTATTATACATATGCTTCAACATTTCGTCAGTCTCCGTAGCATTCTACAAAATTCCATACTTATTCTCTGCTCTACTCTAACGTCATTTCTTTAAATCGTGGGCTACTAAATGCATCCACCTGCAAAATACGACGCCGTGACAATCCACCGACGACGTGATTTAGGGTAAACTTTTTCCGAAAAGGGAAAGAATGCAGTGACAAAGAAATGTTATAGTAGTCGCTCTACTGCAGAAATTTACAGGCTCAGTCTAGAAAATTTTGAATCCTACCTCGTACTGCACTAGCTGGTATACCCATTCTTCACACGGGTGAATAGAAAATTTGAGCAGTACAGATTGAAGGATAAAGAAGTTTTTAATGAATTAACTTTGCATGAATTGTAAATTTAACAAAACAACAAAAAAAAAGCTTTTTGCATATCTCAGCTTAACAAAAAATCATACTTGTTAAATTTTAAGTCTGTAGATCTAATAGCTGATAAAAAAGGGGATTTTTTTTATTTATAACGCCCCGTAACTCCCTTGTGTATCGACTTTTGAAAACACCTTCCTAAGCTGATCTCTGCTCTGCAGAAGTAACACATTGGTGCAAATGTTATGTAATTTTTGAAAACTCCTTCCGGAGCTGATACCTGTTCGGCAATTGTTACGAATTTTGTGTAATAAACGCTTAAAATAGTGTAAATAATTTATATTTAGATGTGTAATACGTTAATATTACTTTCTGTTGTATTTATTTCATTTAATATTCGCAATCAATGTCGTTCCTTACATTATAATGACGATGCAATGGAAACATAACGAAATGTTGGCTATAAAGCCAAGATGGCATCATTTTTGACGACCATGTAGGCCAGGGATGGTGAACAATTGGCACGCGTGCCATTGGTGGCACGCGGCGCAATATTTTGGGCACGCACCGATCAAAACGGTTTGCATTTTAATTCAGAAAAAACAATTTCAACGATAGAAATGTACATGAGAAACCAGACAAAGATATAGTTATTGAAGAATTAATTTCTATAATTGATTCTTCAATCAAAGAGTTTTCAGAGAGATTTTCTCAGTTCAAGGAATTGTAAGATACGCGCGCTCAAGTTTATTATATACCCTGATGTGACATTATTTGTTAAACTGAACTTGCTCCACTTCGATTCGTTGGAAATTGAAAAATTTGAAATGCAACATTGATTTCTAGTCTAGTTCAATATGGATTCAAAAACTTATTGAAACAAGGAAAAAGTTGGAATTAATTGAAACAGAAAGATTAAGAAGAAATATAAGTAAAAATGCCATTAACGAAATTTTGGTAACATGGAATTCGATTCCAGACACGTATAACTTTTTTAAGAAGTTAGCTTGTGCTATTTTAACCATACTTTTATCTATCTATGCTTGCGAGTGATTATTTTCAGAGATGAATAACATTAAATACTCACTAGAAACCGTTTGGCAGATGACTTCAATTCGACGTGCATGCTGCTAAAAAAGAAACATTTTACAATCCTAATATAAGTTGTCATCTATATATATAATTTGCAACAACAGAAGTCACACTAATGTTACTTAAATTTAATTAAATTTTTTGTAAATAAAATTTATACAGTGCAAAATGTATATTTTCTTAGTAAATAAACAATTTTGTGATGTGGGTATTTAGTTTTATTATTTTAAAAAATACATTAAAATCAAAATTAAGTCAAAATTATATTTGACGGCACGTCTATACCTCATTAAACATATTTTAAAGAAAAAATGGCACGTTGATCCAAAAAGGTTCACCATCCCTGATGTAGGCAATTTGGCAATTGATTGGACGGTACAGAAGTTGATGTGCTCTAGCGCCACCTGGTAGGGAGCTATAATAGCACAAAAATATACATATGCATGCCAATTTTCATAGTGATCGGTTGAACGATATTGGAGTGAAGCGATTTCATTTTTTCAAACATCCATTTGTATATGTATTTAGATACATTAAAAATTATTTTGAACTCTCAGCTGCATTTCTTTCAAATGTTAAAGATATATACTGAAAGTATGTTGTTTTGGTAGTAATCCAAATGCGTAAAATTAATAATTAAATTTAATGCGTTCCTTTTTATAATCAAAACTGTCATAAATTATAAATTAAAAAAATAATAATTGTAGTTTATTATTATTATCTTTTAATCTCCAATATTAGATGACTTACAAAATACCGTAAAATCCGGCGTATAACGCGCACTTTTAACTAAAAAAATAAGATCGAAATTTACGGATGCGCGTTATCCGCCGGGTATAAAAATGAGAGCTTGAAAAATGAAAAAAAAAATGAGCATAGAAAGAAAAACTAAGCTTCTACATCCATCAAAATACTGTTACGAGAATCGCATATATACATTTCAAGTTTCTTCGTAAAAAAAGGGGTGCGCGATATACGGCGAATGTATCTTATAATTAAGAATTGAAGCTATAAAGTAAGGGTGCGCGTTATATGCAGGAATTTACGGTATGCATTTCATTTTTAAAATTCTACTGTTCAAGGGATTGGAAATAAATTAAAAGTATATAAGAGTATAACTCATCAAACATTTATTACACTGTTATTAGCTTAAACTGTTAATTAGTTTATGTGAGTGGAATTACGTAAATTTTTAATAAATCTAATTTGAAATCGGTAATTTAGTATTGGTAATATTTTAACTTTTTCAGCACATTAACTTTTAACTTACTTTTGAATATAGTAGATGGCACCACTAAACTGGTTTGGAAAAGGAATTCTACATCAATCCGTTTTGCCTGTGAATAACTTTCTTATGAAGTCCAAAATCCAGAAATTACTACTTTGGACATATATTTTTCTTATTGTAGGAATATAATAATACAATCTGAATAAAAACTTAAACTAAACCATATTTAGCAACAACGCTTTTCTTTCTTTTTTTGGAAAGATAAATTAAGTTAGCTTAATTTTGTAAGAAATTATGTTACTTTGTTGCTTATTTTCAAGATATGAAATTTCACACTCTAATAATAAATCACATCGTAAATTTAGTGAAAAAAATTAGGATTACTTTCTTCACATTTTCCATCGATTTTATTTTAAAAAAATCTTTGAATATCAACTAAAATGCTCTATTCAGATGTGGTCTCTTTCAACTAAAATTTCTTAAAATTTGGGAATTTCAGTTTTAAAAACATTATCTGACATGTTTTTAAATTTTGTAAAATAATGCACAAAGTACAGTGTAAAGAAGTGCGGTGTCATAATGTAATTAAAATTTCTTTTTTACTTATTTTTTGGAGTTGTATAAAATATATTTCTATGGTTTTAATTTATTCCTTTATTAATTATTATTCTATTCAGAATATTTTCAAGTTTTCAAAATTTTTGCATATATTTGACGAATATTGATTTCACAAATGCAAGATATTCTTCAGCAAAATCGCATGGAAATTATCAAATTATAAGTTGGTATTAAATACTATACTATTATTTAATAAAATAAATAGGAAATATTTTTTAGAGTTTCTTTGTTTTCTGTTTAATTTTTAAAACGAAACTCACGTAAAGTATGGTCTTTTAAATATGCAATCCCTTTGATGCCAAAATAAACTTTAAGAATTCCAGTAAAGTTCCTTTTTAACGCATGGGATTTATTAATATAATTTTAATATATTATAATACAGTTTATATATAAGTCATCAGTATTCAAAACTTTGAAGCATAATTTTGCTCATTATTCAGGGAAATTAGTGAAAAAAATTTCATTTGTGTGATAAATTAGTATATTTCAATGAGACCGCTGCACCCTAGTGGTCAAGGTAACTGGTCAAGGACAGGTGGCTGGCGTGTCATGAGTTTGAGCCTAGTACCGCTGAAGGCCCGTCATACAGATTGGGCTGATACATGTTAAATATGTCGAGGCTTAAATGTGCTCCCGTTAATGTGGTATTGAAAATAGCAGACAGGGTGCCAGCTCCGGTGTCGTCCTCGTCACTTGACCATGGCTCAAAATTCCGAAAATCATCGCCAAAGCCCTCGTGTAATCGAATAGTGTGATGTTAATATTTACTCATTCACTCGAAAATTCGCATTTTCAAATGCAATGTTTTCTTTTTCTTTTTTTCGTTTTCGCAAAATTTAATGTTTCATACACTGATTGCCATAAAAATTTGTGCCCCAAGAAAAAGTCGTCAAAATGAAACGAAATTTTACATGTATAAGTACCACTTTGACATAAGTAAGTGATTAGAAAATGAAAGATAAATCATCATTTATGGCAGAAAAAAGTACAAATGAATAGAAGTTTTAGTACTCTGTTCTACCCTTTTAGCGCGAATGCACGATGAGATACGAGCAGGGATTGAAGCATACAAGTTCCGTATGATTTCCTGAGATATATCGCGTTCCACAGTTGCTGTAAAAGCGCCTCTAGTTCGACCAAACTCGAAGGGTCTCCAACCTGCCGTCCCATATAGACCCAGACATGCTCAATTGGTGACAGATCTGAGGATCGAGTAGGCAGGGAAGGGTAGAAATGTGGTGGAGGCAGTCTTATGGCATCTTTGCTGTGTGTGGTCGAGCATTGTCCTGATGAAAAATGGCTCCTCGGAGCCCTGCCATGAGTGGCAACACATGTGGCTGAAGGATGTTATGGACGTACCACTGGGCTATTATCGTGCCATGGATCTATATTAGGGGTGACCATGTATCGTAAGCAATGATGCTTCATAACATTACACCAGTTGTGGGAGCGGTGTGTCTCTGTAAAGTGAAGGCAAGATTGAGGCGTTCACCATGCGCCTTCAAACATGAATAGGATTGTCATTACTGCTCAAATTGAATCTAGATTCATCGATGAAGACGACCTAGCTCCACTCTGTTGCAGTCCAATCCCATCAACGCGCCACTACTCCAAACGGAGGCGTCGGTGAGTGTCAATGGCAACATACGTAATGGGCGCCGTGGTAACAGATGTCATTCAGACAGGCGTCTTGCGATGATTCGGGAAGACACAAGGGTGCTTAGTGAAGGTGCTGCCTGTGTATGGACAACGGCAAATGACTCTACTCGCACGTGTTGTATAATGTGAGGGTCTTCTCGACAACTAGTTTGTCGAGCGCGTCCTAAGCCTGGTCGCCATGTAAACGACGTCTCTTCTGTCCACTGGTCCCAACACCTCGTCACAGTCGGACAAATCGGAACGATCTACTCGTTGAGCTAACCACCAAGCTTCCATCATCCCGATGATTCTTCCTCTCTCGAACTCAAACAGTTGCGCATATTGTCTTCGATGGTGGCGTAACGGCATGTCTACCTCAACGTTTCCTTTGCAAAAGATTAAGTACACACAAAGAAGCTCTGCTTAACTGTTTTATACTCCAAGAAGAATGAAGTTCAACACCCTTTAGTGGCATTACGCAATGCGTAATCACGCTGCATTTCTAATCATTTGCATATCTGCCCTCCATGCACTTCCATGCTAAGTTTCATCACGATCCCACAATTATTTCTTGGTGCGCAAATTTCTATGTCATTAAATGTAAACTGTTCCTCTTCAGGTTTTTTTTTTTTTTTTTTTTTTTTTGCATTAGCAAAAAAGTTGTATCGATTTTTCTTAAAATAACTTTTTTCGTGACAAGTTTTAAAAAAAAATTGCCAACCTATCTTAAATCTAAAAGATGTTAAACAATTTTTCCGAAGAAAATCTTCTAAATAAAATGCAAACATCGTTATAGCATAAAAGAGAGCTGCGTGTGTGCAGCATACTTCCAAGTCCTACTTTGTGTCTGGAAGAATTTTATCATGAAACTTTTTTGAGTAACTTTTTCTTAAAATATAATTCACTCGCCTTTTAAAGGTTGGGTTAACTATACATTAAATCTTTTGGTACGTTATCAATGTTTAAAAGTAGTAGTAATTATTCAATGCTTTCAATACTAATTAATTCTACGTTTTCCATGAATAACTTTTTCAGTAATCGTTAGTTTAATAATTCGTGAACTTAAAAAGAGTTTTAAAAAATAGAAGCTAAATGTTTGGCTTTTCTTAAAAAAAGACTTCTTGTTGAATATTTTTTTAATTTTAAAACAGATTTTTGAATAACTATATTTACATAATTCCTCTTTGTTCAATTCATTAGATGTATCTACTTTTTTTCTGCAGAATAAACAACTGATAATTTTGGAAACAACTATTAGACCAAAATAGAGTACAATGATATATTATCTGCATGCACTGGGATCTCATATGGCGCAATAGATTATTTTTTTAAAAAAAAGGTTCACTCAAAGAAAATAAATAACACAATCTAAAGTCAGTGGAGAAGAAATTTTTAATTGTCCTTGTAGGAGGGTATCTGACTGAAGATAATTCAATACAGGTATGTCTCTTTGTTCATTACATTGTAAAAATGATATATCAGTATGCAATGTAATTAAGAAATACCTACGCTTTCATAAAAATGGATGCAATAACTTACAAAGTTAATAACGCTTTTTTCTTTGGAAATAATATACATAATTTCAAAAGAAAACTTATGCTCGGAGCAAATAGTTTTTACCAATAACTGCAATAACTTAAATTTGTGATTGGAATAAAAACAGATAACAATTTCTGTAAGGATATATTCTGGTTTGTAAATATACTTATTTCTAACGATGTGGTTTTATTATTAATAAATACTTCTGATTCTGTCCTTTTAAATTATTATTTTTTTAATTTTCAGTTTCTAATGCAGAAACTAATTTAGGAAATAAGTAATTTAATATAAAACTTCTTTCAATGCAATCATTGTTACCTCATTTTTATTGTATAAACACCTTAGGTATATTTTCATAATTCCAAAAATATTTTTTCAAATGGAAATAATAAATACTATGAAAATTTCTGTATTAGCCATATATTAATCAAATTCTTTAATGAAGTGTTTTTACTTTCCCATTGAATATAATTTAAATTGTTATAAAGAAATTAGTTAGCGTTTAGTAATTTTTCTATCCATTTCCAAATTTTTAAGAAATACGATCGATTGATGTTGTGAAAGTGCGTGTTCTGTTTCGCTTTATATGTTTAATTTCAATATTTTGGTTGGTTTCTTTTTTTTTTTAAAAATGCATTATTCTTGTATAAATATTTTTGCTGGTAAATACTAATCATTATTATGTAGAAAGCTTATACATGATTTATCCGATCATTTTAAAACTGACGTGAAGAATAATTACACAATTCTACATCTCCCTCTCTCTCTTATATATATACCGTAAAATCCAGCGTATAACGCACGCCACCGAATAACACGCATCTATACTTTCAAGCTGTATTTTTTAATTTTAAAGTATATTCGTCGTATAAATCGCACCCCCTTTTTTATGAAGAAACCTGAAATATATGTATGCTATGCTCTAAAGCTTTGAGGTCATTTATTCGAAGTATTATTTCAGGCTTTTGAAAAAAAAGTATATATCTAGAATTACAGCTCTCTCTTTAAGTTCATGAGGTGTTTCATTTCTTTTAAAGAAGCAGTATTTCTACATATGTAGAAGTCTAGTATTTTTTAATGCTCATATCCTTTTATTTTTAAAGCTATCATTTTTATACCAGGCGTATAACGCGCACCCATAAATTTCGATCTAAATTTTTGTGTTAAAAGTGCACGTTATATACTGGATTTTATGGTATATACAGGTGGCAAAAAGTCCTGAACACACTAATTTGTTTGCATAATTTTTGTGTTTGACTTCATTTTTCGCTATGAAATTATCGCACTATCTTAAATATTGTTATTGATTTTAATGTATTTTTTCATACTGATTTCAAATCTGTTTGTAGATTTCTTCTAAAGTAAATAGTTTCATTGATATATGTTGAAAAGACCTTGACAAGAAAGCACAAGGTCACTGTAAGAATGAGTGAGTGTATTTTCCATCAATGAAATGCTCCATTATTTCACCCAATCGGAGAGCAGTAGCTAAAAAGGGTTGAAAGAAAAAGGTAAAACGTGGTTTATTGTATTGAATGCAGTTGTGTGTGCTTGTGGAAAATAGTGTATTGAAAGCAATTTGAAGTGCGTTTGTGGAAAATATTGGAATTATGGCTAAATTTTCATATCTGCCTGAGAATAAAACGTACAAAATAATACATTTGAAGGAAGAAGGTTATTCTATGCGCCAAATTGCTGCTAAAGTACCATGTGGCCTTTCTACTGTTGTGAGAACTTTGAAAAGATTTTCTGAAACAAATTTTATTGCGGACAAGGGGCGATCAGGACGACCAAGAAAAACATCTTTACGTGAAGACAGGTTATGGCTTTCAAACAGAAAGCTTAATTCCTCGCATATTTTGAAACAATGGACTTTGACATCAAATGTGAATGTGTGCCCAAGAACTGTTAGAGGAAGACTGCTGGAAATAGGGTTACGAGGCTGTAAAGCGCGCTCAAAACCATTACTGACTGAATTTCAACGCAAATGGCGATTGACGTGGGCAAGGGAACATTCATTATGGACTATTAAAGACTGGTAAAAGGTAATATTTAGTGACGAGAGTCAGTTTTGTATTTCTGGCAACCAAAGTAGTACCTATGTAAGACGACGCACTCATGAGGAATTCAGCCCTCAGTGTCTGAAGCCCATAGTAAAGTACCCGACAAAAGTGATGGTATGGGGTTGCATGTCTTCTTATGGTGTTGGAAGACTTCACATCGTTAGAGGAACAGTGAAAGCCTTGGATTATTTTGAAATACTACAAAATAAATTGTTACCAACTGCGAGAAACCTTTTGGGGAATCAGTCATGGATTTTTCAGGACGATAACGCCCCTTGCCATCGTGCAAAGGTAGTCCAGAAATGGTTGGAAGACCATACTGTGAATAGAATGAACTGGCCAGGACAGTCTCCCGCCCTTAATCCGATAGAGAGTTTATGGTTTAAAATTGGTTATGAAATTTCAAAGAAAAAACCTTCAAACGTGAATTAATTGAAGCTTTAATATTTTCCTTCAACCATATTGTCACGAAAGATCTTCTTTTTTTCCATGCCAAAAAGATGTCGAGCCGTAATTAAAGCAAACGGCTGGCCTGGTAAATTCCCGGAAATTCGGCGAAATATGGACTGAAGAGTAGTTGAGCTTGTGAAAATATCGGGACATCGAATTTGAGATTAAAAAAAAGGAGTAGGAGTGACACCTCAGAAAATATTGCACTGCACTTGAGAGTACAACAGAAAATAAACTGCTCAAATACCCTTAAACCAAGGGAAAATATGTACTTTATGAAGGCATAGAGCAGTTACTACATGAAAATGAAAAATATATAAATACATAGTATATAGAAATTTATCTAAGCAGATACACTTCAGAAAAATACTTTATAGAGGCATAAAGTTGTCTATATTGAAAATTAAATAGCCGACTTTGCAAAAACTACACTCTGCGTTTTTCTGCTTTATCAAGAAAACGACGAGAGAAAAATAAGTTCATTACGGAAGCACCATTTTAAAATACTGGAATTTCGATGTCCAATAAATTTTCATTATGTGATATTTTAGGAGTTATTATATAGTTTGCTCAACGTTATGGTCATCCTCATTTTCCGGCATTTTTGCATTGACTACTGTGATAGTCGCAATAGTTTCTGCCTAATACAAAATTTCTTGGTCGGTATCGTTCTGAAACCAGCGTTTGACGCCATTTCCGTAGGCCTACAGTATAAATTAAAATGTTCGAGAAATATGTACGTCTCGAAGGGTTTCTGATAAATTTAAAATGATTATTTTTCTCGCATAGAACATGTACTAGGGAAGATCGATAAAATCTAAGACTAGATAAAGATTGAATGCGTTAGAAATAAAATTAAAATAATGAGGATATGGTAGTTTCTTACTGATTTAATAAATTTATGTTGGCAAGCTAAGCCTTTTTATTTAAACAAAGTGTTCCCTTAATACACCTTGAAGCAAGTCAAAAACTATCTGTACAAAGATTGTTAGAAATTTTATGGCTAAATTTATTCAAAAGTATACTTTAAATAAAAATGTTGATTCGCAGTTTTCAATGTTAAATATAAGTTGCTGATAAGACAAATATTTTCTGTAGAATATCTAAGTATACTTAAGAAGAACTTATTTGTCAACACTTTAGTTGCTTTTCTTTTAACATTTAATTTGCTTCTGTATCGGTGATAAAATAAAAAGATAACTAATAATTAATCCATCTTAGGTAAACATGATTACATAGCCTACATATAGCATAAAACAGCTAAAAGAGAATTACTAGCAATATATTGTAAGAATAAGTAAGGAGAGAAAAACTGAAAAATATATGTGATTGGCCAAAAAAGTATTCATTAAGAACCGCTAATCTATAACACCAGAGCTTAATGGTGAAAAGGAAACACAAGAACAAAGATAATTTTTTCTGAAAATTTTAAATGATACTAAAATTCAAATTGAAAATATTGTTACTGAAAATATTTAAACTGAAATGACCGAAGCAATCAACAAATCATTGAAAAAGTGATAAGAAAAAAGGGCAAGGAATTCATTTGTAACAAGTAATTTAAAAAATTTTGTTAAGTCAATTCCTACTTCGAACGGATACATAGAAAGTATTTTATTAGATTGAACATTTGTACAATATATATATATATATAAAGAGTGAGAGAAATATATATAGCGAACTAATAGTAGGAATTGAAAAAAGAGCATGCTTTGTCTGCATTGTTGAAACAATGCACAACAGTTTTGGCTAAAAAACAGGTTTTCGACGCCAACTTATGTCTTTGTTTTAACAGTCACATTGCTACTACAATGGAGAAAAATCTAAGTTGGCTTCGAAAACTAGTAATTAATTTAATTTAATTAATAAATTAATATTTGAAAAAACTATATTAACATCAAGTGTCATCCACTACAAGTTTAAAAAAACTTATTTAAAATTGATGGGATGAATAGGAAAAATTTTATCAACAATTAAAAATTTGAACAAGATATATATAAATAAATATATATAGGGAGAGAGTGAGCTAATAGTAGGAATTTAAAAGTAGGAGAAAAAATATTTTTCCCCCTTAATAACAGAACAAAGCGAGTAAAAATGAGTTATTTTGTTTTTGAAATTCATCTAACGTGTAACAAAATTCAGTTGATCTAAAGCAAGCGTCAACAACCCGTGACACATTTGTGACGAATCTGTACGGAACTTTTCCACTAATCTTCTTCGGCGTCTTTTTGGGGAACATAAATTTGCGTTTATTTCCAATCAACTCCAAAAAGGTGAACGGGATAAGCAAAATAGATAAGGTATTTAAGTCGAGCATTGTAAGCTAGCAAGGTAGATGATGAAAGGCTATTGAGCCAGCAACTTTAAACGCATTTTTAGAAAATTCAAGGAAATTAGATTCGTGAAGACGTCGTGCTTCTAGACGTACCAGAAAGCTGATATAAGTCAGCGGTAAATATAATTTACGTGCGCTTAAAATAAGCGTCAGTTTAAGCGACTTAGTTAAAGTTAATGAAAGTTAAAAATTCGAGTACATGTATTTCTTGGATCTCCTATTTCAGTAGACTTTACTTGAGCTTGAGCTTAATTCTTAATTAATTGCATTATTAGTAATTTAATTTTATATAGTTAAGTATAAGTTTAAGTGACGTAACATAATATTATTATATGTTATCAGAGCTTTTTTTGAGAAAATTATAACAATAAATAAATATTATTATTATTCAAAAATCTCTTAGTGGTTCTTTGCCTCAAATTAATTTTGGTGTTCAAGATGAGACCCAGGGGGGTCTCCACAGTGGCGCCCAACGAGTAAATCCCGAGTTTAGAGTCGGATCTAATTTTCGAATCATCCCTGAGCAGTATTTTTCGGGGAAGAAGAACGTGGTATAATTCTTGGAAAATATAAATAATAACTTAACATATTACGTGATATCCACACAACTAGCATGGGCATATTTAAAGGGTCATCTCACAGGACGGGAACTAAATTGGTTTGAGGTTCTGGGTTATAGGGTTGTAGAAGATAAGGTGACGTATTACGCGCACTTAAAGCAAGCTTTGCCAGATCAGTTCCCCGTGGTAAGAAATAGGTCAGAACTAGAAACTAGTTTTTTTGCATCATCTCAAAATCGTAATCAAAAACCATCTGATTTTGTGTATGATTTGTTGAAGATTCACAAAATCTTAAAACTCGAAATGACGGAGGGAAAATTGATCGATCATATTATTAGTAGGTTAGAACCTCAGATTTTAGATTATGTAGAGGTTAGGCATCCGCAAACCACATCTAACCTCCTACAAATAATTGATAAGTATGAGGAACGGTTTCTAAATAGAAAGATCAGAGGTTCGAGTTGGGAATCCCGAGATATAAAACCAAACGAGAACAATCGTTTCCTAACAGGAATCGACAGGAAAATTTTAGGGAAACGAGAGGTAACAATAGATACGCGGACAATAGCAAACCACGGAGAGAGTTCAATAGATTTGAGAGTCAAGGTGTTGCGGATAATCAGAGATTCGATGGTCGACGCCGAGGTGGTCAATCAGATCATCGATTCCACAATCAAGGCGGTCGACAAGGTGGTTCGAGGAATAGTGCTTTCAGGAATCAGAATGATCGAAACAGATATTTAAACTTTTAAGCGATCGACGCGTGTATGGGGGTGATCGATCACGATGTACGGAAAATTCTCCAGATACGGAACACCGAACTATTAGGGTATCCTCATTACGAATGACTCCAGTAGATTTACCGTATGTCCCCATTCTTTTAAATGAGACAAACATTAAAGCCCTTTGGGACACGAGGGTGAAGAAATCTTTCATATCAGAAGAGAACTATTGCAAATATTTTTCGTATCGACCTCGTCAAAAGACGAAAGCTAGAGTAGTTACGTCCCAGGGAGACCCGTGTTGTCCCTTAGGTCGGGTCGAATTACAGATTCGGATCCGAGAATTCCAGAAAACCTGGGAATTTCCCATTCTTAACAATATGCAGTACCAATGCATTTTAGGCATTGATTTTATGAAGGAGTCCAAGTTGACTTTAGATTTCGATCAGAAATCTCTGATCATTCCCGATAACCAAATTAAACAGTTGCCAAAAATGGAAAAGCTGGTCAAGATTGATCTATCAGATACAAAGCTCGGTGAAGGGCAAAAGCAAAAATTAAGGAATTTATTTAATGGTTTTAAAGGGTTATTTTCAGATCAGCCGGGGTTAACTAATGTTTTATACCATGAAATCGATACTGGGGGCAAGGGATCGGTAGTGTCAAGACCCTACAGATATGACAGGGTCAAACAAGGAATAATGTATTAACACATTGAGAAAATGTTGCAAGAGGGTATGATCCGTCCTATTCAATCCCCATACGCGTCACCTGTAGTTTTAACGCGCAAGAATAATGGCCTTCCTCCAGATGCTCCAGAGGCGTATCGATTCGCGATTGATTATCGCAAACTGAACGCCATAACTAAATATCCCCATATCCAGTACCGGTAATTGATGATCTAATCACAAACATTCCGTTTACCGGCATCATGTCGACATTGGATTTAAAAAGTGGTTATTTTCAATTGGCGATTAGTCCAAACGATATCGAGAAAACCGCGTTTTTAACTCGCAATGGCACCTTTGCATTCCTCAGAATGCCTTTCGACCTTTCAGAGGCGGCGCCAAATTTCCAAAAGGCCATTGACATTATATTAAAGTCTGTTATTGGGTGTTTCGTGATGGTTTATATGGATGATGTTTTTATAAAATCTCCATCGTTTAATGAACACTTAGATCATTTGAATCACGTATTTATATTGTTGCGAGACGCAGGGCTAACCATAAACAAGGAAAAATATCACTTCGCACGTGACAAATTGAAGTATTTAGGTTTCATAATTAGTAAGGAAGGGATCGAAACCGACAATAGTAAAGTAAAGGCAATCACAGAAATGAAACCTCCTAAAAATAGTAAGGAAGTGTCGAAGTTTTAGGGATGGCAAGGTGGTATCAGAAGTTTATACCCAAATATGCAGATATATGTGAACCATTATATCGGTTAAAGAAAAAAGGGGCTAAATTTAATTGGTCGACAGAAGCACAGGATTCTTTTGATAAGATAAAACGAGCATTAACAGAGGCACTAGTTTTACAGTTGTCAAATTTTACAGAACAGTTTAACTTATTTACTGATGCTAGTGAGGTCGGAATTGGTGCTGTGCTTTGTCAAAACCACAGACCTATTGCATTCACGTCTAGAACCCTCAATAAAGCGGAACGAAACTATACTGTTACTGAAGGCGAATGTTTGGCGGTGATATGGACATTAAATAAGTTTAAAACTTATTTCGAATCCCTACCGGTGAAGGTAATCACAGATCACGCGGCATTATCAAAGCTAACGAATTGGAAAAACTTATCTAGTCGGATGATTAGATTGACACTCAAGTTATCCGAGTTCAACATAGAAAGGGAACATCGACAGGGGGTCCAAAACATATTCTCGGACGTTTTGTCTAGGAATCCAGTAGGCAATATGGATGGATCACAAATTTCGTGCGCAGCTCGTCGAGCCCTAGCCTTAAACTCCTGAGAACAACTCATTCGAGAGCAAAGGGAAGATCCTGAGTTAGGACACATCTATCGTTATTTAGAAAATCCAGACGACGATCCCGTTAATGCGACTGTATGCGAGGGTTGGTCCTAGGATTTTAAATTAATCGACGGTCTACTCTTTTACGCGAAATATTCGACAACTCTTGGAGAACTAAGAGTGCACATTACTAGAACTCTTCGCGAAGCAATAATGCAAGAATTTCTTGATCTGTCATTAGCAGGCCATTTAGGAAAGAGGAAGACCTATTTAAAATTACGCGACACATGTTATTTTCCATATATGAGGAAATATATATTTGAATATGTATCAACCTGTGACTGGTGTCAAAAATTTAATTACAAAAACGCGCTACCAGCTGGTCGTTTAATTCCGATAGTATCGAATTACCCCAATGAAATTGTAACGTTAGACCTATTAGGTCCCTACCCCGCATCCCGACTCGAAAGATATAGATTTTATTGGTAATAACTGATCACTTCACTAAGTGGAGTGAGCTTATTTCTTTACGAAAAGCTTCAGCCCAGGACATAGCTAACGCCCTTTTTGAGAATTATATTTCACGTTACGGAGCTCCGATTTCTTTAATTAGTGATAACGGCCCCCAATTTATATCCGAGGTATTTGAACATCTAAGTCACAGGTTAGACATAAAACATATGAAAACGGTAACATACAGGCCTCAGGCGAATTTAACGGAAAGAGTTAATAGCACTTTAGTGCAGATGATAGCTTGTTTTGTAGAAGAAAATCACGAAAACTGAGACCGATTTCTTCATGAGTTTGCTTTCGTACTGCGCACATCAGTTAATGAAATGACAAATAAAACTCCGGCTGAGTTATTCTTAGGTAGAAAGATTATAACACATTTTAGTAAATTAATAAATATCACAGAGGGTGCTGAATATGTGGGAAGAAACATTGAGAAATTATTCGTTGAGGCAAGGCAGAATATGCGGAATCAACATAAAAATTGGGAAAAATATTATAATCGGAAAAGGAGAGAAGTTAACATCAAAGTAAATGATTTGGTGTTGGTACAGACTCATTTTATAAGTGCTGCGGGTAGGTGAGTGGTCGGAAAGTTTATGCCTAAGTTTAAAGGGCCGTATAGAGTGTTGGAGGTTCGGAATAACAATTTGATCCTTTGGAAGAAGGCTAAAAGGGCCACAGTTAATATCGACCAGGTGCGAGTGTACCACCCAAGACAATCCGACACGATTAGTTCGTATAGTCATGTTGAGACGCTATATGATGGACAGAGGTCTAGTAATGGGTCAAGTAGATCACACCCAGGAAAATCCAAAGGATCTAGGAAAACCTCGAGTAAGGAGAGTAAGGGTCGTAAATCAAATAAGGGAAATGCCGGATGGGAGGATCTGAGAATGAAGCGTAAAGTAGGGTCAAATGGGTCAGTGGACAGGACGGATAAAAAGCGGTCTAAAATATGCAGGAAAAGATCTCTGCAGGATACCGAACATAGGGACCAGAAAAGACCAACCCCTGAACCAATACAGGGGATAAAGAGAACAATTCCGTCCTAGGTATCATCTCGAAAATATAAATATAGAAGACCTAATAACCCTTCCCAGGCATCGCAGTCCATTGCAGGTCCCTCACATCAAATAGATACCAGGCAGGGCAAGCCACCTACAAAAGGGAGCAGGCAAGAAAGGAGTAAACAATATGACAAGCCCCGGGAGACAAGGGTAACTACGAGCGGAACCAACAGGGACAGCTGGGAGGAGACCAGTCCTGTCTAAACAAGCGACAGCAGTGAGACCTTGTCCATACTACCTGCGCAGCCGTGTAAAGCAGCCCGAAGGAATTCCAGAGAATCGGAGGAGCATCGCAATTGACAGTATCCCACAGAACAACATCAGGAGAAGGAGCCTCAGTATGGAAGACTTAGACGGAGAAGCGGTGGATAGGAGCGAATAAAGGACAAAGAAAAATATCAGGTTGTATCGTTACTTTTTATCTCCTTTCGAACAAGTGGTCGGAAGAATTATTGCAATGAAGCAAGTCACGGGCGGATTTTTAATTTAAGAAACCAAACAAAAGTGGACACTACAATGAGGGTGTTTTTTCTTGATGAGAAAAATCAGCTTTTGCATTAATTTTTTTGTATAAATATGGGGAAAACATTTGTAAGAATGCATTTGTGTACTTCTATGTATGACTTCGCTAAGATGAGGCAATTCCTTTGGTTTTTTTTTTTTTTTTTTGAAATTTTTTTTGAAATTGTATGTATATGTATGTGTATATTTTGTCTCACATTTGGTGACTTGGAACGTGGCGTAATTAGGTAGAGCTAACATTTAATACTAACAAGCGCAGCGTTATGGAGTGATAATGTTAAGGAACCAGATGCTTCAATTGATGTATATGAAAATGTTATGTAAAAATTGAACGCATTTGTATATACTATAGATGTTTGTTTCTTCACACTACTTAAAGAAGTCCTCATTTCAGGGTAGCTAACCGTGAGAATTGTATAGTGATTAAAGAATCCAAATGCAAGTCTGAATATGTCTGTATAGTATATAAGTAGTTATATAAGTAGTTAAGTAATCCACGTAGGCAAGCTTTTTACCATTTCGGTGGTTTTTCCCTCGCCTCTTTGCCAAATGGACGTGGTGTAGGGAAATTTAATTCTGTAAATGTTACCTCCTTTAAAGAGTAGTTTTAGGTCGTAATTTTTTTCTTTCCCTTAAGGAAGGATAATTTGTATAGTACCCGATTGGTAGATATATATTAAAGTCGTCGGGACTATAAATCAAGTCTAGGAATTGGTTACGTAATTTATTTTCAGGACATTTGTAACCTTCGAATAAATCCCGTTTTCTTTTTGGAGGGGATTGTGACGAATCTGTACGGAACCTTTCCACTAATCTTCTTAGGCGTCTTTTTGGGGAATATAAATTCGTGTTTATTTCCAGTCAACTCCAAAAAGGTGAACGGGATAAGGTATTTAAGTCGAGCATTGTAAGCTAGCAAGGTAGATGATGAAAGGCTATTGAGCCAGCAACTTTAAACGCATTTTTAGAAAATTCAAGGAGATAAGATTCGTGAAGACGTCGTGCTTCTAGACGTACCAGAAAGCTGATATAAGTCAGCGGTAAATATAATTTACG
Source organism: Trichonephila clavipes (assembly GCA_019973935.1). Lineage (NCBI taxonomy): Eukaryota > Metazoa > Arthropoda > Arachnida > Araneae > Nephilidae > Trichonephila > Trichonephila clavipes. The sequence continues at coordinate 386,419 of BMAU01019579.1, read as the reverse complement.
TGTGCTTAAAATAAGCGTCAGTTTAAGCGACTTAGTTAAAGTTAATGAAAGTTAAAAATTCGAGTACATGTATTTCTTGGATCTCCTATTTCAGTAGACCTTACTTGAGCTTGAGCTTAATTCTTAATTAATTGCATTATTAGTAATTTAATTTTATATAGTTAAGTATAAGTTTAAGTGACGTAACATAATATTATTATATGTTATCAGAGATTTTTTTGAGAAAATTATAATAATAAATAAATATTATTATTATTCAAAAAGGCTCTTAGTGGTTCTTTGCCTCAAATTAATGTTGGTGTTCACGGTGAGAGCCAGGGGGGTCTCCACACATTTGCCACATTTCACTCGTGCTTTAATTCTCAGTGGCTCACTATACTGCTCTGTAGATTTGTCAATTTATGAGGATGGAAGCTTATTATTTTGAAATGGAGTTTGAATCTACAGAATTGTTGAAAGCAACATTTTCATGAAATTACAAAAAAAAATTGGAATGATAAAGATAAATCGGCAGTTATTTTAATTTATCAGATGTCATTACTGGAGAGATTTATTAAAATTATATGTAGTCGGTTTTCAGCTTTTAATTCTACATATCTATGTGAACAAATCTTTTCCTATATGAAAGGTATTTTAAGTCCGTAAGAAAACTTAAATTGATTTTTCAGAATCGTATCAAGTTAAAAAATTCGCATATATTATACCCCAGATATTGCGATAGGAAGTAGAGTGGTACAGGAACAAGATTCACATTAAAACATTTATTTTTTTATTTAACAGTGCTGAAGAACAACTTACATTTTATGTGTTGTTTAGTTCTTATTTTAATAAGTATGTTTAAGAGACAATACGTGTCGCATTAAAAATTTCATTTGTGTGGAAGGAATAGCTATACTTCAAATGTTTTTTTTTTTTTTTATGTTATAAATATCTTTAAATGATACAAAATTAATCCTTACTAATATTATAAACGTGAAAGTTTGTATGGTTGTTTGGCACTTTTTCACGCAAAAACAACTGAATAGATTTTAATGAAACTTTTTCAGTAATATAGCTTATACATCAGAATAACACATAGGCTGCAATTTATAAAAATTATGTGTGGTGTCCAAAATATACCAATAATTGTCAAGAAAGTAGAAAAAAATTCGGCCATCTGCAAAAAAAAGCCCGCGACAGCATATGTCTATCCTTTATGTGTGAAGCAAAACTTCGCATTTTGTTTTGTCTACACCAGGCGCCAGAAACTGAGAAAGCTTGAACAGGCGGAGTGTGAGGCTGATTACACAATTTTAACATAAAATAAATACTACAAAAATAATATTTACGTATTACACTTCCAGATATAAATGATTTATACTATTTTAAGCGTTCATTTCACAGAATTTGTAACAATGTGTTACTTTTGCTGAGCAGAGATCAGCTTAGGAAGATGTTTTCAAAAATGACCATCAAGAGAGTTACGGGAAGTCATAGATAAAAAAAATTCTTTTTATCAGCTATTAGATCTACAGACTTAAAATTTAACAAACAGGATTTTTTTATTCAACTGAGATATGCAAAAAGCTTTTTTTTGTTTTGTTTAATTTGCAATTCACGTAAAATTAACTCATTAAAAACTTCTTCATCCTTCAATCTGTATTGTTTAATTTTTCAATTCACCCGTGTGAAGAACGGGTATATATATATAACAGCTAGAATACAACAAAACTCTAAATGTGTGTGTTCTTGACCTCTATTCCCTAACCATATTGCTCTTATGCATGAATATTACCTAAAATATTGTTTATCAGTCGAGTTCATTGAGCCAGCAGAGACATTTGATAAAAGTTTCTCTTCTGGAAATAGGAATGAGCTTTTTTTGACTATATCAATAAAGGTTGAACGCGATAAGAATTCGGGTAATAATTAAAATGTCATTATCAAACATGCAGATAATTTTTAAAGATGTCTGAAGTTAACATGTAATAACAAAATTGCTTGAAAACTACTTAGAGAGAGAGAGAATAAAATCAAGTTATGCAATTTATATCGTTATAATGAGATGAAATTTTCTTTTCCTTATTGATAGAAATATATTATTGGGAGAAAAGAAAGGTATATATAAACAAGTAAATCACTTCTATGAAATAAGCAAATCTGTCACTAATCTTGTCAAGGTAATTGTATTGCTTTCAAAAGAATTCGCGGCGCATTGCCAAAATTTGTACTTCAGAAAGACGTATGTAAGAACAGCTGAGCGAGATGTATATATTCTCCAGTGGTAGTTAAGGGATTAAAAATGAAATTAGAGTTCTTAAATTCTATTTTCGAGTTCCGAAATGAATTTATTTTGCATCTTGTTTCTTAAATTTTATTTTTGTCTGTTTACATAATTTCTTATCTCACGGTTTTTGATTAGAACTCGCTAATTGTATTTGGAATCTTATTGCTATTATATGGTGATAAATAGATTTTCAAAAGTTAGTGTTCTGACATAAAATTAGCAATTAAACCGTATATAATGCTCTAAAATGTTGCTACATTTATGGAAACTGCTGCATTAAATATACACTACTATTCCGCAACTCGCACATTAAGTTTTTTTTTGTTAAATAAGAGATCTTACTTGCTATGAAATTATGATTTTTTTTTACTTTCTCGCTTATCCGTTGAGCACTGATAAAATAAAAAAAACAGAAAACAGAAAATATCTTTCCGAAATCTTGATCTTAAAGGGCACTTCATATTTTATCCAAAAAAAAAACAACTCTGAACTATATCTAATCTTTTAATCCTTATCATTTTAAAGAATTGTGTTTAGTTCAATCATTTTCTAGTTATATAACTATCGTTTTCACAAACAATGTATTGAGAAATCGATATATAGTTCACTTAAAAAGAACAGAATTCAAACAGAAGTTTCTACATCGAGAATAATATATTCCAAGTTTTAGTATGTAACATTCGCTTTCTTAAATGTAACAGTTACAATTTTTATTTCCAAGCATCAAATTAGTATTGTCTTAGGAACGACCACATGACGTCAAGCAGCGGAATATTTACAAAAACGATAAATATAGGACACATTTTGCAGTTGCGAAAAAGACTACAAAATGAAACTTTAGCTCATTTCAATAAAGCTTATAGGAAAAGCAAAATTATATACTAACTTTTCGCCCTATCTCTCTATCCTAACTTCCACACCATGCTAACGCGGGGACTTTGAGTCAAAACAAATTAAATGTGCATCAGCCACTCCACGTGTTTTTCGGCCTTGTTCAATATCTCTTAATGATTCGAGGTGTCATTTTGCTTTGTAATACAATTTAGTATTATGGCTCTGACCTAAGTCAAAACCAAACTTTCGCCACAAATTTTTTTCATTCTTTCTTTACACTCTCAATTTCAACTCTTAAGAATTCTGTGAAGTTTTATTTAAAAAACAAGTAATATTTCAAGATCTCCACAACTTTATTTGAAATTTATTTTTTTCATTACGACTGAAAGTTGTAAGCAACAGATCGTTGTCATGTGCATGTAATGAAATAATTATGATCGTATTTGCCACTCACAGTAAAAAAATATACAATCTTATACTTACCAGTGTAATCGCCAGACCTCTTCCCAATAGAATCTTTTGATCTCTGATGAGCAGTTGGATCTTCCCTACATTATTCGCCATTTGAAATTGATATAGCAATCAATTCTACAGAAGGACATCCGTCATCCCTATGATTCATTATCCAGACGGATAGCATCATCTCATCAGGACCATTATTTTTTTTTGTTCTTATATCTGTATTTCTTGAAAAAAAAACATTTAATTCCTGCAATGCTTATAAAACTCATTCGCATCAGGGTTATGCGGAGCGAGAGCCAAAAATGTAGCTAATTAAAACCTTTAGTGCCATTAAATCTCCTGATTTTCTTTTTATTCAGTCATCTGTTTGTTTGATGCGTCTATTTATACGGTATATAGAGTGTATACAAGATTTGGCTATTAAACAACCTGGCTGATGCTATAAAAATTTTATTTTGATTTCATACTTATTTACTAATAATCATCTTCACTGTACACCATCCTCTGTAACTATAACGCTCAATGGAAATCTTCTATTGTTCTCCTGGAAGTCTTTTTGTGTGAGATTCTTCAGGACGCGTGCCGCTTTTTCTTTCCCAGCTTTAACGGTGTGACGTCTTCGATTGTTGTGAACCCCCACCCTTCGATTCACACTAAATTGTATGGCTTCCACCAGATGTTAAATAGCAAGTGCGACGTCTTCGATTGTTGTGAATCCACACTCCTCGATTTACACTAAGTTTTATGGCTTCCACCAGATGTTATGTGACAAGTGCACGTGGCCATGGGGCCATTGTTTATTGTTTGAACTCAGGGAGCGCCGACACCCGGACTGGCAGCCATAATGGTAAAGGAGAGCCGGCATCCCGTTTACAATAGGCGAAGCCTTTCTTAAAAGAATCCTGTCGCCTCGGCCGGTGTCGAGGGAATGGGATAATAGAACACATGTGGTGTGATGGACAAGTGTGTCCAGATGTTGGACAAGAATTATGGCACCTTGGGCCAACGGCCCGGGTGTGTATTTGTGTGTTACGCCCAAATAGGACTAAGGAGGCCGGGAGAGACTTTTGTGGCCTGCCAATAAGAAGGGACATGGAGTGTGTTGTGGACATGCTCCTATTGTTTAAAATAGTTTTTTCAGGAGACGAAGAAGAGCCTTGTCCTGGGGATCAAGAGAACTTGGGAGAAGGGTTCTGCCCTGGATCGAGAGAACTTGAGAGGAGAGCCCTAGATGGAACGGACGAGAAAGATCCTGGGATGGAGATAACTTGAGGAGGGCCCTAAAGAAAGGAGGATCGGAGATTGGAGTGGAAAGGAAGGAAAGAGGATTTACACCTGTCGCGTTGGAGAATTAGAGTGATATAGACTGACTGCAACGGCTTGGCGTATAAACTGTAATTTATTGCTTCAATAACAATTTGTTGAGCAAATAAACAAACCTTTGATTTTCAAATTAGGCTGTGACAATTTATTGATGGTTAGCTAATGACGACGTTACAACGGACTCAAATCATGTTCCTTTTAATGTAGATTTCCCCTTAGAAAGCAGACAAAATTCGGACACCGCAAAATCTAGCAAATAAAACAGTTTTTCTAATACTAGGATGCTGTACTTGACTAAAAACATCTTGACAAACAATGCGAAATAAGTTGGCGTATTACCTTGGTGGAAAACCCATCACTCGTCCCTCAACAATTATGGTAGTTCCTTCCTTATTCCTTCACATAGTTAAGCAAGATGTGAAGGTAGTGATATTGATAAATAGTTTGACCTTCAGGAATCCAATGCAGATACACAATCCCGTGAATATCGAGAACAACAAACAACATTGCTTGGAATTTTGGATTTGCTCATTCAAGATTATTTGGCTGTAGGTGGATGGGCTCTGTCAGAGCATGGATTCACGCTTTATTTCAGGATCATAAGTAAGAAACTACTATTCGTCACACGTTATTATCCTTTTCAATAATTTTGAGTCATTTTCAATGGCATTCGAAGTTTCAGGGCAAAGATTTTTGCTAGCTTCTTGTAGTTCAAATGTGAGAATTTTAGGCACCATTTCAGTACAGACTTTTTGCATGATCAAAAATTGTTACATAAAATTTGCCGTAAGTAGTCTTTGTCATATCCTACATTTTCAGCAATTGCACGGGTACTTAACTGATGGTCGGATCGAACCAGATTACCGATTTCTTCGATATTGTTATTCTTTATTTTTGACGGGGAGGAGCAATCCGGCAATGAATATTTTTTAATGTTCTGGGCTACTTTGAAAACGCTTAAACCACTCAAAAACACTTACACGCGATAAAACTTCATTGCCACACACATATACTTGCTTTAATAAATTATAAGTTTAATTAGCGGATTTTCCAAGTTTCATGAGAATATTCACAACAATTTGTGGATCTATTATTATATAATACTTATCGTTTTGCCGTCATAACAACAACAACAAAAAAAACTCTCATGCGAACGATAACTACATATATACGAATTTGATTATAGAAACGAGAAGCACTGCATTCCAAAGAAAAGGCCTCAGGCTAAATAGCTGTTGATCGCTGGTGTTTAAGGCGTGTTTATTTCATCTGTAACAGCACCAGTCTCGTTATTTATTAGCGAGCCCTTGTATGTTTAAATTACTAGTTTACTGATTTATAGTGAGCATTTAAAAAAACCGAAATAAATATACCAGGTTTACGGAATAGAGGTACAAATATCATTTTTAGGAGTAGATTGGCACGCTTTAAGATTACAATATTTCAAAATTTGTTGGATTTTTTTGAATATGGAAACTGAGATGATAACTCAGCTGTGGGGTAAATTCATGTGACGTTATAATCACATGGTATAAACAATCATGTTTATGCAGCCAATCAATTCATGTACCTCACTGTGTTGCAAACTTTTGATTTCCCAGAAACTTCTTTTAAAAACATATATTTATTAATAACAAGTATATATATAATATATATAAAAAAAGTTTAAGTCAATTCCTACTTAGATCAACAAAGAAAATTTTTTATTTTAGCTACTTTTTTATTAAATAGTTACAATTAGTATAAATATGTACGAGTATATACATATGACAGAATCCCAACATTTAGTGGTAATTAATTTTTATTAATTATCATTAAAATATCGTATTGCCATCCAAAACAATCGTGTATATAAAATTTCAGTTCAGCTGAATGCTTTAAAACGTGAGAAAAAAACATTTTCAAGTTTTGACACAAGTCGCCAAAAATGATGCCAACGTGACGGTACTTGTAATTCTTTAAATAATTAGTTTTATCCAATTAATTTTTATTAATTATAATTAAATTATTGTATTGTCATTCAAAATAATCATGTATATAAAATTTCAGCTGAATTGCGCGCTTTAAAATGTATTTTATTAACGATTGAAAATTCCACCAAAACAAATAAATAAATATATAGAGAGTGTGAGTTATAATAATAGGAATTGAAAAATAACGTACATTAGTAAACAAAACGCATTTGATTTTTTGAAGAAGTAAAATAATTGTTTTTAAAAAAATTCTTGAAGAATCTCTTTATACGTGGAAACTCCTCCCAGTTATGAAATATGATTTGTATCTGGATTTTAAAAGTGTGAGAACTATGTTACAAACCTAATGTCAATAAAGCGTAATAAATTTTTCGCTTACAAATATGTTTCAGTCGTATTATTGAATGAATAAGGAGAAACTTATTCGCAGGTTAAAATATGTTCGACATTTGTTTACCCTCTTTGTACAATTCTTAATTTTAACCGATGCCATTCCGATAAATATGATATTTACAATATTTTCAGTAGGCGCAATGCCAAACAATAAAATATGCAATCACTACATCAACTTTGAATCGAACGAAAAATTAGTGATTATATTTATCATGTGACATTATTCAATTAAACTCCTTAAAACTATAATTTGGCCATTAAATAGAATTACAAGATATATTTAAAGTTTTAAGCAATGCTTTGAATCGGACTAACATAAATAGCCAAATACGTTAAACGAGCTTAATCAATGACTAACCATCTGCAAGAGTTGTACATTAAAATATTTAGGTACTCACATTGATATTTTTAGACATGAAACTTGAGGGTTGATTCGGATGCCGATCTTGTCACCTGAACTTGATTCAGAATTATAATGTATATTATCTATGATGAAAAGACTTTTCAAGTATAAAAGAAAGGGAAGCTGGATATGTTCAGTAAATTAAACAATATAAATAACAAAGATGTTCGTAGAGAAAAAAAATACAGAAATTTACTTTTATTTTCACAAGAACTAACAGAAATATATTTGATTCTTGATTGCTTTTTGAGAATCTGGCATTTAGATGATTTCAGGGCAATTATTTACAGAAATAGCTTTATATAAAAAGTATTTCATAATATTTTACTTCAGGTGGATCTTTTCGAAAAGAGAATTGCGAGGAAACTGATATATGCAACTAAATATTGATATCTAGAAGAAAATGTCTACAATTTTGTATGATGTTTTGCATTTTTTATATTATATAGATAAGGGAATTGAGAGTATTTATAAAGTTGCGTGAATTATTTTCTCTAGATCAATTTGAAAATATTATAGTCTTTCTTGATTGAATTGGTTTCTTATCATATTAAAAAACTTACATATGTAATTGGAAGGTTATTAATTTACAGCTACATGGCTTTTCGGAAAGCACTATAGTTTTTAAATAAAGATTTATTTTTTAAAAAATAAAACTGATTCATATACGCAGTTTTTCTTGAAAAGTTAATCTAGAAACTGTTTTAATCCCTTAATATTTTGTATATATTTGATATTAAAAATTTCTGATTCTATAAATTAAATATTTATAGCATGGAGTAGTTTTAACAGAGAAACTGTGTTAAAAATATTCATTTCCATTTCCAGACTTTTTTTTTTGATAGCAAGTTTTTTTACTTCTTTATGTATGTGTGTATATTAAGATTTTTGTGCGTTTAAATAGTATTTGTGTATCTAAAACGTAACATTTCCTGTTCAAGTTTTGAATTAGCAAGTCAGCATTTTTCTATTGATATAATTGATGATACTTTATTTTTAATTGTAAAATTACGTTTACAAAAATACATTTAAATGCTGAAAAGATTGCAAATTTTATAGCAATTTTGAAACGTATTTTGGTAATACCTCACTCTGGTGATTTTATTTTGTAGGGGACGACCCTCTGCCTCCGCAAAGCACAAACCTTGACATCGTACTCACCAAGCGACTTCTGGAAAAGACATATATATCAAACAAATTTCGCCGAACTAAAAAGGTCTCCCTCTCGCACACATTGAGGGTTAATTTAACATATTTACTCGAATGTCTCCCCTTCCATCAGCCCCTTAGGCGCAAAATTAGATCAAGAGATTATAGTAACTGTATAGCTTAACATAAATAATTTAACAGTTCTCAGATATTGTTATAATCACAAATTTTTTCACTATGTGGGCTAGTTAATCTGGTGACGAAATTTAAAACTACCAATTTTGTAATATGCCAGTATTGTATGTTTAAGCTTGATCAATTATTAATGCTGAATTATAAAAGCATCTACATAAATCGCGAAATTTGATACGATCTTGTAAGAATCTTTTTTGAATAAACAAGTTAATCAAAATTTAAAGTTTTGAAACAGTGCTTAATAGATACTAGGAATGAATTGTTATCATTCGCATTAGCTATAACCTATTGTATATCTAATATATCTACTCTATTATATGAATATATTATAAATTGTAGATTTTGTACTATGGTTTTCTTATAAATGAATTGGATTCTTATATTTTTTAATGTTTATATTATATAACAATCTAGATTTCTTTTTGAAAACTTGGCTTAATTGGGAAATGACCATGCAAGAAGAAATTACTCCTGAAATAAGGGATGCCATGGAAGAAGTAAGAATATAAATAATATGTATTATGCATATTTACTTATATATAATTTAATAACTATTGTTTGTAAACTAGCCTTTGTTCAATATCTTTAAGGAATCACTAAATCATAATAATTTATATACATATATATATATCTGTAGATAACTGTACCCTTATGTGTGACAGATTATTTTTAATGAGTTTAGCTGAGAAATTCTGGATTTAAATGTAAGTTGTAGTGAGAGAAATTAATATCATGTTATTGTTATTAATGTAAGTTATAGAAAATAACATTAATTTCTCTAATAAAGACTATCCGTAGTTAAAAAATACTTATATTATACTCAATGCATTTTCGAAAACATAATTTATTATTATTATAATTCATTGATTAAAGAAATTAAAGCTTCATATGCATAATAAATGTGTCTATTTCAAATATTTTGCAATAATTTTTTAAATCAATCTAGTACCTTTCTATTGGAAAAGACGATAATCATTGCCATTGAAACGAAATGTATCTTCTATGATATCCAATCTTAGTTAAATGTATACGTTCATTGTTTATAGATGTAGGTTGAGGACCACTGATAAGGAAACACCACATCACTACGGCAAAATGATAACAACACATATCCAAGTTTCATAATTGTTGAAGTAGATAGATCACAGAAAAGGTTATTTCATATTTGTCAAGAATACACATCATTATCTGAATGGAAACATACAGCGTACCGCATTGAAAAAACCCGTTTTCATACACTTTTCAACATTTTATCTCATTACAAAAAAATGCAAAAATAACCCCAATAGGGAATTTAATACTTGTATTCAATATGAAATATAAAGAACACTATTTAGGTGGAAGTTTGTGTTTAGTGTTTCTTATATAAGAGCGTGTTATTTACTCCTTTTACCTTTCTTAAATACATTCATTACACAATAAACATTCTCTATAATATTTATGAGCTCAGTTATCATTTTACTGTTTCTATGAAGAGTATTGATTGTAAATGGCTCGTTCAAATTTTGTGAAGTTAGTAAAATGTATAAAAGTATTGTGAAGAATGCCATCTTCGTTTCTTAAATTTTGTTAAATAAGTAACTTATAACATAGTTTGTAAATGCTTAACATTTATCTTAATTTAATATACAAAGTTTTGTCATAAGGTTCACAAGAAATCAAGTTTAATTAGAAATTATTGCAGAAAAGAAATTGCACATATAAAATGACCTTCTTTTGTATTTTGTATGTGCGTAACGCGTTTTTTCTAATAGACTTACTTTTTTTATTTAGTTTTATTCGTAAAGTATTTTCTTTATGCAAATAAAATCTTACTTATATCATAACATAATGCTTTGAACTTTTATTACTATTTATACTGCTCCAAAAAATTCCATTTGCTTGATGAACAATAAATAATTACTTACTCAATCATCATATATTCTTATGAAAATATTTATAATAGTCAATTGAAGCTGGTGTTACATTTTACTCACCATTATTTTAAATTAAAACGGAAAACATATTCCTAAATATATTTCGCTCTCTTCAAAGAATTTTGATTTTAAAATTCAGGATTCGAAATTTTTTCATGAACTCCTTATGAGATTTATTTTAACAGCATTTTCTGATATTAGATTTGAAAGGTATCACAAAACATATATATTTCTATGTTTATTGCAGCAAATAAATTTTAATTTTTTCAGGTTTATTTATTGTCACTTTTTACAGTTATCGTATTTACTTTAAAACGATTTGATCTTAATGTATTAATGATATCACATTTCAAAAATACTTAAAATTAAAGCATAATTTTTTAGTGCAAATGCAATGATGTTTATGTGCTTAAAACATTATTACTGTCTATAATAAGATCATTTTTAAATTGAAATTAAAAAAAAAAAAGATTTTAAGTGTATTTTTAAAAAGAAAAAATATATTGGTCCTTAATGAAAAATATTAGATTTAATGAAAATAAAAACATAACTGAAACTTTAAAGATAATCTGACTTCATTATTTTACATACGTAAACATATTTTTCTGTATTTTGTAACTTTTTTCTTTTGAATAATAGGGATCATCATTCATCCATTTATGAATGTTGTTTCATTCATTTTAAAGACCTATACAAAGGTAAAGCAACTATTGCTTTAAATAATAAATTGAAGAACAAATAATGATTAAATATCTGAATCAGATTGTATTACTGAATTATTCTTTTCTTAAAGTAATAGAACAATATTTGTCGCTTTATATCATACATCTAATGCGTATGATTCTGAAAACAGCTGAACATAACTCTGAAATGATGTAGAGTTTCTTTATTTTAGTTGTATTTAGTTAATTCCGTCTTTCTCTTTTCTTTTTGCGTTCTAAATGTTTATTACTTTTTCCTTGATGAAATTCATATTGTAATATATTATTTTATACTACTCATCATCTGTGTAACTAAAAAGATATTTAATACAAGGGGCAATCAAATGAAAAGGTACGAAACGACATAAAAATGAAACAACTAAATATTTGCATATTCTGCCATGGGAGAATGTAGCGAGACATCTCGGGATGCCATTGGAGGCTCTGACTGGGACCGGATCATGCGCGGACGCCCGCATGCGCAGGAGAGAGCAACGGCTCTCATAAAAAGCAGCGTCCAAATGGTGCGGCATTCCGTATGAAGACAGGATGGCGTTCGCGTTGCAAAATTCGACGATTGAGGAGCAGCGAAGTGTTATCCGATTTCTGACAGCAGAAGGTGAGAAACTGGCAGCTCTTCATTGGCGGATGGTGACCGTTTACGTAGAGAAATGTGACTCAGACAAGTCTGTCAGAAAATGGAGTGCCCGTTTTCGTGCAGGCCGTGAGAGTGTGGGTGATGACCAGAAACCAGGCCAGGCAAACACTGTCATCACGAGCGATCTCATCGACAAGGTGGACGACCTAGTGAGAAGTGATCGGCGTGTCACATTGCGAATGTTGGCGCTGAAGGTGGATGTCAGCTATGGAACCGTGTGGACAACTGTTCACGACAGGTTGCGATTTCGGAAGGTGTGTGTCGCTTGGGTTCCGAAGCAGCTCACCAACCAGCAAAAGGAACTGCGCATGGGACTAGCACTGCAACATCTGTTTCGGTAACCGGAAAACACCTCTTTCATGAAGCGGATCGTCACGGGTGATGAGATCTGGTGCCGTCACTACGAGCCAGAGACAAAGCGAGACAGCATGCAGTGGAAGCCCGCGTCGTCACTCCCCCCTAAAAAGTTCAGAGCCGTGAAGTCAGCAGGCAAAATGTTGCTCACTGTCTTTTTCGACGTTCAAGGTCCGCTACTTATGGAATTCCTCGAGCACAGAAAAAGCATTAACTCCGATGTGTACTGTGAGACACGCCGACGCTTACGCAGGTCCATCAAGAACAAAAGACCGGGGCTGCTCACGGAGGGTGTGGTTCTACTCCATGATGACGCGCGTCCATACGCCTCCAGAGTCACACAAATGTAAATGGACAAGTTCAAATGGGAGACGGTGGACCATCCGCCCTACAGTCCGGACATGTCGCCCTGCGATTTCCATGTGTTTGGTCCACTGAAGAAACACATGAAAGGAAAGCGCTTCAACTCGGACGACGTACTCAAGTGTACTATGAAGGACTGGGTCTCGTCACAGCCACAAGAATTCTGGGAACAAAAGGAACCCTGCGGTTTGTTCATCAGTGGGATCGTTGTGCTCAGGTCTATGGTGCATATTTTGAATGAAGTCTACATTTGTACCCACCGTGTCATTTCGTACCTTTTCATTTGATCATCCCCTATAGTTGTAAAAGTACGCAATACAAAGCCTTTTTACGAAATTATGTTAGGAAAAGGAATGTATATATTGCAATGGTCAGTAGATAGATTTTCATATCTCATCAATGCAAAAACTATTCACAAATTCTAACGATAGATTTATTCGGTGAATTAACTATTATACGCAAATAAAGCTCACTAAATTGAAAGTCGATAGGTTGTAAGAAATGTCTTCACAGTTTTTGTTATTTTAATCAAATATTAAATTATGCAATTAATAATATATTGAAAATAATCTATTTTGTTCCTTGTGCTTTCAGTTGAAAAGACGAACAATAAATGACATAACGGAGAAAATGCGTGAAGATGAAACTATGTTTTATCGTTTTCTAAAAGGTAAGCGAAATTAATAAATAATTTTAGTTCATGTAAAATACAAATTGAAAGGAAATGTATGCAAAAGCTTTCAGAACTTTATCAAATTATGTTTTGTTCTAAATATGTAGCACACATTTTCTCCAAATTTCTTCTTTCTGTGCTCTAGTCACTTTCAAATTAGACATAAAAGACAGGTTGCACTTTTTAGAAAACAGTATAATACATATATATATATATATATATATATATATATATATATATATATATATATATATATATATATATATATACATATATATATATATCGTCGGTCTATTTATCAAAATGCTTAACTCCTTCTGAGGGGGTAATTTGACATAGGAGTGCTACGCGCCAAGTTGTTGCTTATGATCGCCAAAATGGGCGATATAACATTACAATATACCTTAATAAATTATCGTGCGGTAATGTGGTTGCCATGGGGATAACGTATATTAGAGTAAATTTTAACCGCTGCTGGGCGCGATTAAGAAATCACGCCAAATAGAGCTTGGCGCGTAGCACTTCTTTTTCAAATTTAGTTCCTTTGTGGAGTTAAGCATTCTGATAACGATGTATATATATATATATGAAAAGTAAGGTCATATCTGTTGTGGGAAAAATTACCCTGCACTTGGTTAAGCAAGGACGGGTACATTTTCGGTAATGTGGAAAATTGACACCCTCCGTCACATCATTAACTACTGTGACCAAACATTTCATATTTTTACTATAATCTTTCCTGTAATATCATCTTATATAGCCATACTATTAATCGCAGACACAATTATGACAAAAAGTGTGTGTGATTATGACCACACGTCAGAAGTGATAACTTCAAATTTTGTAATGTTATTTCAGGGATTAGTTAGGCTAGGTGAATAAAAAAAAATATTAGTATTGTCCTATGAAATTATTTATTCATATGTTTGTATTCATAAAGTAATATTTTTGTACAAAATATACGATCATATTTGGAAATTATAAGGAGGCGGGGGGCTCACTTAGATCGAAGCTATAGGAACTTTCCTTTTACGGCGTATTGGTAGGGAGGGGTGTGGACAATCTACCGCCTTTTAGATTGACGGGGAACGACCCTCCTTTTCATTTTTAGGGATGTGCATATCTGATTGAAGGCGAAAAATGCGAACGAGCGTTACATTCCTGAGCGTGACGTTCAGTCAAGATCACTCTCCGGCAAAACGCGCCAATGGAAGTTATTACTTCAAAAACTTTGCTGGTTTAGTTAAAATTAACGTAATTTGTGCAAGTCTGGTTTTGAGAAAAATGATTTCACCTTACTTCAACACTCCAAAAAACGAAAATTATTACACACAACCCTAATCAAGTTTTTCAGAAGTTAGTCCATTCAGTAAAAAAAAAATGTTTCGAAAATGATACAACACTTCTTATTTCTGTACATAACAATCATACAGATTTTTTTTGCTTGCAGAATATCTTCATTAAAGAAACGCCTCTATCGATACCTTCCATCACATCATTAGCTATTGTGATAGTAAATTTCACAATTTCACGATGATTTTTTTTCACTAATGAGATTTTCCATAGCATAATATTAATCATAATCATAATTGGAGCAAAAGTCTTTACTGTTTTAGTTAAAGTTAATGTAGTTTTTTTAGCCGGTTTGAAAACATGATGTCACCTAAATTTGACGCTTCTTAAAAAGAAAATTTGAAAGTAAATTATATTACTCTAAGTATATTATATTACTCTACATATTACTCTAAGTAAATTATAATAGTCTACATATTACTCTAAGTAAATTATATTACTATAATTTACTTAGAGTAATACTATATATGTAAGTAAGTTATATTATTCTACATGTTACTCTTAGTAAATTATATTACTTCACATATTAATCTAAGTAAATTACTTCAAAAGAGAGCCCATTGAGTAACAAATCCAAAATGGTACAATATTGCTACATTTCGATCCATAGCAATCATTGCTATTTTATTTTCCTTTACAAAATGACTTTATTTAAAAAAACTAAATCTCAAGTATGTAACTCAAATTATAAGCAATATTTTAAAATAAAACGTAAAATATTTTGTAATATATTAATGAAGTAAATGTTTATATTTTTACACGAATGTAGACTCTACACCTTTCTAAAAATGACCACTTGAAAAGTTGTGTATATATATTTACAGAATATTTTTTATAGTAATTAATAAAAATTATTTATCTAAGATTATACATTGAAGTCGATGTTCCTAAAATGAAGTGTTATGAAAATTACACTATATATATATATATATATATATATATATATATATAATCCAATATAAAAGAATTTTTTTCTATATATAATCATATACATACACACATATATATAAATATATACATATATATACATATACACAAAGTTATTTTATGTATATATATATATATATATATATATATATATATATATATATATATATATACATAAAATAACTGATCTTCTGTGTCTAATTATTTATTCAATGTTGGGGAATAAACGAGATTGAAGTTTTAAAAGAATTATAATTGCTCTTATCTTATACATATGATTATATATATATATATATATATATATATATATATATATATATATATATATATATATATATATATATATATATATATACATATTAATAAAAATTTCTTTCTCACCTTCGTGTTATGGTTCGATTTTTTTTAAATTTAAATTCATGCATGAATCTTGGACGTTTTTGAAAATGAGTAGTATGTTCATTCAAAGTAAGGGTTAATTTGCTTGAATACTTAAGTTCAAGGGTTGGTAAACTGCGACTCACGAGACGCATGTAGTAATCTGTTAAAATAGTCTAAAATAGTTACAGCTCTTCTGTCTTCGGCTTCTATGTATTATTAAAAAAATGTGTGTACTTAAGAAATAATGTATCCCTTTCTTCTTTACAAGTTTGTAATAAAATGACTCTCCCTTAGTCCTAAAAATCAGAGAAAATATTAAAAGAAACAATGTCAATTTTATATGAAACTATTATAAGCACGTATTCACCAGATAAGTTTACTGGCCTTCTTTATACTTAAGAATAAACAAAAATAAGTTTTAATTATTGTTTTAAGCAGGAAATTTCAAATAATGAATTTAGTTGTTGCTAGTGGAGAAATTATTTTTTGCGAAGCTTTACATTTTGATTCCGATTATTAATAATATTTTGACATTGGTTGTTCGTAAATTGAGTCTTAAAATAAAAATATGTTCGATATTTCTTACATTTCCCAAGGAAAGAAAACTGTTAATATATATATAAAAGTAAATTTAAGTTATATAAAATATATATATATTAATATGAGATGACAGTCTTTTTTGATAACGATCTCTATTACAGGGTTTTTCAAAGGGGGAAAATGCATACATATGCTTATAAATGTCTCTAGATATCTTATTTTAGTGACAACAGACAAGGTCAGCCAACTGTTGTTATAGAGAATTTTGAAATATATATATATATATATATATATATATATATATATATATATATATATATATATATATATATATATATATATATATATATATATATATATATATATATAACTCATTTGTAAAATGTAAACGATCTGTTCTCTCTCTCTCTCTCGATATTGTATACTTTACGCGGAAGACGTAGATTACGCAATTGTATTCTGGTCCTTAAGGTCAATTTTAATTAGCCAACACTTATTTTCTTATTACGGTAGTGGATGGAGTTTTACTTAAATCTCAAATATATTAAAATCTTAAGAAATCTAGCTTTTAAGAAAGCGAGGAGTTTCTAAATATTGAGATTTATCTTTGTAATGAAATGTATAAATCGTGTGATATCATCATGAATCAAATAAGTTTATCTTTATAACAAATGCTTATACTCTCTGTAAATATTTATCGTGAAATCGAATTATTTATATAAAGACCACGAAAAAAATGTAACTATACATTATGAAAAAATAAATTCAGCCATATCTCTCCCTAATAGTTGCAAGATTTATTTGTTTTGAGCTTTCTGTTAATAAGTCATTTTCTGTTTTCTTCAAAGCTCGCCAATTCAACGTGAAGAATGCTGAAAGCATGCTAAGAAAAGTAAGTTGATTTATTTTATTAATTATATTGCAAGTTATAAACTGAAGTAAAATATTCTTTCGAAATTTTACTAACTTTAGGTGATTTATAAAAAATCGAGCAGATGGGTTCATTCAAAATAAAATCAAAGTCAATTCTTGATCTGCTAATACGAGAAAATTTCGCTCTACTATTTCCAGAAGTGAGCAAAGCATGTTCTTAGAATATGTTGTGGACAAACATACATTATTTCCATTCTAAAGATTTTATTTCTATTCAAAAAGTAGAAGATCAGCATGGCTAATTCGTTCATATATCTTTGTGCTTCTCTTTATTCCGGAAAAGTCTACCGATAGCAATGATTGTTAGGCTATTCCTATTCAATGATATAGTTTCTGCTGACTTTACTTCTTGTATTGCCAATGGCTAGCAATATGTATTTCTTTTGCGTAACCAGAGGCAGGCGTAACGTACACCCTCTCATTTCGGGAGGGAGGGGAGGGGGAAGGATTCTAGGGGACCCAAAGCCGGACTGATGTCAAGTACGCACCCGTTGTAAGATCCTTCTTGGGGCTTAAGACCTCACTTTGCAGGGGGGCACTAATAGTCTCCGTTATGCCACTGACCAGATGTAATTCCAGAACTTCAACAAAAATTTTCCCTGTTTAAACTCCATAAGTTGTTGAAATTTCACTCTATTTCGTCAAAGAAGTAAAAAAAAAATTAGCAAACTACTTTATGGAAAACAAATGCTGTAATTGGCGTCGAAAATTGGTTTTTGAGATAACGAAATTTCATGTGACTTATACTCCGTTTCATCTTGACTTGGCAGTGCAAAGAAGGATACGATAACCAAGTCACACCCGTTGATTACACTGGGAAAAGAGATTGACTAAAATTTGTAATTTAAAGAATTTCTATTTTTCTGGGTTTTTTTCATACATAAAACTATTTATTAAAAAGGTACATTTCCATTTCCGGTGGGGGAGGGGTAAAAATGTAACGAAAAAAAATCACCAAAATAGCCAGCGGACAGTAATAATTAATTGTAGTAGACCTACCATTTAGTTCAAGAGTTTGGGTATTTATGGCGTATACGGGGAAAAACAAATTCGGCAACCTTACTCCTTCATATTGCCCCACCTCTTCTATTTCGCCGCTGAGATGGATTTCAATACACTAGATTTTTGCTTTTAGTGGCATTTTTGACACGCAGTGGCTGAGTGGTAGCGTATCGAGCTTCCCCGCCACAGATCCGGGGTTCAAATGTCGGGCTGGGCGAGGCCAAATCATCCTTTCATTCCTTCAGTGGGTCGATAAATGAGTACCAAGCTTGCTTGGGAACTGGACACTGGGGATTAGTGTCAGTCTGACCACTTGCATGAAACATCTACACCTGCACTCCAGCGTGAGTGATTGAGTGAGTGAATATTAGCGTCGCACTGTTCAGCTACACGAGGGCTTTCGGAGACGGACCTCCTAATTTTGAACCATGTTCAAGTGACGTGGACGACACCTGAGCTGTCACCCCCTCTCCTAACAACCACACTACACCAACGGGAGGATGCTTCAGCTCTCGACAGATTTAACGTGCAACGCTTCCCTACACGGCGGGTCTTTAGTGGAACTGGGATCGAACTCATGGCATGCCTGCCCTGATCTGACACCTTGACCACGGGCTACCCTAGCCCTCATGCACCTCAGTGCTTAAGGTTACGTAAACTGAGATAAGCATAGCAGGCCTTGGCCCTTTATGGGCTGTTGGATCATTGAGTTCAGTTTAGTTCAGTGCCATTTTTAAACAAGCGATGTGTCGCAATTGATTTCTCAATGAACCTATTTAATCAATTTTATTAATTCAAATCCTGAGTAGAAAATTGTTATTATGAAATAATGAATGTGTTAATTTTGTATAACATACATTCTTACGCAAGTAACGTTAAATTATTTTTTTGAA
The DNA here is from genome assembly GCA_019973935.1 of Trichonephila clavipes. NCBI lineage: Eukaryota > Metazoa > Arthropoda > Arachnida > Araneae > Nephilidae > Trichonephila > Trichonephila clavipes. The sequence continues at coordinate 366,727 of BMAU01019579.1, read as the reverse complement.
CATTTATTCCGTTACTGAAAAAAACCATAAAAATAATAATATAAGAAAAAATGTTAAAATGTGTTTCTATTTTTAACAGATAGTTTTATTTTTTAATGTTTTATAATAATGTAAATAACTTTCAGGCTTTTTTTTCCTGTTCTTTCTTTATAGTTATATATTGCCGTGTTTCGTAATTATTTCAATGAACGAGTGGTCCAGTGGGAAATCCGCCGCTAGTGGAACTGTTGGTCTCGTGTTCAAACCTACCAATTGCTACTCTCCAGTGTTTTTAAATTTTGATTTAAATTGACTCTTTCGAATTTTCCAGAGCGTTGCAGCATATGCAAATTTATGTTAGTTCAAGTACTTTTAGAATATTCTAGATGTCCCCACTGTATCCTATATAAGCTGCTTCCCTCGAGCTGGGGGTCAGTTTGTCTGGTGTATGATCAAGTAGATCACGCCTGACATCTTGCATTCAATAAATTCTCATTGCTCTATTAAACCGTTGTGTTGCTACCTATTCTACTCCAAGAATCTTGGTAACAATATTTTTAAGCGAACACTCGCGCTTCCAGAAATAAGCAGTCGTTTCAATAGATAACCGTAACAATTTTTTAGATCATTATTTAAAGATAATGGATTTAAATTACTAACTTTTATAAAAGCCAAAAACACTATTGTTTTCTGTTATTCTTTACTAAATTAATTATCTAAAAATAAAATCCTGCATTGTTTGTTTTCTTCTGGATAATTAAATTAGTGTTTTGAGATATTTTTAGGCTAAAGGTATGTAACAAGATTAATTGGTAAATGAAAATTTCAGATCTATTTTATTATTTTAAATTCTGAGAAAATATTGTTGAAATAAGGAATATGCTCAGTGTTTTTGCAATATATTGTATCAGAAATACTAATTTTACCGCTTTAAATTAGTATTTTTTATTAACTAAAGCAGTATTGCGTTTTGTAAATCATTAATCCAAAATAGAAATTTGGAGGAAGAACTCATTCTTGGGGGAAAAAGAGTGTAAGATCATCTTGTAGTTGAATTAATCATCAATCAAATTAACCAGATTTACCGTTTTATTATTTTCTTCAAAGCATATCACTATATATCTACAACTTCATTTACAATTATAGCTCGCATAGGGAACTACATGCATTGTCCTCCTTTTCACGTTCGAGACCACCTTCTTCTTCACTCATTCCCGCTCAAAGGCCAAAACAGTTCACAGCAGCGCCCTCTTTCTAGTCTATCGTGTGCTATGTGTCAAGCCTCCTAGTGCACTATGTGCCAAGCCGTTACAAGAGGAAAAGGTTTTACTCTCGAAAATGCATGCTTAACTCCGGGCTAAATGGAAGGAAAAGAAACCTGACTAACAAGAAAAAGGATCGAAAGAAATTTGGACATAATTACCGAAATCCCTCACATTGCGTGCAAACACACACATAAGTCCTGGAGTCAAAAGAAAAAAGGAAAATTTTCATGGGAATAACGTTATACATTCGATGAAAGTCCATGCAAAGCCGGGTTAAGCAGAGGGAGAAGAAACGGCAAAAAGTAGAAGAAATTTCGAAAAAGAGAATTTTAATGGAATTAGATGATTATAGGAATTACACATACATGTGAGAGGGGAAAGGTAAATTTTTCCATAGGAATTTACACAACGGAAAAAGCCCGTGCAACGCTGAGCCATGCAGCTACTATGAATTTAGTTTAAAATAATTGTTTTAAGTAATATATATATATATATATATATATATATATATATATATATATTAAACCCTTTAAGAAATATCTTAATATTTTGAAGAAATTATCCATGTAGTTTTGTTTGTTTTAGCAGAAGTAATACATTTTACTACAAGATTAGTTAAATGTAAATGCACACATATAATTGTTTGTTTAAGTATTTTATTAATATTATAATTAATAATATATATATATATATATATATATATATATATATATATATATATATATATATATATATATATATATATATATATATATATATACGAATGGAATCTGTATACATTTGGTAAAAATTTAGTTTCTTCGCACATTTTCATTATTATTACTTATGTTCATAATCATTTTTAACCTCTTTTGCAAATATTTTGTTCTATACATATTTATATTTGTCTATTTCTCCCGGATTCCTATAGTAATTTAATATTCCAATTCTATTTTATTGATGTTAAATTCACCCAAGTGGGATTCTGCGCCTTTGCCTTGGATTGTATATTATACTATTATGTCGAAAGTTTCCGCTGTAGAGGAAGGTTGAGATCTCAGAAAACACTGTTTCACTGTCCTAAGCCAGTGACAGCTCGCGAAATCATAATAGGGTTTTTCCACTCTAACTAAATTTCTCTTTTTTGGTTTGTAATGGTTACAAGTTCTTGATTCTTTCGGTTTGATCTTAAAATGTTTTAGGATCTATTAGTCTTCTTTTTAATTTATTTACTGGTATATATTATTATTATTATTATTATTATTATTATTAATATTTTTATTTTTTTTTAATTATATAGTATTTCATTCTTTTCTTTTCCAGAATATTGCTTTTCGAAAGGAATATCAAGTTGATACAATATTGACAGACTATAAAATACCAGAGGTTTGTGTTTTACGATTGAAATTTATTTGAGCAACTAATCTGTTTACTTTCCCTTCAGATTGATTTAGTTTTATATCTGGTTAAGTATTTAGCTTTATGGCAGTATAGATTACTGTATTAAAACATTTTAATTGTTAATTAATAAATTTTTGTACAATAAGTAAAACAATTATAAATAATGTTTTAATAAAATTTTATTGTATTTTATATGATAATTATTTCTTTACATACGCTGTGACTACTCTCAAAAATTTAAAATCTACGACGTTATCCAGATATAACTTTTACTTTTCGTACTATAACTGTATTAAAGAAAGATAGGCGATGGCCTATTTTTCTTTGGTAATGGACTCATGAGTTGAGTTGGTACGTATGTGATCACATTTGTGGAATTTAATCACGATCACTCGGCAATTAAATTACATGAAATAGGAGCAACGAGAAATGATCAGATTTTTGTGGTCAAAGGTGACCAATGACTATGGTCGTAATATGGAGAAAGTGCTCTTTTTCTAGTAATATATATATATATATATATATATATATATATATATATATACTAGCTGTACCCTGCCACGCTTTGCTGTGGCTCAGACTTGTTAAACAGGAAGCACATGTCTTCAGTATGTTAAAACATTTGCATTGCAGGTATGATCTTTTATAAAAAAAATGTATAAATATATATACGCAAAACTTTTTTTCCTTAACTGATATCACTTATAATTTGTTAACCAATTGCTTGAAGTTATTATGGCTTATTTTTGTCCTTATGTTATGAAGCTAAATTTTTTTACATTGTTTTTAAAGTGGAGACCTCAAGTTTGAAGATAAATTTTCAATGGCTCTACTCTGGATTCATTGAGGACAGTGGGTTGGTTTTTACACAATGCTTATGGATATTTCTATTAAATCAGAGGTGTGTTCACAAATGCACATTTATCCAAACAATGTCATTTGGAAACAATAATTGTATTTTCTGATGTTATGTAGGAAATGTTTTGATTCTGCATTATATCTAGCAAGCAAAATTTTCAATGTTTCTGTGGCTCTCTCAGTTGAAGCTGTTTAATTTTTTCAGGGGTACAAAACATTTCTTTTGTTTCTCACTTTAATTTCAGAGCATTGCAATAAGGATACACGTCCATCATTGTGTTGATGAGAACATGCTGCTTGAACCTAGAATCTTCCACTGGGTTGAACTGGAATGCAAGGTGACTGTTATTGTGTGATTGCTCACCACTAAGTCATGTTTGACACAGATGGGCTATTTCTGGTTGACATCTTTCTAATGTTGTAAAACACGAATGATGTGCTCGCAAATGTGCCTCCTTAAGTCTGGCTGCATGTTGCTCTGCTGCATCCTCAGAATGTATTTGTGCCATTCTTTGTCTGTTTTTCTCGTTTGCTGATATCCATTCTTTCTCAGTTTGATGTGCAATTACACTCATTGTAGAACTTTTGCCTTGCAAGTATGGCGACCTAAGTTTGATTTACCGCAAGGCATTATTTTTACGTAGTGAAGCCAATTGACTGCACTTTAAAAGAAAAAAAAATAAAACAAAACATATAAAATTTCATAAAAACTTAAAACTACACTTAAAAGAAAAGAAAAAATTAAAACAAAAACTTATAAAATTTCAAAACATTAAAAAAAAAGAAAAATCAGTTATAAAAAAAGGAAAAAATAAAAAATTCTAATGAAGTGTATTTAACTTCATACGTGCATCAATTGACACAGCTAAAATCCAACGCAATGAGAGGCTGTGAAGGTATTTTCAATCGAATACTTCAGGAAAACTCCAATATAAACATGGAGTTTGCAGCAGAAATCTACGTCAAAGTGTTGATAACGATGGAGTATTGTTGCAATTCACAATTCGATATTAGCATTAGCAATTGTTATCAACAAGGTAAAAACCTATCTTTAAAACAGAGTGGCTTATATCTAGACAAAGACTGCTTTTCACATGGACAATTATTTGTTATCTGTGTACTTAAATATTAACATCACTGCAGCCAAATTACCACCATGCAAATCACAACATTTTCCATCCAAATCTCTTTTCTTTTTTCATAAAAAAGATGCTACAATCTTTGTGGTTTAGATATTAAGGTGTGATATACATGTGTCACCAATTTTGTTATGGTAATTCTAATACATAATTAATGTTGTGTGTTACAGAGCAGCAGTCACCAATTGGTGATACGTGAGAAATTTTGGATGGTATGCAGAAAAATTGGGACTTTATTTATACTTTTAAGAAGAGATTCAGTTTAAAAAAAGATGAACAACAAAATAACATATTATGGAACATGGATTATACTTTACTAAAAGCTTTTAGTTACTGAAATTACTAAACGAAAAAAAAAAAATTCCTGAGGATAGCAATTTTTGGTAACCTCAACCAATTTTTGGAAAATTGGTGGTAAAACACTTCAGTCTGTTGATGATTATTGCTTTTCATGAAGCTTATTTTCAGGGGTATGGAAGATTAAATAAAGACATAAATATAGCTATAGTGCTCTACCACATAGAGGTTAATCCTATTAGTGAAACGCTAATTATAAAGTAATACATTAAGTGGTTCATGAAGTATTGAAAAATGGCAACTACTGCTCTAAAGTAGACACAGCGGACAATTTCTGTATCTATACAGACAATGAAGCACGACAAAATGTCTACCCATAAGCATTGTAAAATTAACCCTATGATCTCAAGAAGAGTCATTTTAAATTTATTTTCAAACTTGACACCTCCCCTATGGAGACAATACAAATAAATTTAGATTCAAAACATGACAAAAAACCATAATAACTTGGGAGTATTCTGCTGATAAATTACAAATGAAATCTGTTTAGAAAAGTTTTTTTATGTATATTTCTTCACACATTTTTTTATTAAAAAAATCATACATCAAGTGCAAGCGATTAAAGATATTAGAAATGTGTTTTCTCTTTTCTTTCTTTTTAAGCAGACTGAGCCACAGGAAAACATGGTCGGGTATAGCTAGCTATAACAAACTTAAATGATAAAAAGCTATCAAAAACCAATTATTAATAACAAATTATCAATATTTTGATGAAATCACCCAAAAAAGTAGCAAACAAAAGTACTCGGGTACTGTTGCAATTATAATTACTCTTATTTTGTTTGCGTCATACACGGTGAGTTGGCAATTAAGTGCTAAAGTTGCCAATATGGTTGCAATAATACATAAATATCAAAACAAACACACAATATACATCAGAAAATCTTAATTTTCCCATTTGTATTTTACAGTAACACCAAATAAAACTTTGAAATTACACAAAATAGATATTTTGTGAGTCTAATGTTATTGCTCTAACTATTAGAAATTTCAATAACTATTTCGTGGAAAAATTCACTGCCAAGGCCAAAAAGGTATTATTATTGTGCACAAATTGGCATAGAATGCTTTTCCTTTATTAAATGCATATTGCAACATTTGGCGATACTAAAAATAAAAATTATATATTAATTTAATTTAGATTCATTAGAGAAAGGTAAAATAGGCGGATGATCTTAATCGGTATGCTACTCGTTTGTGGAGAGATTTTGAAATCACGCCAAACAGATCCATAGTGTACAGAGTTAAAAAAAATTAGTATTTTATATATAAAAAATATTCAAAGTAAATATTCTGAGCTTAAAAATAAATTGAAAAAGGATATACAATACTAGCACTAATTGACATAAAAAGAGCTGAACTATCTTTATCAACGCAAAAGTATAATTTGAAAAAAATAATTACAATCTTACGGCCACCTGCTTCCTCAACATGTATTTGAGCCATCTGTCCGTTTTGCTCATTCACTGATGCTTACTCTAATTTGATCAGCATTTATCCCTCGCATTACGTTTGCTTGGTCAGTATGATGACCTAACTTCGAGTTTCTGCAATACAATTTTATGTACTGAAGCCGATTGACTGCAGTTAAAATGAAGGTTTGAATAAAAACATGTTTCAGATATGAGCACCATGTAAGTGGAACTGTAATAACATTCGTTGGGGCCACTGTATCATTGATACAGCGGTAGCTCTACGTCCCTCACTAAAGCAAACCATAACAACTTCAAGTATTTTTTTAACAAATTACTAATGGAATCTGTTTAAGAAGGTTATGATCTTATAAAGCAATCAAAAACAAAATAAGGTGCAATATTTTGATGACTCAAAATCAGAAAATCTTAGTTTTACCATTTGTATTTCAATAGTAACATCAAATGAAAAGTACGTATAATCGCAACCTATTGGCGATATTGTATAAAATGAAGCACATGATTGCCGATTCCGCGCGTACAACATCTGCAAAAAGGGAATGCCCTTTTTTGCGAGTTGTCATAAAAGTTGGCGATTGTTGCGATAATACGTAAGAATCAAATAAAACTTAATAAGTTGTCTTAAACAGAGAAAAAACATTCTTATTAAAACTCCGTCGATCAATTTCGTCAAATTAAAATGTCTCTAAGTGGAAAAAATAATATTGTTTCCTCTAACATTGAATGTTATATTGCGTCATTTGGCTACGTCTTTTTATTTAAAGGTAAATGGTTTACGGAAACAATTTGGTAGAAAAATAAGTAGTGTACAGAAGTCAATTATGTAAATTTCATTTTCGCTTTATAAAGAAAACTAAATTTAGCTTAAAATTACAGAAAAAATACGATGTAGAATATAAGCAAAGTCATAAACATGCCGCGATAATGCTATCCGATTGTTGCAAAAACTACAAAACAAAATTTCAGTTGTTGAAAGAATAAATTTTAAAAAAAATGATTTAATCGAAAAATAATCCCAATTATGTATGAAAGAACAAAAAATAGATAAATATGACAACCAATAAACATAACAATAGTAGAGTTATACAATAATTTTTTTTTTTGGAAATATCTTTGCGAAAATTTAAATTTTCACATTCAGAACAAATCGTGACATGGTATGACGTCTAACACCAAAAAATCACTTAAAAACTAAATTAAAAAAAAGTAGAGTAAATTTCGAAATAAAAAGTACATAAAAACCTGACCGGAGTCAAATGCAACATCGTGTCAATATTTCAAATAAATCCATGCAGAATTTTTTGAGTTATGCGAGCATACACAAACCAGCACATTTATATATATATATATATATATATATATATATATATATATCCAAAATAAAAAATGCAATACATAAATATCTCTCTCTCTCTCTCTCTCTCTCTATATATATATATATATATAATCCAAAATAAAAATACAATACATAAATCTCTCTCTCTCTATATATATACAAATATATAAACGAAAGTATAAAAATAAAACATATAGTTATAAAACTAAGATAACTAAATAGGAAGAAGGCACAGTAGTATAATGACATCCTGGCCTTAGGAACCAGGATTGCAGGTTTAAACATGTTTTGGTGCCGACCAACCTTCACCTGTAGTTTGTCATACTATGTACCAAGAGGAAAGGAAAGAATTATATATCAGGAATTTAAATATTAAAAAATCATTAAACTAATAACATATGAACAAAAATATATATAGCCTACTTATATTCGCATTGTAGACGTAGGTCGGGAGTGCATCAACTAGTAATGCGTTCCCACCAAATACAAGGGAGTGAAAGCAGATCCGCATAAAATTAATTGCGATAGGATATTAAGAAATTTATATATATATATATATATATATATATATATATATATATATTTAAAAAATCATAAAATAATATCCATATAAATATTAGTGTAAAATATAAATGAAACGCAAAAATATATAAATATTATTAAAATTTAATAAGAATGTGGCGCCATCTATTTAATAATTGTAGAATAAATTAGAAATTGTAGAATTATTAAAAAAATCCTTACAAAGCATAATGACAGTAAATAATTACAGTAATACAAATTGTATCATTAAAAACCATTAGAAATATAATTACAAAGAAAGTTAGCAGGATATCCATGTTCAATACAGTGATTAAAAAATTTATTAAGATTTAAAGAAAAATGTTAGCTTTATCGCTAACTAATACATTATTACGATAAATATAGTTAAAAATAATATTTCTATATATAGATATTGATAAATTTGAATTCCAGTAAGGCACTTTGATGATATTAAAATTAAAGGCATCTTTTTTATTATAAATATTACTATGTAATTTCAAATCCTCAATATACAATGTTACATCTAGGTAATTAGTTTCGATTGGATTATTATTAATTTTAACTAAATTTAAGTAAGCCAGATAAAAACTAATAATGTGATTTAAATTATCATTTTTACCAAAAATAATTAAGTCATCAGTATGTCTAAAAATATAGTAGTCATTATTAATAATATAATTATATTCATAAAAATGTAAATATAGATTAGCCGATCTATTGCTAGCTGGGCCCCCTTGTGGGAGTCCTTTCTCTTGTTTATATAAAGAACCATTAAAATTAATGTAATTTTCTTTTAAGACACAATCTATGAGTGTTTTAAATTTGTTAATATTAATATTAAGATTATACATACTGTGGTTTTCTAAAATTACTTTTATAAGGGGTGTGACCCAATGTAATAAAGGGACACAAGGGGAAGGGTTCAAAATTAATAGTTCCGTGGGAATGACTTTTCCTTGAATACTAATGTCTACAGAAAAGTTGTCAGTATTTCTGTGGTTTGAGTACGACCGTCAGCAAGAGTCATCTGCATGGTTTTCTCTTCAAAATTCAATCCTTTTTGTTTAAGTAAATGGTATAATTTTTCACCAGCCACTGAATGCGTAGCACCAGTATCAGCACAAACTGCTGCTTCTGTATTACAAATAGAAATTTGGATTATACTAATGGGATTACTTTCACTAGAAAAACTATAAAAGTTTGATTTTTTCAGACTTGATGACAAGGCATCCTCTTTTTGTCGAACTGGGTTGCAAGTGTGGCATCTTGATCGAATGATTCCAGGAGCACCACATCCATAGCAAGATACAGGAGTTCTGTCTTCTTTTGTATCAACGATTTTCTTTTCAGATATTCTGTCTTTGGAAATGGGATTCCGCCTACTGTTACTGGGAATCCCGGTTTCCCGCCTATTTTGACTGGGGAAACCAGACAGAGAATGTTCATACGACGACTTAGGATTTTGTGTGTAGTTACTTCTCCAGGGACTGGAATTAATTTCTTTTTGTTTCCTGCTAAAGTTTTTATTGTTTTTATTTCTCATGTTTTTAACTTCTTCATACGAATCTAGCTTATCCACTAGTTGTAGAGGATTGTTCCAATTACACCACTGGTCCAAAAAGTGATCTTTGTAATCTTGAGGGGTTTTCTTTTTTATTTGGTCCGCCACAATCAAATCTTTTAATTCTTCAAGCGTCGTAACTTTTGATTCTTTCAGCCACCCATCAAAATATGTTTGCAAGTCAAAGTAGAAGTCACGCCAGGTTTTCACAGGATCTTTAGTGTGTCGGGAAAACATCTGCCGAAATTTTTCTACACTTAATTTAAAGTGTTTTAGTAAAATTTGTTTGATTTTATAATAGTCTTGAGCATCAACAACATATTCTTTTGCGATTAAATTTGAAACTTCAGTCGGTAAAAGAACAACAAGGTACACCACCCACTGAGGAACTGGTACTTTTAAAAATGTTAACTGCCTTTCGAAGAGGTCTAGAAAAATTGTTACATCTGTTGTCTTTGGATGAAAAATAGGTAATAGCTTATGGAGTTCTAACTTTGGCATATTGGAGTCTGCAGTTGTAGAAGTATCAATTGTAAATTGAAGTTTTTGCAGTTCAAATATTCGTTGGTTTTCCTTATCTCTTTCAGCTCGCAGTTCGAGCTCTTTTTTATCACTAATAATATGATTTAAACATTCTTTAGTAAAATCTACATCATACCCTTCACTTTTTAAGATTGCGTCTTTAATGTCAAGAAATTTGAAATTGTCTGGTATTGATATGAGTTTGAAAAAAAAAATTCATGAATCACAAAAATGAAAAAAAAAAAAAAGTATTTTCGTTGTTTTCAAGTTCAATACACAATCAAAGTAAAATTACTATCAAACTTTTAGTTAAAAAAATCATCGAAATTATCTGAAAACACATTTGAAATACATCATACCACAAGTAAAAAGAATCATATACGTTCTCATAAATAAAAGTTCTACTTAGCCGAAACAAAATTTCCTATTAGTATTCAAAAAGAAAAGTTCGAGTTTCGATTGACGTCATGGGGATATGGATCAAAAATGATCCTCCTTCCCCTGTCTAATAATTAAAAGTGCCTTGAAGTGGAAAACCTGAGTGAAAGTTCTTTCCTGATAAAATGTTGTTACTGGAATTCTGATTGGATGGCTGAGGTGGTATGGGGGTGGCGTCAGCGTCATAGAAAGTCTAAATTGAATAGACATAATAAAATGCTTATCTACACTCTGATCCTAAAACCCCTTCTGACTTATGCTTCCCCAATCTGGGCGCATGCAGCAAGAACCAATATCAACCTCATTAAAAGCTCTCAAAATGCAATCCTAAGACAGATACTCGATGCCCACTGGTATATGAGAAATGTAGATATAAGAACGTCATGTAATATCCCAACCATCAGACAAAGTATCAGAAAAATTGCAATTAACTTCTTCAGTAACATCGATGGGCACGACAACCCAACTATCCAAGCCATCTCTACCTATCCAACGTATCCATTCATTCATAGACCAAGAGACATCTTGGTCGATCCCGATTTCAATTAAACCATTTATTTTATTTAATTTTATTTTTTTAAAATTTAATTTCTTTCTTTTTGCAAGTCAAAATTTCTAATAAATTTCCTCACTGCGATCCAACTCTGTTGAATCGCAGATTGCTCTGATTGGCTACCAGTTCTAGCAAAAGTCTTATACCCCATTATCCGAACTCCTGGCTCGGCCAATAATATTGCTTTCATTCATCCTCCAGCCCATATATTCCCACCTCCTGATATTTTTTCCCGCACTTTCTGATCTCGGTTCTTGCTGCAACCCGATTGGCCACTGTAACTCCGCCCACTTAATGGACGATTGAAATATTGATTTTCTAGCTCTTAAAAGAGCTTTTTATTTTCATTTTATTTAACTTTTAATGTTTCTCACCCATTAAATTTTTATATATTGTAGATCTACTCATATTTAATTTTCATTTAAATTAATACTTTTCTAAAAAGGGCAATGGCATAATTCTGTACAGTCATCTTAAATTCCAGGATAGGAGATTAGAGTCCGACAGGACTAAGAGCTCCAACAATCATCCCAATGTATTTCGGTGGTTAGTCCAAAGAAAAAGTTTTTTGCAGGAACTGAGAAATTTCGTAAAACATTAGCGAGTGAGATAGCTCTCTCTTGGCTGTCCTGATATAAAGAGGGGGAGGGAACAAAAAGGATAATAAGCTATCCTGGTGGGAGCAGCAGATAAAAAATTAAAAGAGAAAAAATTAAGGTTTAAAAAATTTAGCAAAAATATAATTCACCACCGGTGAATGAACAACAGAGAAATTAAGTAGAACTCAGAGTTATAAATAACCTTGAACTGTCTATTTCTCCCTGTTTAAATTTATTCTCGCTTACGCGCAGCATAAAATATCTCATCAGTTTCATAAATGAATCATAGCTTAAAAATTAATACTAGCAAGAAGAGAAAACGGAGATATATATATTCTTTTTTTCTTCTAAGCCCCTAAATATATTATTTAACTGAGACAAATCTTTCAACATATAATGCACATTTTACACTTAAAATTATACACATAAATGAATATTTTTTTTTTGAAAATAGCATATAACAATACAAAAAATTTTCCAGCTTAAATGCTTTCGAACAAGAATTGTAATCATTCAGAGAAAATAATATACATAAATACATATATATTTTGTTTTGTGTTCTCACTTAAGCTTTTAAGTAAACAACGTTATACTTATTAGTTTAAACAATACAGGAAGTATATTTTAAAAACACATTGAATATAATTTAACTGTATATTATGCTGTTTAGCAAATTACACAATTACATTTCTTGAAATAAGAAAAAAAAAAGGTTTCTTAATTTAATTCGAACAGGATGTTCTAAATTTAAATCAGTAAAGAATGTTCTCTATGTCAGAACAATGAAGTCAATTTTTAAGAAATTAAAACTTACACAATTCTTTAGGATATTAAATCCAATTTGCCTTTGGGCATGCAATGGTTAATTTAGTATTATAAGGTATAATATACTTAAAAGAAAATTCAAAGTAAAAACTTTACTTGTTCTTCAGGTGAAGATAAATCCAACGATTTTGTTAAACTTGCTCATTCTACAGGTGAGAACGGAACAATAGCGGTTAACCTGAAAAATTTGTTACTTGCACATTTCTACGAGTGAGAACGGAACATTAGCGGTTAACCTGAAAATTAATAGCAAGCAACAGTCAAGCCTCTTTAACTATAAAACACGTTGGGCGTCAAATTATAAGGGGTGTGACCCAATGTAATAAAGGGACACGCGGGGATGGGGTTCTTAATTAAGTCCACTAGTTAATTAAACACGTTTATTAGACAAAACAAACATTTACATACATAACTAGAGAACTAACAGTTACAATAGAATTGAAAGGGATCGGAGCACATGCTCGTACGTCCTTACAGTTCCGAAGCTTGGCCATTACTGAAAATTGTTCTAGCCACTAGAGGGTGCGATAGTCTTTCTACTGTTTATATGAGAAGAGTTTAAACTACGGAGTTTACACTTTAATAATATCATATATATCAATGGAATTGAAAAGATCTTCAAAGTCATAACTATGAACTGAATAAATATTTTTATTATTAAAAAAATCTATAATCTCTTTACTATTTTTAATTATAGCTTTATTACATTGCTGATTAATAAAGTTTTGAAGTAATTTCCCTGCAGTAGTAATATATGTTTTAAAACCATTTGTCACAGTTTTAAATTTAACAGGACTTTTATGGAATTTTGGAGTTAAAATTATATATGGATACATAATTTTAGGAATTCAAAAATCTAATTTTTTATAAATAGCAATAAGACGATTACTAATTTCATTATGTGACAAATCTAATTTTTTAAAAGGTTCATTATTTAGAAAGTGATCATTAAGAATATTATAATATGAATACATACAAATCACAGCATATATATAGTTACCAGGTACTTTATCAATGTAAACTATGATAAAATTCTTCTGTAATTCATAAATTTTCTGTTTTATATCTTTAAAAGTAGTTTCATATTGAGAATGGTAGCTAAATTTCATAAGGTCTTTTAAAATATTGTACTTATACTCATCAAATGCCTCAATAGGTAGTCCAAATTTAATTGCAGATTTTCTAAAAAAATTATCTATATCTTTAATAATTTGTTTTTTAACAGTATTGTTGTTATTAGAAACATTTAATCTAAAACTAGTGCCTTTACTCATTATATCTTTTAAAATATTGTCATTGATAATGTCTAAGTTGCCAATAACTACATGTTTATGATGACCATCAATAAAATAATAATAGTTTTTACATATACAATCTTCTATATTAATAGAGGGCGAACTATTGTAGTAATTAAAGCTAAATCTGCCCATCGTTTTGTTATATTTAAATACTTTCTTTACAACCACCTTTCTAACCGGAAAAAGTGACAAATGTCTGTTAAATACATTAGAAAAGTCAATTTTGTCAAAAGTTTTATTCATGAATAATAAAGTGCAGTACTCTGTAATAGGTTCATTAATTTTCTCAACATTAATATTGAGTTTATTAACTAGATAGTTAAGAATGTCTTTAATAATGTGTACTGCATGACAAACCTTTAAAGAATCATTATTTAAGATTTCATTTAACAATACAATTTCATGTTTATTAAGACCAAACATGAAGTATTTGGTCTTCTTGATATTAAAGTTTTTTTTCAAAATCATCAATAAGAACTTTAATATTGTCATTTAATGAATTTTTATCTCTATTTTTCCTTTTAGTTCTATTACTTCTAAATTTTCTTTTAGAATTATTATTTAATTTATTGGCATTATAAAAAAAATTCTTTATTATTATTCTGTAACAATATTTGCAAAGTATTTTTAGCAAAATACAAAATATTAAGACCATAATGGATAAATTGTATTTAAACTCCCAATAAAGTGATTTTCCCACCATAATCTGTGCTTAGTAATTGGAATATTTTTATTGATAGACAGTTCAACATTTTTGAAATCATGCATATGAAAGTGTCTAAGTTCAATTTTATTAGAATTATTGGAATTATTAAAGAATTTAACATCATGTCTATGCTGATTAATCCTTAAGTTAATAGTATTGGAGGTCTGTCGAAAATATTTATATTGACATACTTTACAATTTAAAAGATAAATACAATTAAAAGTTTTACAAAGGTTTAATTTAGATTCACAATCATATTGATCCTTATTTAACATAGTACATGTCTTACATCTACTATCTCTACATTTATTGAGTTTTAACTTAAGACTATTATAAGATTGAGTGTTATCAAAATTATAAGAAGATAAATTATCTTTAATTCCATGTATAGCAGGACTCTTACTGTAACAATTATTAATATTTTGTGAAATGTGATTACTAGAATATAACAAGTTTTGTTTATAATGATTATGATGGCCATAATGAATTTTTTGTTCCAAAAAACTCTAGTCTTGAATAGTTTAATATTAGAATTACTATTACAAATATTTAATTCTTTAACAGAATTCGGTTCCTTTCCAAAACTGATATTGGAGAATTAGGGAGAGTTGTAAAACTCCCTCATCCTAATAACTAACAAGTCAAAATAGATAGTGATTTCTGTAAATAATCCAGAAATTGATACTCAGTCAAAAGAGAGTGTGCCAAAGCAAAACAGAAACAAGTTAATTTTTAAAAAAACAAACTTGAAAGTAAGCTTTTAAAAGTAAGAGAAATCTATGCTCGAAACTAAAATCAAAGCTAAGAAAAGGCTCAAAAGACAGCCATCCACCAAACAAAAATCAACAGAAGGATACAAATAGGTAATATTATTATGATGCTGTACCTACCTAATCAGTACACCACCGAACAAAGATCAGTTATAAACTAACCTAATTGCCAGTCATATATATATATATATATATATATATATATATATATATATATATATATATATATATATATATATATATATATATATATATATATATATATATATATATATATATATATATATATATATATATATATATATATATATATATTGTAGATCAAAATGTTAATTACTAGTCGAACAAGAGTAACACAAAAAGAGGGAGCTGTGGGTGGCCGTTAACTCGACCACTGACGACAATATTCAGCAAGATTGCCGAGAGATAACCGAGTTAAAATAGATATGAGGTTGTATTTTCTTTAAACTCAGCCACTGTTGTGCATATCAAATTAGCCATAAAGAACTCAAATTCCATGAAGTGTGGGATCTAATATATATATATATATATATATATATATATATATATATATATATATATATATATATAATATATGGTACAACGAATACTTATAGCAGCAGCCAACAGTATACCCTCCAAACAGCCCAGACTTTAATCCCTTAGACTTTCATGTATTTGAAACACTCAAGGAAGCTTTGTAAGGTCGTCTATTTACCTCAGATGTGAAATTTTGAGATGTGGTTCAAAAGTGGCTTCACGGCCAACCCAAAGCCTCCTATCAGGAATACATACGGAAGCTTGGAGTTCGCTGGATCAAATGCACTGTGCAAGATGGAGACTATATCGACGAGTAATATATCTGCTGTTCATCTATCTTTGCTAAATAAATTTGTAAAAAAAAAATCTAAGCATTTTTTACGCACCCTTGTATGTGTTGCTATCCAAGTTTTTAATTACTATTTAACATATTCAACGTAATTTGTTTGGTGAATTGATTTTAACCCATTAAAATATGATAAACAACTATTTTTCAAGATATGTTGTAAATAATGTTGGATATTTTCAGGTATTGGATAAGTACTATCCTGTGGATTTCCTTGGATATGATAAAGATGGTGCCCCCATAACATATGTTTCAATGGCTGGTGATCCCAAAGGTATTCAAATGTTTAAATTAAAAAAAAATTAAGATAAAACTACGCTTATATTTTCAGAAATATTTGTATTTTACTTGAGATATTTATATTCTGAATTTTATAAGAGAATACACTTTTGTTTACATAATTCTCAACATAGTGGAAAAGCTATAGAAATTAAACCTGGGATTCGAAGACACATTGCTATATATACACAGATGTGTAAAGTAGCATTCTGAAATTCAACATAAAAACTATGAAGAGTATTGGATGTGGAATTCATTAACTTTGATCCAAAAGAAAGAACACTGTGATAAATTGAAAAGAACATTTCAATGATTCAGATTAAACATGACTTTTAAGATTTATTTTGCCACTTTGGAATGAAAATTGTATCATAAATATTTCGCTAAATTATCTTACTACTTTTTTTGTCTTTATTCACTATACAATGACAATAATATGTTTTCAAACATTTCAATTACGTGTGAAAGAAACAAACTCTGGCTTTAACATCACTTAGTAAAATTCTTTTAAATTCTATCAAACAGTGGAATTTTTTTATATTTTTTTTACATAGTTTTAGGTAAAAAGTACTTTAATTTATTTTGTGCTATTTCTTTTTCATATTTCTTTCACTATATTTATTTTTGCCTTTGAATTAATCTGTTATGAGAAGATGAAATTGGGCTGATAAAGGCAAATAAGTACAGTAAAACCTGTTTTTGTGCTATAGATAGGGACTGCATAAAAAGAAACTACAAAAAAATATTCGAAAATTTCATAAATACTTACATATAACGAACAACTGTGTTGACATCCTACAGAAAAAATTTGTATGCGGCGGTGAAGGACCACATAAAAAAAGGAATACTTCGAAAATACGTCAATTATTTATGAAATTTATGAGAAGATACCTCCAAACAAAATAAATAATTTAATTACACATGGAAACATTTTAAATAAAAACATTTAATTCTTCATTGTATTAATGGATAAGTTTTCAAAATGCACATGCATAATTCATTGCTGCTCATCGTGATCCCAAGTGCGCATCTTTCTGTGATGAATTACTTCAAAATCGCTTTAGGCACTTGTGTGATGATACAACTTCAATTAATTTATTTTTGTTACCAAAAATTAAGAGATAAGTTTTTGTGACGACGTTCAGATCGTCAGTTGCTTTTAAACGTCACGATAACCAGACATACATGATTGAAACACTTTTTGGAATTTCAAACTCCTTTTAATTTCATCGTAAAGCTGGGTCCCTGCATATATTTTATCCGTTCTCAAAAAATCCGACTCTTGTCCGTCTTCAGCATCTATCAAAGTATTGATAATGTCACTGTCATAGAAAGTGTCGTCTTCAATCAAGCGCATGCTGCTAGCGCATTGTGAGAAAGCAATTGAACGTGCGTTGTCGAGAGGCTGTTTATAATGAATGAATAGAGCGTCTTGTAGTGTATATATGGATATTAAAAGAAAACATTACATTTGCACCAAAGCCGTTGAAATTAATATTGCAGCATAAAAAATGACCA
Source organism: Trichonephila clavipes (assembly GCA_019973935.1). NCBI lineage: Eukaryota > Metazoa > Arthropoda > Arachnida > Araneae > Nephilidae > Trichonephila > Trichonephila clavipes. The sequence continues at coordinate 348,482 of BMAU01019579.1, read as the reverse complement.
CACAAAAAGTTACCGCTCAAAATACAGGTTCTACTGTATAATAATGTTCATTTTAATTAAATATATTCTAAATAACTATAATTCTTGCTGCTGTTGTTGTTTCTAATGCCACCTGTCAGATCGAGGCGCACGAAATTCATGGGGGAAAGGGTCTAGAAGTACGCCTGTCGTCGGCCTTGAGCACCATACAGGTGACAGTAGGATTTAGTTCGGCGAGATTCCCCGAAGGGACGATATAGATGGCGACACCACCTATCTCCACCTCCACAATTTCTGCATGGATCTGAAGGGGAGGGAAATATTCTCCAGTCCCTGCACTCGTGACTCCGCCCACAAGAATTCGGATCCACTGATTTAACAAACACGTACTCCGTGTGTACTCGGGCGGTATTTGGTGGCATCGGGCATCGAACCCAGGTCTTCCGGTCCGGAGTCCGATGCTCTAACCACTAGGCTATCCACGGCCCATATAATTATAACTAAGCAAAGTTTAAATAGCAATAAACCTCCCCAGTATAGGTAAGAAATAAGTAACCGCAGTAAGTAAAATTATATGATTATAAAATCCTTATTATCTTATCATTGTTTGGGCAGTATGATCGCAAATCAGGTGTCATCCTCTTCATATGTCAGAAATTCGAGACTATGGAATCTTTTCTTAAAAGTTTTTAAGTAATCCGTAAATGTTTCAGCTCGATTTAATTACTGGATTGTGTATGTGTAATTCTTTACTTATCACAGGAAGAAAAGAAGAAAAACTTCATAATGAGGCTCTCAATGCTGCCAGAAATTCCTTTCCTTTTGTCTCATTTAGAGTCTAATATCAAGTACATGCAAAAGTTCTACCATTTTTGTTTATGTGGATTTCCAGTTAAATTGCCGTCAGATATTGAGTTGTGGTGATTGGAATTCTATGTAAATGAAGTGTACATGTAATCTGGATAAAAATTCATTGTACTTCTAATAGTACCGCATTTGACAAAAAGCATCTCACAGCTGATGTTTAATTATCAGTAAAATATTGTAAGTCATTCGATATTGAAAAACTTTACATTGATCTTCAGGCGTAGTATACGTCAAATTTATGAAGATGTCATGGATGGAAAACAAATGACATCCCTAAATTAAAGAAATGAGACAGAACCTGTCAAAATCAGGCAAGATGTAGACGCCATTCCTTCTTTGGTGAAAAGGTAGCTCACCAAACCATAAGAAAGCTTTATCAACTCATTCGTTCTAGAATCATCAGAAGTTTTTAACGTAACCGAACAACAGTCGATAAATCAGTCACGTAACGTACACCCCCGTATGGCGGGGGGTAGGGAATCTAGGGAACCAAAAGCCTGACTGACGCCAAGTACTTATTTGGGTTTGGGGCGCCAAACCTGACTTTACAAGGGGCACTAATACTCTCTGTAACGCCACTGCGAAAGATGGCGGGAGACATTAAATTCCCCAATGAAGCTAGATCATTGGTTTATACATGGAATTTACTACAGATCAACGTGACGGGCTAATCATTACCTGTTTTGCCTTGTCGAGCCTGGTTTCGAGACGGATCAGCATCGACAATCAATACGATGTTATCCTCTATTACGATAATGTAAAATCACATATTACTAGCATCATTCAAAAATAATGAGTCGCCCAACCAGTATAGTGGTTAGTGATGCTGACTGCGGGGCCGTAGGGATTGGGTTCGAATCCCGGAGAAGGCAGGGATGTTTGTAAATGTATAGTGCCTTTGCGGCAGGGGGTACTCTAAATAGCCGTTGAGCCGCAAGTCCTCTCGTGTGGTTAGTGGAAGGGGAAGAGAGGTGGGAGCCCCCTGGCCACTCTCAGGGTTTTCTCCCTCTAAGTTGGGGTAGAAGCGAGCGAAATCGTGCTGTCACTTGCATGGTGCTCAAAGCTAAGACTAACGACGGATGTAAAAATTCTAGCCCTTAGCCACGATGAATTTTACGGGCCTCGATCTGACATCGTCAGGCAGGTGGCATTAATCACAACAACAACAACAGAAATAATGGAATTTGGTGGTGATCTCCATCTTCTTCATTCTACTGTCTTGTAACCTACAGACTATCAACTGCTCAGTGTGCATTTCAGTCGAAAAATCATTTATGATGTTAATAATCCAAAATTGCCATCGAAAACTTTTTTTATTCAAAACCTTAGACCTTTTAGTGGAGTCGGACTCTCATCTCCTACCAGAAAGAAAGAAGTAGGACCTTTATAGTAATGAAGAATATACATAATCTTAGGATGTATGCTTTTTTGTTCTGTGTATTTCTTCATATTCACAAAAGCGGGTGTATATTTTCCCAACTATCCAAAACGTATTAAACATCGTCACTAAAAATTATGAGCAGTTATGAGTTAATTTTTTTTTTAAAATTCGTAATTGTTAACTGAATAAATCTTGAAAATTATGAATTAAAAATGAAGTTTTTGAGTATTATTTCCAAATTAAATGTTTGGTATACTGATTTTATCCAATTTAATTAGCAAATTACCATTTTGCTGTTTGTAATCATGAAGAATTGACTTTTTAAATAATTTATGTAATTATGACTGCTGTTAAAAAAATAGACTCAAATTGTGTATGTGATGATTGAAAGGAAACAAAATGAGATGAAATCAATAATCATTGCGGCTCTATTTAGCATTTAACAATACACACTATCATACATAAAAGAAATTACTAGGGGCACTTTATAAAAAAAAGTAAAGTTAAATTAAAAGTTAAAAGTTACATTTCTTCATAAATAATCTAACTGATTTTTAAAGCATTTGAATGAATTTGAAATTCATTTCATTTCACATTTGCACTACCTTAAAAGATATCTTTTTAATTTATGAGTCATTGTTAAATAAGTCGGTTTCAATGTTCACTTACATTGCGTGCATGATTAATGGATAGCTTAAAATAATAAATAACACACGTGCAGCATTTTAAAACCCTCCTTCTATTTATATATGAGTACTACGTTCTTTTTTCTTTTTTTTGAAATAAATAATTTCCATACTATTAAAACTGATTGAGTAATTGGTAACATTAAACTCTCTTAAGGATTTCAGAACAAAGGAAATGAAAATATCGAAAAGTTGTGCATAATACATTGTTCATTCACTTAATTGTATTTAATTCACTAAATATTTTTATAACTATTTAAATTTATTCTCAACATTCAGTATTTTTAGAATTATGCAACATTTATTTAACAATTACATCACATGCTTTTAAGAATGAGTGGACAATTTCTTGAAGTTCACAGATATTTTAATATTACGTCTAAAATAATAAAGACATTAAGGTACTAATTTCTTAGGCCTCCATAATTCAGAGACTTTAGAGCAAAATTATATAAATATTGAAATTTAGGATTAATTTTTCATTTTGAGAAAACATGTCCATGAAAAGAAAACAAATGATGAGAAAAATATTTTTAGAAGTTCAATATCTTTTTTATTTAGTTAAATATTCTGTCATAATAATTTACTTTCATTTTCAGATAGTAGCAAATGTAATCATTTTATCTGTGTGTGATAAGATTTTGAAATTTATTAAAATTTAGAGGTTTCCAAAGAATATTGTTCTAATCTACACTTTTATTGTTACTAATATGTTTAATTTGTTCAAAAATATCTTACTTGATTGCCTTCAATTAATTATTATAAGTAGCAATGTTTTTTTGCAGGAATTTTAGGTTCGGCTACAAAGAAAGACGTCATAAAATTTAATATCGTGCAAGTGGAAAGTGATGTAAAACGATGTGAGGAACAAACAAAAAAGGTATGAAGAGTAAATAAATAAACATTGATGTTCAAATATTTTCTCAGAAAAAAGAACATCCTTGGATACTAAATTGCAACTTCTATTTATGAAATTTATTAATTATGGATTCCTTTTTACGCAATTTCAAAGTTATATATATATATATATATATATATATATATATATATATATATATATATATATATATATATATATATATATATATATATATATATAATTCTCCCTAGCATGTTTTTAATTAACTATTTTAATAATATTCAAATAATCTTTTAATTATTTGGCTCGAAACTAACACCCTGATCTTAATCGTAATCGACAAATATAATTGCACCATGAATCACTTTCCCGCCCATTGTAACCAATCAGAGCTCTTATTAAAAATGTCACGTGGTCTTCACCGTTGAGTATAAAAACCGATGTCTCTGGAAATCTCGCTGTCTCTTCGCTCGTTTCTCTGTAGTCATATAGCCAGCTGCTTTGTGTTATGCGTTGTAGTTTCTTTGTCTGTGTTGTGTCGTGCATGTTCATCGTAATTAATATACCTAGGTGTTTCAAGATATTCAATAAATTGGATTTACTAATCTACCAGACTGTCTCGTCGATCTTTCCATGGAAAACGCATTAACACCGGAAATCATACCACCAGCCACGCCCTATCTTTGGTTCTCTACAATAATAACATCCACTCGCCACGTCTTACAATTAGTTTTATCAATCTCAAGAAACATTTCATATATATATAAATATAACTTGTATTTTTCACTTGGTATTTTATTTTATTATACTACATATCGTCGGTCTAATTATGAGACTGCGTAACTCTATCTGGGATGCTAACTTGATACAGTAGGGCTAGGCGCCAAGTTGTTGTCTATGTTCCCCAAGATAGGCGATAATATTACAATATGGCTTACTTTGATATTTTTATCGTGCGATAATGTGGTTGCCATAGGGATAACGTATATTAGTGTTAGTTTTTAGTTTTGGTTTTTTTTCCCGCGGGATCTCTGCTCAGCAAAAGTAACACATTGTTACAAATTTTGTGTAATGCACGCTTAAAAAATAGTGTAAATAATCTACATCTGGAAGTGTAATATATTAATATTACTTTCTGATGTATCTATTGTCTGTTCAAATCTTGTCACCACCTCTCCCTTCGAAATCTAGTTTTATTATGAAATAAAAAAAGTAGTCATTACACTGATCGAGGAATAAATTAAAAGCGGAGCGCGTACTGCGGCATTGCGTAGACAAAACAAAAGGATTAAGGAATCCCGCCAAAAAGCGCTTGGCGCGTTGCACTCCTATATCAAATCAGTTATACCGGTGGAGCTACGCAGTCTGATAATTAGACCGGCGATATATATATATATATATATATATATATATATATATATATAGCATATATGGTTTTTTATATAAAGTATTTTATATATAAGCTGTCCTAAGTCAGCAATGTTTATAATACTGAAGTATCCATTTTTAAAATTTCGATTGCTCTTGTATCTTTCATTATGTGGTTTGTTTACTGTCTATGTGTTTTTCAATTTTGATTGCAAGGATATTCATCTCTCGTTTGTAGGGAATTAGACTATATATATATATATATATATATATATATATATATATATATATATATATATATATACTCATGGACAAAAAATTAGCGCAACCAGAAAGAGTGGTCAAAATGAAACGAAATTTTACACACGTAATGACTACTTTGACATAAGTAAATTATTAGAAAATCACAAGCAAAAAGGATCATTTCTTTCAGAGAAAAAGGCAAACGAACGGATGATTTCATACCCTGTTGAACTCCCTCTAGCACGAATGCAAGATGCGATAAGATCGGGCATTAAGGCATACAAGTTTTGAATGATGTCTTGAGACATTTCGTTCCATATTTGCTGTAACCTTGCCTCTAATTCATTCAAACCTGTGAGATGCCCAACTCACCGTCCCAAATGATCCCAGATATGCTCGTTTGGAGACAAATCTGAATATCGGACATGTCAAGGAAGGGTAGTAACAATACGGAGACAGTCTTGTGAAACCCTTGCAATGCGAGGCCGAGCATTTTCTTGTTGAAAAATGGCTCCTGGGAGCCGTTGTATGTGTGGCAACACATGTGGTTGCAGGATGCCATGGACATACCGCTGGGTTGTTATGTGGTGCTACGGATCAATACTAGGGGTGACCGTGTATTGTAGGCAAGGGAACCCCATACAATCACACTAGCTGTGAGAGCGGTGTGTCGCTGTAAAGGAAAGGCAGGATTGAGGCGTTCACCACGAGGTCTCCACACACGAACACGATTGTCATCACTGCAGAGATTGAATCTGGATTCACACACACACACATGGATAAAGTCGACCTGGTTCCATTCCGCGGCAGTCCAGTTTCCTCATGGCGGCACCTCTACAAACGGAGGCGTTGATGGGAGGGTGTCAAGGGCAGCACACGTAATGGGCGCCGCGATTCCAAATGTCTTTCAGCCTGGCGCCTTCGTAAGGTTCGAGAAGACACAGGGGCCTCTAATGAAGGTGCTACGTGTGCCTGGATGTCGGCTGATGAAGCAGCTGAGAACCATTTAATTTTCTTAAAATTCTCTGAGCAAAGAAAAAGATATTGTTCGTAGATTTTCCCAATTAATTCTTGTATTTTGTGTGCGTGTTGTCATCTCTAATATAAACCAAAATATTGGCAACTTTCTCGCTGATTAACTTCATTAAAATTTTGGATTTTAATTCTTTTGGCACATTTTTATGCTTACATTGTGATGTTACTTTTCTTGAAAGTACATCTCTCGAAGCATCAGCGTGAGTTAGAGGTGTAGAATTAGCGAAAGAACTAGGATCAAACATTATCTTAATATGACTTAACCTTCAATTTCAATTTTCATATTCAACTTAAACCTTTAACAAATTCAATTATAATAATTAATATGAGAGAATCTACGATGACGCAATACGCAACACACACAATATATATGTATATATATATATATATATATATTTATAAGACCTAATCCAATTCAGACCAATATCAATAAGCGAATCACCTAATCTTCGATTCTAATATTAAATAATCACTCATATCTTATTACAGCTTGTAGTAGTGATCACTCTTGTCGTTATATGCGATGGGATGCAACTTTACTAATAACATGAATCCACGTCACGCAGAACTCATTCAAAATTGAAACACGATCTATAATAACTATCAACTGCCACAACTCACATCAATTGTCTAACATTCCTTTACATTGCCATCTCGCTTACTCTAAGATCCGATATTTAAAGTCCATTTATTTTCATCTTTACTTCACATTTCATTTCTTGGATTTGGTTGGAAAAGAGTTGCTATTAATTCTGGCCCAAAGAACCCAAAGGATGTGTTAAAGAAAAGACGTGTAAGATGTCCCAACATGTTACTTTTACTGAATCAAAAAAATAGATTCCATATGATCCGTTTCTTATCTTTCATCTTTTACATAAGAGTAATCTTTTTTTTTCAATTATTTTCCCTTGAGTTGAGCGAAAAGCGCTACATTATAGCAATATTTCAATAAAGAAAATAAAATCTCATGATAAAAAGTATGTCTGAAATTTTTACTTAAAAAGAAATGCGAGCCTCAGAAATGTTCAATTTAAAACTAATCTCGCGTCACCGACCCAAGCGCGATTGGCGAGTGGTGCCGTAAACAGCCTAACGACCGTAATGCACTCGAACCTGACGATTAATAAAGATTCACTCTTCAGCAAATTACGCTTAAAGAAGTTATCACTTCAATAAAAGTAAAAATGCTTACCGATAAATTAAATGTTACATTACCATATACTGGTAAGTAAATGTAAGTCAAAATAGTTTGTTGACGTGTCGATTGATTTAAATATGTTGCATCTCAAAGGCAAATCAAGTGAAAAAAAACAGGGTGTCAAACACGTTAGCAGCATTTCATACTCCGGATTTTACTCGTTGTCCTCTTGCTATATCCAAAATTTATGAGAAATCTAATTAAAAGACTAATCTATTCAAACGAAATGGAGAAAAAATATATGCTTTCCTTTTATTGATGTATGTTTATTAAATATGAAAAGTAAATTAGAATAAAATTACGAAATCTTTTTGCTAGTTTTACACACACAAACAAAATTTTTCGCATGAAAGAATTTTTTAAAATTAATAGATTTTAATTTCGTTTTTTTCCTCCTCATATTCCAAACTTTACATTTATAACAATAGCATTATGAAATAAGTAAGTTAAATTATCTGCAATCCACACCCAACCTGTATAGTGATTAGTGTCTGCTGTGCCGTAAAGCCTAGAGTCTATTCCTTAGAAGGCATGGATGTTCGTTGTATAGTGCTTTTGCGGCATGGAGGACATTTAAATACTCGTCGAGACGCAGGTCCTCTCGGTGGTTAGTGAAAGGACTCTGATCTCGCTCAAAATTGGGGAGGAGCAGAGCCACATTACACTGCCGTACCAACGGGGCTAAAATTCTAGTCCCTTGCCACTATGCATTTCGCGGGTATCGATCAGGCACTGACGATCCGGTGAGATAAGCAACAAATATAATCACCTTAATAATTCATAGAAAACAGCTAAATTATTTCATTTGTCAAAACTTTAAGTATGTAGTGGGAGAAGAAGATAGATTTTTTTATTTAACTAGAGGTGAAAGTAAAATTTTCCGTAGTACATCTAATAATGAAAATAATTAGGCTTAACTAACGTGCATATGCAATTTTTTCCCATTCAAATAACTCCTTCTTTAAGTGTCGTGTTTTATAAATAGAGAAGAAAAGATAAACTTTGTACCTGTCTTTTAATCTGTTTTTAACTAACTTTTCCTATTTTTTAAATTAAGTTATTTTAAGAGGCTTGATGTAAATTAAGTTTCATGTTTGATGTTTTATTTTCAGCTGGGGAAACCTGTGACTCAAATTACTTATATCTATAATTTTGGAGATCTCACATTCTCTAAAGCTACTAATAGGAAAGGTAAATTCAAATTTTGTTTAAATGGTGAAATTTATTTTTTTTGATAGCACATTTTAAATATATCTTTGAAATGTGTTTCAATAATTTTGTTTAAAATGTAAATCACTTGGGGAAAAAAATCATATTTTTTATTACTAGATTATTGCCATTATATTTTATAAATTACAGAATTAATTTACTTCTCATAAAATAGAATTTTTAAGCATCCAATTCGTGTAGGGATTTCGTACATGAGATGTTAAAAGAAATTTTAAACGAAATGAAAATTGTAATGCTTGGTTAAAGGTTTTTGAAAAAAGCGAATAAGTGAATACTTTGTTTTCAAATTAGAATAAACATAGAAAATTGCTTTAAAGATAGTATTACAATAAAAAGCATTAATTGAAATGTTTTATCAAAAATAAAATTAAAAAAATAACATATTCCCTAAACATCCCTTTCATAATTAATTCTTTTATAATAATAAATTTTTGCTTATAATATAACCAAGGCCTCCAGACACAGACTATTACAGAGCCTCCACTAGGATATTTGAAATATTCACATTTTTGTCAGTCACTACTAATTGAGATAATAACCAGTATTATTTTTTAAATTTATCTTCTCTCTGATACATTGGAATATAAATAAATCAACTTCCAAATTATATTTTTCGAAAATTCTATTCCAGGTACTGTACAAAAAAATTTAGCTTTAAATAGGCAAAAAAATGCATAGGCCTATTAAAAATGCATTTTTTTATGAAAGGAGAATGTTTCAAAAATATGTCGGTCTTTGTTCTTTTTTTTGCCAATAAATTATATTTAATTACTTTTTTAATTGAAACAATGTACTTTGAACAATTTTATATGCATATTCTGATTAAAGTGACACTAAATATAAAAAAAAAACGTTATTCATTTATATGCGTTTTTCAATATCATGGTGCCACATGTAGTTGAGTATCTTAATGGATTTGTAATGCATTAAAGTAGGTTCAAAAGAGTTTAGAACAATCTTTATTCATATGTTATTTAAAAAAATGGGATGATATAATTCTTTTTCTTACAGATTTAATTTTAATAAAAGTGGAAACACACAATATTTAAAAAGAAACATGACGTCAAATTCGTTTTGTGGAACTCAAGTTTTGAACTATTTAAGTTAATATTTAGTCCTGATTTTAAGGGTCACTCTTAGAACTTGAGTATCACTTTAATTGTATCAGTTACAGCTGTACTCGACAAAAAACGAGGGGGGATGAGAAAAATGGGGAGAAATGGAAAGAGGGGATAAAGAGTAAGTTTAACATTAGAATAAAGGTCATGTAATCATGCTCTAATAGGTTAAATTACTTTACAGCGAATTTTGAGGAATATTATTGACTGCGTTGAGCAAGTTTCAACACTTTTTCTGATGTACTATAAATACAGGGGGATTCATAATTCCATCCAAGGCTTCAGAGTGCTGTAGTAAGAAACTAAGACAAATATAACAAAAAAGAGCATATGAAAGAATGCAGAAAAAAATCGATTTATTTACATATTTTACAATTGTTCTATATGTGAACTCTTGGCCACACAACCTACGTTAATGCAATAATGAAGTTCCTGCCTCACTCTTGTCAATATGATACTATTAACGTTGTTGACAGCACGTTTTATCTTTTCATTCAGTTCTGCTGCATCATGCAACAAAGAGGGGCCGAAAACTTGGGTTTTATGAAGAAGAACAAGTTTTAGCATAACATGGATACAAAGGAATGGATGACACGTGTGTTGTCAATAACGTTGATAACACCATGTTGAGTAGAGTGTGGCTTTAACTGGACTATCATATTGATGAATGCCATGTGATCAAAGGCTCTCGTATAGAACTCCTGCACAATAAGTAATTAAATTTTTTTTTTGTAATTTTTCATGTGTTCTTTTTTGCTGTATTCGTCTTAGCATTTTTTCCTGCAGTGTTCCAAAACTTTGGAGGGAATTATGAACTTCCATGTAAGTATAAACAAGTTTGTGCAGAAACCAAATGATGCCAGATAAGATCCTGTTTCATCAAGCTAAGGAAATTTACTATCTCCCTTGCTACAAAAAGCTATACTCAGTTTACATCTCATATTCGAAACCTCCCGTGTTCGTGTTTTTGTTTCTTAATTAGGGTTGATTGCGAAAAATCGGTTCTATTTTGATTCTACGAATTCTATCAGTTCGGTACCATCTATTGATACACTTTGGAACATGCCACATCATTCCTCCTACCTTCAAGTATATTTAACTCAAATGTGAAGTCATTCTGACTAGTGGAACTGTGAGTATTGTTTGCAGTATCATTTTCCGTACATTAATGGGTCTATAGTTTCAAAAAAAGTTATTTTTAATCGCAATTTTGATTCTTTCTTTCTTTATTAATATTTTTGCAGACTACTAATACTACATATAGCAATAACAGAAGAAACATACTTTTCGTTTGAGCTTATATCATATAACGAGAAAATGAATATTCAGTATAAAGATAATAATGTAAGAGATAAACACTATAATATATACTAGTATTTTAGTAGAATATTTATTTTGCATTCGATGTAGACAAAATTTTAATATTTTTCTAAAAGGTATTCTCATTTTTAGCAACTGATTTCTGGGATTTTGAAATACTTTACATAAATAAATAATGGATATATTTTAATAAATATTTTATTTTTAAAATATTTTTAATTATTCTTTATTGTACTTCTCAATTATGGAATAACATTATATTTCTTTTTAAGAAGAATATTTTATATAATATAAGTATTTCAGTAGAATATTTGGTTTGCATTCGTTGTAGACCGTACTTGATATTTTTCTAAAAAAGTATTTGAATTTTTATCAACTGATTTCTGGGTTTTTGAAATACTTTATTTTTAAAAAACAAAATAGATATTTTCGTAATTGTTTTATTTTTTAAAATAGTTTTGATTATTATTTATAGTATTTTTCAATCAGGGAATAACATGCTTTTTCTTTTTTATAGCCTTAGAAATGATGGTACTTGGAATTAATATCTTTCAAGATAACTATCCCGAAAGAACTAAAATTATATTTCATATTAATAGTAAGTTTATTTCAGATGGACATTTTGGACATAAACGTTGTTTTCCCATGAAAACTATAAAGTTAATTTTGTTTGTGAAGTAGTATTTTAAATTTCTTGATATCTAATGCAGTGCTTCTCTGACTTTCATTACTTGCGACCCAATATTGAATCCCAATTTCCATCGCCCCCCGTTATTGTATGGAGGGGGCTCCATACAATAACGATGTATTGAATTCGATAATACGGTACTTTGACGCTAAAGCTACAGTACGATTTTAACCTCTTCGCCACCGACGCATATAAACGTCTCGCTCAGCCAGTGTGTAAATTGCCCCGGACGTATATATACGTCTATCCGAAATATGTTCACTACTATCCACATAAAATTATTCCAAAGACTTTGGAATGCAATAAAATGACTTTAACATTGTTTGAGAAGGATTTATCTATTTCAGAGGATTTTCTTATTTCCCTCCCCCTCCCCCTCAAATACACATGCGCGCAATAGTGGCATTGGGGATTGAATCGCATAACTTTTAATGAGCATTTAAGGGATTAATTATAAGCCGTACGTGATCCGGATAAGTGTTAATTTGTGCATGTAATTTTATATATAACCAACCGGTGCGGTCACTGGTACTTATGAAACTTGTTCTTATCTTAGTATTGTTAAGATGATTATAAAGCACATAGCTTGAAGTAATTTTTTGTTTTCGACTTTTCAATATGCTCGCTCCCCCTTTCTAGGATTATCACGCCCCCTAGGGTGGTGCTCCACAGTTTGAGAAGCACTGATCTAATGTGCTTTATAAGCATATGCGCTATTTGTGTATAAGCAATATTTCTTATTTAAAATTCTATTTGTGTATACTAAACTTTTCTTTTACTTTTACTTATGGTAAATAACTAAGAAAATAAATTTAAAGAATGATAGACCCCAAACAAAAAATATCTTACAAATTAAAATCATTTACGAGTAGTTGAAAAATGTACACTTTGAACTTAAATGAACCGGTTCTTTCAAAAGCCTAGAACAATCATTTTCCTCCCCTGGGTTCTCTCTCAGCTACTCCTTTCAAATTGAAATTAATATTCGTATCATAATAAAATGCATTCGAAAACTATAGAAGGAAAATAACTTCTTTAGTGTTTTTCTTTTTTAATTCACAAATTCTAGTTTACTTAAATGTGTCCATATAAACTTTTAAAATGAGGGGAAGGGGAAAGGGAGAAAAATTTTCCCTTTTTTCCCAGCAATTTATCGGCCGCTGTCATGAAAAATAAACAAATTAATTAACTTACAAAATTTTAAAAAATACACATAAAGTTTTTTTTTGTTTTTAGCTTTATTCATTACGAGAATTTTCAAAATTCTTTCCGTATATCTTAACCTTTGTGTTTTCCACTTTTCTTCAGAAATAATTGCTTATAAATTTAAAGTATTGAAACGCAGCAATGCAAATTTTTTTAAAAAAAATTATTACATAATATTAGTATTCAACATGATATGGTTACTAAGTAGATATTTATTTTTAAAAAATACCTTTGTTAAATACCGAATTTGTGAGGTTTATTACCGTTATGAATTTTTTATTCTCATATAGATACGTGTGTGTGTGTGTATATTTCCAATTATAAATTTCTTTTTTAGCATCAATTTTTCATTCCATGATGTTTTCCATCTTTAAAAAAATCCTTGCATCAGAACTCTTAAATAAAATACACACTTTAGGAACAGGTATGTAATTTTAGCACAATTGAAACTTCTCTTCTTTTACTTTAACTTCCGTGTCATATTATGAGATGTAAACTTCGAATGTTTTATCTAAAAACTTCCTCAGAAAGTATCCGTTACGAGACGTAAGTGACTCGCATTATTTAAGAGCTAAAATAGTTTTGTGTAAATCTAAAAAAAAGTAGAACGATTTTTTACCTGTTTTATTACATGTATAATTATAAATTAATTTTTATTATTACTTTTTATTTATTTTTTTACATTATTTCTAAATGAATTTTAATGCAGCTCTCGAATTTTTTTTTGGAAATATTCCTTATTTTATATAACCAAAGATAAAGTACTTTAAATAAAGTACTTTAACTTTTAACTCTTTAAATAAAGAGTAAGGTATTTATCTTAAAATATTAAAAATTATAGCATATCTTTTTAAATTAATACATTTAAAAATATTATAAATTTATGATTCAAATATATTTAATTTAATTCTAGAGGGATATGAGAAATCTCTTCTTGAAGTAATTGATGCTGATGTGCTACCAGCTTTCCTTGGTGGAAACAGAACTGATCCAGATGGAAATCCACTTTGTCATTCGTTTGTAAGTAGATATATTAATAAAATGCATTAAAATTTATTAAATATTTAAAATTTAATTGCAATTTAAACTAGAATAAAATACTGTGTTATTCATAATTCACTCCAAGGTTTCGAAGAGATGTAGTAAGAAAACAAAAAACAATTCAAGTTTTATTTACATGCTTTACTTCTGTTCTATGTGCGAAACCTTGGTTATACATGACATACATTAATAACCGGCACTTCTCACGCAGTGCCCACCGCCTAACTTTTTCAAGACTCCATCTAAACCTTTTTCTGAAAAAGAAGTTTTTCGTGTAGCTGACTTAAAGGTCATACACTATGAAGGGCCTTATCTTTTAGGCGAATTCTAAAGACTTCATTTTCGATATCGACTCTTCGGGTCTGTCATACCCTGCGCGTGAATCGCCGTTACACTTCTAAATGCATGAGCACGGTTTGTGACGGGCTCACGCGTCTTTTCATTAACATGTTCTTTGGGTTCTTTGGGGCCAAAATTAATGGCAACTCTTTTCCAACCAAACCAGGAAGTGAAGCGTGAATGAGAAATGCAAATTAGGAAGCTTTTAAATACCATAAGTTTAGAGTAAGCTGGGTGGCAAATAGGGGAATGTTATGATAGTCCGTGATTCAAGTGTGAAGAGGTTTTGAAAGGTTAAGTGACAGTCAACAGAAGTTATCCGTGACAGAGAGCCCTTAGGTCAAGAAGCATACCATTGCACGCATGTGAACCGTAATTTCAAATAGGATTAAATAGAGTGCTTCTTCGTAGGACGATAAAGATTGGAGTGACTATTTAAATATTCGGATCTGTGATCGAACTGGAACTGAGCTTAGGCAAGTTAGCTATTAATAGTGGTCCGGGTTACGTTATTTTGGTATTATATATATTGTGTGTTTAGCCATCGTAGATTCTTTCACATATTATATTATTATCTTATCTGTTAGAGGTTTAAGTTTAAGATCTTAATAAAGTTATATTAAGATTATGGCAGCTTCTAGTTCTTCACTTATTCCTACACCTCTAGCTCACGCTAATAATGAAGAAGCTTTTAAATCTGTCTTATGCAATAGCGTATTATTTTAGTTATGATGAAGAAATATGATATTTAAGTAACTTAATAGATACTGAATTTAATAGACATAGTACAACAGTATTTTCGATTGAAGAAAGTCTCTTAGTGGAGATGATGAGGAAGAATCGAATGATAAAAAGTATAACAGCAAGTATGATTCCTCTACTGAAATATATCCAGATAATTTAACTGAGGGAGCTATTATCGTACTTGACAAAAGGAACACATCAAATTAAATGGCTAGAAAATGTAATCACTAGCTTATGACAATATTTTTAGTGTTGTGGGAATAAACGCGCAAATTATTTTGTTAAGTACTCAGAAACCACTCAGAAACCATGCACCGAGCCAGACGCTGATTTCTGAAGTGTTTTGGATTTCGATTTACAGAAGAATGTATAGAATGAAGAAACCAGCAAGTAATGCTTCTAAGAATTTAAAAAAAAATTAAGATCCACTAAAGACTTCTTACTCACTCGTGACGAAGACTAAATGAGTGTATAAATAATGTAATGAACGCCCTAATAAAAAGAACAGGAAAACTGAATTTACCATTGAAAAGTGTAATAAACATATTATATTCCCTTCTTTTCTTCCTTTTTCACCTTTGTATGCCAATGTTATGATAAATATAGATTGTAAATATCCTTGGGAATGAGATAACCTGCGCGTGAAATCATATTCGTTTTTTTTCGCGCGTGAACTGCCGGGTTAAAAAGACCGTCCAGTTGCTGAACCCTTCTCTCAACATGGTATTATCAAAGTGATTGACTACATATGATATACTTTCAGTGTTATCTGTGTTATGCGAAAACTTAGTCCTTTATATATAACCAAGTTTTCGCACCCTCTTTGCCGCGTGATGTAGCCGAACAGCGTGAAAGGATAATACGTGTTGTGTCAATAACGTTGATAGTACCATTTTGAGTAGTGTGGCAGAAACAGGACTTTCACATTAATGTGTGCCGTGTAACCAACGTTTTTACACATTGAATACTTGTAAATTACAGTAATACCCCGAACCTACGCTACAAGTTTGACTAAGTAATAGCCGCGTCAGGGTATAATTTCGTACATAAATACAAATAAATTATTATTAGTTCAGATCGGGGATGAAAGAAAGCAATTTTAAAAAAATGATTAGCACATCATAGTTTTAATATAGTTTCCATTTCAGTTATAATACCGTGAGGTTTATGAATGATGGTTGAGTTTAAATTTTTCTCGCATCAAAAATTTTTTCTTTACTTTTTATAATTATTCCGTGACCGTCCATTCCGTTAAATCAAACTTCTTCACTAATTCGCAAATTTTTATTTTTGAATCGAAGTTCTTAATAATGTTAAGTTTATATTCCAAGGATAATGTTTTTCCTTTCCAGCTTGATGCAGAATTAGTTTTACTTCATATAACAATTGTAATATATAATAAACAACACACACTCCGTAAATAAGAAATAAATAAAACAAAACAAAGTATGATATTTAAGCATCTCGCGACTCCGCGGAATACTCCCTAACGTACATTAGCAAAAAAAAAAAAAAAAAAAAAAAAATCAAGGAGTGAGTAATCATGTTGTGTGTAGTGCTCAAACAAACAAAAAAAAAGATGAATCAACGAGAACTGAACTCCGGGTTCGCGTAAGTCGAGATATTACTGTATATAAATAAAACTTGAATTGCTTTTATATTCTTTCAAATGTTCTTTTCTGCTGTATTCGTATTAAGGTTTTTACTATAATGTTTCAAACACATGGAAGGAATTATGAATAACCTTCTTTTAGAGCATTATCGGAAAATATTTATAATTTAAGTTAATAAATGCTTCAAAATTTGTGAATAAAATTTTGAAAAATTTATATAAATGAATGAGTAATATATGCAAAATGATATAAATGAACAGTGCTGTTTTTGATTTATTCTTATTAATTTACTTTTACCCGGTTTTATATTTAATTATCACGTTTATTGATAATACACAGCTGGCCACCATAAATACACACCCTGTGAAGGAAGTATGCAAATAACATTAAATTTACGACATGCATTAGCGGAGGTGAGATATGTAAATGATTAGAATTTCAGAGCAGACACACATCACGCACGCCTGTGGCGCCACCTCAAAGCGCTATTTAAAGCTTGGATATTTCGATGATTTCAAGTTTGGCAATTGTGTTTTTCTTTTGTTTTTTTTCAAAAAATGCTCAGTTATGTCTCGTAGAAAACAGCGATCAGCTTTTGATCAAGCATCCGAGTTCGACACAGGAAGGATAGTGACCTACCGAGTTTGTGGATTATCTTTCAGGGAAATCGGTAGTCGTGTTGGACGAAACCAAACAACTGCAATGCGGATATGTGGCAGTTGGATGCAGGAGGGTGGCAGCCACCAATGGTGCGATGTAAAAAGGATGTGGGTGGCAAAATGGAATGAAAGTGTCTTTACTGACGAGTCACGCATCTGTCTTCAACACCACGATGGTCGGATTCGAGTCTGGCGACACCGTGGAGAGAGGATGCTGAACAGCTGCATTATGCACCGCCACACAGGTCTTGCACCGGGTATTATGGTATGGGGAGGTATTGGATATCACTCTCGCACGCCTCTAGTACACATCTCCGGTGCTTTAAACAGCCAGCAGTACATCTCCGAGGTGTTGGAGCCAGCTGTTCTTCCTTACCTTCAGGGCTTGGCCACAACCATATTTCAATAGGATAATGCGCGACCACACGTGGCACGCATTGTCCAAAGATTCTTAGTCAATCACCAGATTGAACTGCTTCCCTGGCCGTCTTGCTCTCCGGATCTTTCGCCGATAGAATTCATGTGGTCCATGGATGCTCAACGATTGACCCATATTACACCCCCAGCTGCCACACCAGATCAACTTTGGCAACGTGTGGAAGCTGCTTGGTCTTCTGTACCTCAAGAACGCACCCAAAGTCTCTTTGAATCAATGTCGAGGTGTGTGGCAGCGGTAATCTCCAACAATGGCGGCTACTCTGGCTACTGATTCTGGCAGAAACCACACTTCACAGAAGTCTATAAATTTAATCATTTGATATTTGGTCAACATGTTATCTACAAAATAAATTTTGTTGCGCTCTCTCTTGTATTTCTTGGTGTTGCATTTACGATGGCCAGCAGTGTATTATCAGCGAGATCCTGTAGATAAGACCATGTTGACATTTTTGCTTTCTTTTGTTATTTTCTATGGTACTATTTCTTCTTTTTTTGTTGTAATTACACGTTTTTCAATAAAAAAATCACAATTTTTTTTATATTTCTTGAAAGCCATTTCAGAAAAGATTATTCAATTCTGTTCATGTAAAGTTTAGTTGGAATATTTAATTCCAAATTAATATTACCATTATTTGAATATTTCATACGTTTGAAGAGAAATTGTGTGTATTTGATGTTTCCTGATAACATTAATAATATAATTTAAAGAGCATAATATAAATCAAGTGTAAAAGTTTATAACATTAATATAGAAAATTAAATATTTCAATTATATACTTTTACTAACTTATATTATTGATTTATAAAGTCACAGTTAATATTCACAAAAATATATATAAGATTTCACTAAGTGTATGAAAAATATACATCTTAAAGAAAAATTGGATGTGATATTAAGGTATCCGAACACGTTCGGAGCACTTTTTAACAAAATAACATTAAAACATTATAAAGGCTTTTTTAGGACTCAATACCAATAAATACTAGTATTTAACTAACAATATTTAAATTAAATTGCCTAATTTTCACAGAAATCACAATTATAAGTGAAATTTTAGCAACCTTTGGAATTACATCCATCCACCCACCCAGATCATGTGATTTTCCGCTTGCTATAAATAGCGAAATAGCGAAATCTCTCGAAATCCCTCCCTTCCTTTCTTTGTCTTTTTATCGTGTTGCTGGCTTTTAAAAAAATTAACTCAATTTCTACTTAGATCAACAAAGAAAATTTTATTTTAGTTACTTTTTATTAAATAGTTACAATTAATATAAATATGAATACATATGACACAATCACAACATTAAGTGGAAATTAATTTGAATTAATTATCATTAAAGTATCGTACCTAAAACAATTGTGAATATAAAACTTCAATTCAACTGAATGCTTTAAAACGTGAGAAAAAAAATATTTTAAAGTTTTGACCCAAGTCGCCAAAAATGATGCTAACGTGGCTGTATTTGTAATTCTTTAAATAATTAGTTCGAATCAATTAATTTTTATTAATTATAATTAAATTACTGTATTGTTATCTAAAATGATTATGTATATAAAATTTCAGCTCAATTCAGTGCATTAAAATGTATTTTATTAATGATTGAAAATTCCAAAAGATAAATAAATAAATAGAGAGTGAGAGCTAATATTAGGAACTGAAAAACGGATACAATATTAAGGTATTCCTTCTAATGGCCACGCCTTTATATATATATATATATATATATATATATATATATATATATATATATATGTAATATTATATTATATATTGAACATTTACTCATATGTATATTTTAGAACATTTTATTCAGATTGGTAAAATTTCGGGCTAAGTACTGTCTATAGTTCAAGCTACCTAATAAAAATAAAAAAATGTAAACTAATTTTACAATTTTGGAATATATGTGTTTTTTTAATTAAATTTGCTTATTCTCTAGATTGTTCATCCAAAAGAAGTCCCTAAACACTATTATTTACAAAAATCAGAAAAAACACTGTCAACATTACCAGGAGTGAAGAAACTAAGCATAACACGTTTCTCTAAGGTAGAGCTCACCTTTGAAGTAATGGAACCGAATTCCTATTTAGAATGGGAGTTTGAAACAAAGGACCGAGACATTGCTTTCGCTGTGTATTTCCAAGAAAAAACGTCAAAACAATCTAAACCAATTGAAATTTTACCAAAACAAAGGATAGACACTTATTATGAACCAGAAACTGGGATGTATAAGTGTCAAAAAGCTGGTACATGTAAGTATATCATTGGAATGAATTTTCCCATTACTTACATGAATTCGAAAATTTACATGTATTTATATCAGTGTTTCTCAAAGTGTGGGGCGCGCCCCCCTGGGGGGGCGCGATGACCCTACAAGGTGGGCGCGAGCGTATCGAAAATTTAAATTTTTTTTAAAAAAAATAAACGGAAAGAGAAGTAAAACAAAATGATTTCTTCCATAATAAAAAAATACACAATAACAACACTGATATAATTTATGTTTATTATCTGGCTTTTTTCCGTCATCAAATAGCTATCTTTGATCCCAAAACCAAATTAAAGAAAAAAAACATTTTTTTTTATTTGCTGTATTTCCTCAATGAGAGATTTTTTTATTACGTTTTAACATAAAATATTACTCGTTAAAAGAAAAAACGAAACCCAGACCCTGAGAAAAATTCTAAGAAGATAAACAATTCACCAATGTAATTATTATTGAAATACTGTACATTAGTTGTAGAAAAAGAAAAGGAAGTCATGAAATTCACTTTTCAGCCAGGCTGCATAGTACGTTTGCTAATCATTTGATTGACCTTCAATCTTATGGTATGGTTATTATCAATATTAGTTCCCTCCCATCTTTTATGCGTTTGCTTTTCGCTTAGGGAAATTGTAAATAATTGAGTTTTGCGATATTTGGAAAATAATTGATTGGTTTAACATTTCTGTAGGATAATTGAAAAGGGTCTGATTTGCGTCCTTTATTATGGTCTTGTACTTTTGAATCATTTTAGTTCAGTTTTATTGGATTTTTTTCTCAAATCATCAAAGAATTGAATAGTCCTTGAAAGAAGGTATAAGTATACTTTCTATAAATTAAAATATTCACTAGAATTCCGATTTGTATCGTGTACAGTAAAAATAATTCTAAACAAATGATTGGGGTGACTGAGTCCCCCCGCACTACCATTAATGTTAGTATCGAGTACGCGCCTGCTACCGGGTTAAAACATTTTGAAGTCTTCTCGCTTTAAATGTTAAAAAGTAACACAATTATTCTTCATCGGAATTTTATATTCTTTTTCATAATTTAACATTAAATCTAAATGCTAATTGTGTGAGGTTTAAAATTACAGTTCTTTTAAACAGTTATTTACAATTATAGCATTTACCTTAAAAAATAAATCATTTTACATTTTTGTATACAATGTCGTGCACACAGTTTTACTCTCCTTACAGTTCAGATATTATATTAAGAATAATGTTTTATTTTTTTAAAAAATGAACTCGTGCGAAGAGTCGGTGTTTCAGCCAGTATACGTTTGATGTATCAGTACTGAAGTAAGTAAGTATTTTATAAATAATTTCTTATTACAGAATTTGGCCGCGGTAGCCGAGTGGTATAGGTATCGGATCGTGGCTTGCCTTGTCACGAGTTCGAGCCCAGTACCACTAAAGACTCGCCGTGTAGGTCAGCGATGCACGTTAAATCTGTTGAGAGTTGAAACGTTTTCCCGTTGGTGTGGTGTGGTAGTTAGGAGAGAGGGGTGCCAGCTCAGGTGTCATCCACGTCACTTGACCATGGTTCAAAATTACGTGGTCCGTCGACAAAAGCCCTCGTGCAGCTGAACAGTGCGACGTTAATATTCAATCAATCAATCTTATTACTAAATTAAGAACAAGTTTAATAATTATTAGGGACTTCCACGGGCTTGTCTTGTAGAGGAAAGTTTTTCAAAGGAAGGTTTAATATCAGAAATTGACACTTAAAGAGTTATTTTTCTATATTTAGCTGAGATCTATATTTTGTCTTCAAGGCATCCACTGCAGAAAATCCGGTTTGACAAAGGTAGGATGTTGAAAATGGTAATAGTATACGGAGTGCTTTTGTTTTCAGTACAGATAATTCCTCATCCACCTCTACCCCAAATTCAAAGAGCGATTTATTACAAAATTGCCTTTTAATTTTTCACTGGATGTGAAATCTATGAAGATTTCCTCTTCGGAAGTTGAGAGCCCTTCTGGAGTATCTTGAAATAGATCCCTAATCCACTCGTAACTTGCTACCAAGCTGTCCTCATCCAGAAAATACTTTTTAAAATTCTTTGCCAACATAGCTAAATGATTTTACATGTTTTAAAAACAACTTTCACATGTTGTTCTACAGATTTGTAAGTTTTAACGCATATCGAGCTGGGGCTTTTTTTCCATCATTTACTTCAGTAGTGGTAAATCCAAAATTTAAGTATTTTTGAGAAGATCGCCTTGATTTAATTTTCGGAACCATGCTCGTTCGTCTGTGTACTTGTTGATTCTTTATTACGGTCGAATGTTTGCTTACGACTTAAAAATGTATGCATGATATTGTTTTAATCTACTGCCGTAAATACTTAATTACCGTGAATTACAATTAACGTAGAAATTAAAAAAAAGGAACATTCAAGCTAGATTCGGTAGCTATAGGAGTATCGAGTCGACCAAAACTGACTGGAATTGTATGAGGAAAAGCATTTTTACATGTTTTGCGCAGACGTCCGATAGGTTGCCTAGACTCACGCAAACGTACCCTATAATGCCAGATGTGATGAATATGATAGAGAGCGACATTGACTAGACTATTTTTCTAATGACATTTGTACTTTGAGAAATGAATGCTGAAGGAAATAAATCTTTAATTAAATACATCATTTTGCGATCTGTTCGAATTTAAAAATTAGAGAAAGAAAAATAACATAATTCTAAGTAATATATATTTTAAGTAATTTTCTTAAAATATATATTACTTAAAAGCTACATATACAAATTTTAATACACTTATCGTATTAATTTGTACGGTTTATAATTAAGATCGTATTGTAACTTTAGCGTCTCTCTCTCAAAGTGCATTTTTATTGCAGTAAATACATTATTGTTGTACAGGGGGGGTGACAAAAATTATGATTGAAAATTGGGTCGCCAGTATTGAAAGTTTGAGAAACACTGCTTTTAATGTAATGAGTGGCGCACAGAGTATTTTATG
Source organism: Trichonephila clavipes (assembly GCA_019973935.1). Lineage (NCBI taxonomy): Eukaryota > Metazoa > Arthropoda > Arachnida > Araneae > Nephilidae > Trichonephila > Trichonephila clavipes. Next base: position 325,229 of record BMAU01019579.1, on the reverse strand, counting down.
ACTAATTAATTAATACTAAATTAAGAACAAGTTTAATAATTATTAGCTACTTCCATGGGCTTGTCTTACAGAGCAAAGTTTTTGAAAGGAGTTTTAAGATAAGAAATTGACCCTCTGAGTTCATTTTCTATATTTAGCTGATATCTATATTTTGTCTTCTAAGCAACCACCGCATTTTGTAATATGTTCCAATTTAAAAATCAGAGAAAGGAAAATAACTTAGTAATTATCCTATTACTTAACTTTTTTTTTGCTTAAAAGTAACATATACAAAATTTAATACTTATGTCATGAATTTGTACGGTTTATAATAAATATTGTTGCTTTATCGTAAAAGTGCATTATTATTGCATTCAGTAAATTATTATGTATAAGGGGGGCGCGATAAAAATTGTGATTGAAAAGGGGGGCGCCAGTATTGAAAGTTTGAGAAGCACTGATTTATATGTATATTAATAAGTACACAATAAAATGATATTTATCATTTTATTCAATATTTACGAAGTGATAAGAATATTATACTAATTTTCTTTGTATTCCTTTGTATTCAATATTTTCATTTCGTAGATACATTAAAGGAATTAAGATTAATCAATTAAGTATTGTGTAGGTGTATAAAGTATGTACTTCTTTTGAAGAACCATATACCGGGTGTTCCAAAATAGACTGACGATTTCGAAAAGTTACAATAAGAAAATGGTTAAAGTAAGAAAAGCAATTCTATCAGCAAATGCATGCGACAGATCATAATTTTATTCTCTCACATTTCCTGGGTTTAGTTCAAAAGTTTTCTGAGAGATGGCTCTGATAGTCCATTCTATGGTTCTTGTCAATTTCGATGTATAAAAAAATCCTCAAAATAACTGAGCAGAAGGAGGCTCATGTTTTGATTTTAAATTAATGTTATTTTTGAATGAAGGAGAAGTAAAGATCTGAATAAAATATTTTGTAGGTAAGTAGTGAAAAAAACAAATTTTTTGCTAGGAAAGGTTTTATCTTGTATTGGAAGTCCACCGAAGATGGAACATTATTATAATAGCAAAAAGAAAATTCTAGTCCATATTTCACTAATGATTTACCGAAAAATGCAATAAAAACAACTCACGAGACGTTCTAACAAACAGTGTTGTGAATGATAAAGTTGCAATTGTTGGATGACACCAGTAGGCCATTGCAGAAGTAAATGTTCAGGTCGTTAAGAAAATAATTGCAAGCTTCCCTAGGAAAACATTCCAAACCTGCAGCTGCATATAAATCGAAAAAATGTTCATGCATACGACAATGTGTAAGTGCTTAACTTTGTTCCTTTTCAAAATGTAAATACGGAAACACTTCACACCGTATCCGTAAAGAAAAAGTATAGGTTTGCGAATCAATTGCTGGAAATGATTGAAAATGGCAATATTGATATGAAGACTGTACAATTTTTAGATGAAACACATTTCCGTTCCGCTGGATTCGTCAATAAACAAAATTGGCTAATTTGGGGAATCGAAGACCCTTATACGTGCGTTTTGCGACCCCTGTATTCCTCAACGTGATTGTATGGGATGCTGTTAACCAATATACGTGTAATTGTGCCTTTTTTCTGTGTAATACAGTGATTTCAAAGAAATTTGCTGGAATTTTGCACGGTTTGGTAACCCATGAAAATATTTTTCAGCGGATTTTTTTAATAACTTTCATTCTCTTAATTGCCCTTGCTTCGAAAGAAAGGAAACTAAAACCAGAAACATTAAGAAAAAAATTATTCTATGTCACATGGATTTGTTGCAATTCTTGCTATTTTGACTAAACCATTTTTATGTTATAAATTTTTAAAAAACTATCACTCAACTGTGGGACACCCGATATATATACAGGGTGTGTACAAATTAGTTGGGGAATTTCGTAAGTCTCTAACATCCAAAATATTAAATGAAATTAACCTGTTTAAAGTCAGACTGAAAGTCATATATCCTAAGTTTATTCATAGAAGTTAATAGGTGTCATAATGTGAGAATTTTGGGTTGGAAAATTTTCATGCTATCCTAGAACAAGAAAGGGATTGTGCCGAAGTAAAGGTGTTTTAAGCATTGAGTTCTTCGAAAGTTTTCAGATTATATTTCTTTGCTGAATAGACTGTTATAGGAATTATTTATCTAGATATGCTAGAAACTTTCCTTAGCCGATCATCAAAGAAAAACTGCCAGGAGTTTACATTTTCTAACAGAATAGCACGTCTTGTCACTACCACAACGACGGTATATCTTACCTCAATATTGAGGTACTAGTTAGGATGGTTTTGGAGTTGTTATTTAGTGTAGTCATAACGATCACCAGATCTTTTACCCTTGTATTTTAGTGTACACTGTTTTGTAAAGGATCAAATGTGTACTCCCCCATTTTCTGCATCCATTCCTGAACTAAAATTAAGAATCTTCGCTGTCAGTAATTTGATCAATGCAAATATTTATGTCGACAAATCTGTGGTAAGAACCTATATATCGATGGGACATTTGCATAGTAACAACATGAAGCCACATCAAACATTTTTGATAATGTTAAACTTGAAATATTTCTCTATCGTACATCAATATGCACAATAAATCATCCTTTTTGCCGCAGCTAGTTTTTAGACACCCTGTATTTTTGTTTGGATTCATATTATTCTTTTAATTTCTTTATATATACACACATGCCTTCTTTAATATAAATTCAATATTATTAATTTGTTTTCAAGTCTTTTTTATTTTAATAATTTTTTACTGATTTTTATTCTTTATTTCTACATAACTTTCGCAAGATGTCGCTACAAGTTATTTCAATTGATAATTTTTATTTAGTCTCTTAATGATTTAATTCTAAATCTTTTTTTTCTTTGAAAAAAAATGTATCACAACTATGGTTTTATTACATTAGCTAGTGTAGTTGTCTTACTCGATTGACCAAATTTCTTTTCCTGCTTGGAATTTCTTTTCACTTCTCTATTTTAGCTACCTCCCCCCTTTATTTCCCTTTTTAAATGCAAGCTTCTTAATTGAGTTAATTTTTTTTTCTTTTTTGACTTAGGCTTCTTAAATTTAGCTTTCTCCCTCTTTTTAGACTGAGAGATTTCGCATATTTCTTTTCCTCTTCTCTTTTCAGTAATTGGTTTTCTCTCAGTCTACATAGATTGGTATCTTGGTAACAATTTGATTTGAACAAAAGTGTATTCCAAGTGTTTATATCCGTTTCTGCAGAGCTCTTGGAAATAAAATGATTAAACTAAAAAATTATATTCGGTATATTCTTTCCACATATTAAGAATAATGCCTTGTGATTAGTTTTCTTATAGTCTTCGTTCGAAAATACTTATTAGTCAGTCGATTTTCTTCTTTTTTACATAAGATCTAATATGAGCGTAGAATATCAATACATCAGTATATTTTACAACATTTTCTTCAACTATTTTAAAGTGTACCAATAGTTAATGTATCCAAAATTTTTCTTAAATCACTATCCTACAAACACATGAGCTCTCAGCGTTTCATCCAAAAAAAAAAGAATTTTTAAAAAAAGAAAGAACTAATTGCTAATAAGTGATGAAGTAAGCAAAATCTACATTAAGTAACACAGAAAATAATACTTTCAGCCTCACCTAAATAGTTTTTTAAAATTTTATGTTAGCGAAATAAAGTTGTGACACCGATATAGATTGATAAAGCTATTAGTTATAAACATAAATTTAGAAAAATATGACGTGATTTAGCAATAGATTTCAGAGTTTGGAACCACAGTCAGGTGACGCAGGTAGCTAACAACTTTTTAACTTCAAATTAGTAATTATGGTCATGAACTCGTGGCCAGAGTGCCACTGACATCCCTCCATTTACAGAACGCCAATGCACGTTAAATCTGTCGAGACTCAATATGATGCCGTGTGGTAGTTAAAAGAGGACAGTCGTCCTTGTCATTTGACCGAGGTTCAATATATTACAAGATCCTTCGCCAGTGCCGTTGTATTGTTTTATAGTGACAAGTTAATATTACTCACTCGTTCACTTAAAACTGCCACGAACTGAAGCCCGCTGAACTATGAGGGTTTACAAAAGGATAACATATTTTCTTATAATGTGCTTTTCATTATGACCATCTAATCGTTACCTAAATTCAACCTAAATTAAGGTAGCGTGTAAGCTTAAGTAAAAATCTCACTGTATAAAATTTAAATATACTTATCAATGGATGGTCCTCAACAATAATAATAGTCCCTGGCAGGCCCGTCGGCTTCTTTCAACTTAAACCACGGAAATTTTCAATATTAGCTTCTTTAAATACCTAATCAACCACAATCATCACATTGACCCCCTTCATTTGACTTTAAATATCAATCCTCACTTAAAAAAATCGTGGTTCATTTACAGAAACTCGTTTTGTAATCTTATTTTGTCATAAAAAATATTTATCCTAGAGGATAAGTTATAGAATCCGTTACGAAACTAACAATTTATATCAACGTAAGAACTTAGAGGGCTGGAATAGTGAGTAAATAAAAATGTTTATTTTTTGACGAATTCATTCTCTTTATTTCAAGGTCTAAACACGCATTTAATTTTAAAAATAAAAAAAAATTATGAATCGAATTGCGTTGCCAAAATATAACACAAAACATTTTGTGTAAATGTGCGCCTACTTTTTCTTATTGTCTTATTCTAACGTTTTACAAAAGGCCTGATTAAATTAAACTTATTCCTTGATTTATAAATAATTTCACCCATTTCCAATTCTTTTATAAAAAATTTAACTTATATTTATACCCGGATGAAAATGAGCCATTTTTGTGTGCCCTAAGTGCTTTTATTTTTTATAATTTTTTTATATTTTATTTTTTAGAAACAAATTTTTTTTTAATATTTTTTATAAGTTTGTTTTTGTAATATTCATAAGTTTCCAAAATAATCTACGACACACATTGCTTGTAGAAATAAAATTCATGTTTTCATTGAATATATTTTATCAGAGATACTGTCTATGCTTTACTGTCAAAAAATAGTATACATGACTTGTGAATGGAAACAAGAAATGATGAAAAAAAGGTGCTTCTTATAAAGTTTTAAACGGTATTCTTGGTGAAAATTTGGATAAATATGTATGATATATGTGTATGATGATGATGTATTGTATGATGTATGGTGTATGTATGACATATATATATATATATATATATCACATGTATGATGAATTGTGTTCTTATACTGTTCGTCACATAAAATCATTTGTTTATTTTGTATTATTTAACCTTATTTCAAATTGCTTGTTTATTCGCCAAATATTTTATGTACTTCAATAATCAATTCTTAATTTTATGTATTTTAGATATTGTCGTATTTGACAACTCATATAGCTGGTTACGTCCAAAAGAAATTTATTACAAATTGAATGTAAGAGGATCTCAGGAGATAGAGGGCGTTGGAATGAAATAGCGAATTGTATTTAATATGTGATAAAATGCTCTGTTCTTTATTTTGTTGTATTTAATTAATTGTTTGTAGACATATTGCAGATATTTTGTGATGCATATTTATTTTGAAAACGTTTATCTTTGTTCGTATTTTTATTTCTGTTTAATAATGAACAATTGTTTGTTCAAGCTATGCATATGTTTTGTGTACATTTGAAAAAAAAAGTGTCAATATATTATTATTAATAAATTATTTTATGGCTTTGATTATACGGTTCTAAGTATTACTTTATTGAGTATGTCTAAGTTTATATTTTAAGACTACACAGTACCCTTTTTCGAAAAAAAATTTTGGAGACAGTAAAAAAAAATTATGTTTTACATTTAGATAATATTATTAAGGTGATTCTGTAAGTTAAAAGTCAGTTTGACTAGCCATTGTTTTACAATTTTAAAAAATTAAGAATTGTTGAAGTTTTTTCAAATTCTTATAAAATGTTCACTTTTAAAATTTTTTAGTCAGTTTAAGTGACTTATGTTTCTTAGATTATTGTAAACAAAAGTTAGTATGGATTTGAAAATCGATCCTCTTGTTGATTTTTAATAATTATTTTTCTAGAAAAACCTTGAAAAACACGAAATGTTTTTAAATAGTAAATTAAGCATTTTTTTTAAAAAAAATAACTAGAGATCTCAGTCCTAAATCCATGCTAACTTTTATAGAACATACATTTGGGAATATGTGTAAAAAACTTCAAGGCTCTATTATCTAGAGAAAAAAAGCCTTAAGATTTAGAAAACACTTATGCCTTCAAAATTGAAAGTCTGAGAAAAACACATTTAAAGTACTTAAAGGCATAAAACAAAATCTTATAATATCCATAATGCTCTAATTTTGAATATGTTATTTTCCAATGTATATTCTACATTAATACACTATTTTAATTAAATATAACTGAAAATAATTTTTTTTAATTCAAAATATATTTTTGGATAATATTGATAGTATTTGTTACGATGACCAATAATTCAGCCGAATGTTAACAAAATATTTTTACAAAAGTTTTGAAACACAAAACATTTATGTACGCAATAACTATTTTGCTAACTTAAGCGAAAAATATACAGGTTTGCTCATAAAATTTAATTTTTTTAGTTTTAAATCGGGCAGTTTAGGAAGTTTTAGATTTTGTTGTACGAATTTAAGATACTAAAATATAGTACTTCAATATGTTTAGTATAATTAAGTTTGGTACACATCAAGGAAATATTCAGTTTTATCTGCAATACTTGAATTCAAAATACTTGTATTTGTACTAATTGCTGTGTCAGCTGAATATTGATTTTTAGATGGATTATTTTCAATAGTCTTCTATCTCTTCGCAATATTGTTTCTCACACCAACCTGAGAATGTTTTGGCCATGGCATTTTCTTAACAGGAAAAAAAAAACTATTGAAAGCTTCTAAGTTGTATAAACAATTTTTAAAGCAAAAATTCGCCTTGAAATGAATTTTAATGAATTAATTATGAGGATTCAAGAATGTCAAAACATAATTAAGCAGAAATGATTTTTGTAATGACAATTGAAACTATATAATATTTCACACTAAAAGAGTTGATTGTGCACACAAATATTTTTAATTAATTCAATTTAATTGTGGAAAAATGCTTTAAAATGAAACCGAAATCAAACCTATAGCTAAAAAAACTTCAAATATCTTAAAAACTAATTTGTTAACAGATCTGAAATTGGGTGGTAAGCTTCTGAATAATATAAGCCACAAGGAAATGCAAAAAAAAATTTTTTTTTCGGTAAATATGAAATTTTTAGGGTACTCTGTGAAAACTCTGAAGCATTATGAGTATAACTTTTAAATTAACTTTTTGCTTTCTTTGAAATATATTTTATAAGGGTCATATTAAAATTTTTGAATTCTTTGTTCATCATTTAAGAAATGAATATATTAAAGGTAGCAAGAAACTGTTAGAAATTTGAAATCACTGATCATTTCGCTTTAGTATTAATCAATCATTTTAATTTTTAATAGAAATTTTTTCATTGTATACTTATTTGAAAATAATTATACAAGGTATGACGCAAAAAAAAAAAAAACGAGCGAGACTGGTACAATAAATCATTGTACTTCCAGAATCAGTTTTCCGTGACATTAAACTAAATTCAGTGGCTCAACAGCGTATGGGGGTCATGACCTACATGCCTATATGTTAATCAAAAAGCAAGTTTTTGAAAGATACCTGATGAGGTCTGATGGGGTCTTTTGAGAAAGAACTGTTTCCGTACTTCTTTGGCTGCTAAAAAGATTAATTTCCCGTTAGTTGTGTGTGGTTTACTTGTTTTTGTGATTTCTTGTTAATTATTGTATGAGGCTCGTAGGACAAAATTCTATCGTTTAGAGGATGGTGCAAAACATTTAAGGTAATTCGTTTATTTAAGTATTTTTTTCAGTTCTTGAAAATAAGAATAATATTTGTACTTTTCGTTAGCATACATTTTATTCAAATGCTCTTGTAATTTAGAAGGCTTCATGGATTCATTTGAAAAAGCCTTTTTTACAAATTAAATACATATTTAATTATTGGTTTGTAAGAGAGAGGAGAGAGAAAAGACATATTTCAAAAAAATACTGAATATTATATTTCCAGCATTTCTAGAACATTTTGAATTACAAAATTTTTCACTGTTTAGATAAATTTATTTTTCAAAAGATTTATAGATAGTTATAAAAAAAGAGGATATAATGACTTCTATCAATTAACATCCTGATATCTGAATTATTTGTGTTGCGGCACCATACTTAAAACTGAAAAATCCCTTGTAGTGATTTATTTGGATCTTTTAGTAAAATATCAAATCAAAGAAAAACATATTGAGGCTTTTCCTAAAAACCGGACGAATAAAGGTATGTTTATCTATTCCGTCGAATCGTGGCGATGTAGACTAGTTAAAACCTGTTTCAATCGAAAGCTAGAAGTGGGAGATACATTGGCGGCTGGACACTAATTGAAACCCCCCATTTTAACCGGTAAAATCAAGAGCATCTTATGAGTTGATGTGGCTTAGGTGTGGCTTTATCTCTCTCATCAATATTACTCAGTTACCGTTCAAGGCTCTGAAAAAAATTATTTGTTATGTATGTTCTATGTTATATGTATGGGATAACAGGATTAGGAAAGTTTAGCTTAATTTTTATAATCGATATGCGCTCTCAGGGCCCGCGCATTTTGGAAGCTTGAATTGGAAGCGGCATTTATGAATTATTGCTGTTCGTGGTCTTGGAAATTACAGCTTGACTTCTATCCAGGGACCTATCTTAAATTCTATACTTTTATTTTATGTGTTGTCGGAAACGTATAGTTTTACTGCCCGGAAAATTGAATATCAGGATTAATTTCTCTGACAAATTTATTCAATCTAATTTCTTTTAATTTGGTTTTATTTTTGTTATTGAAATAAACATATTTAAAAAAAAACAGGAGTCTAGAACCTTCATTTTTTTCCCTAAAAGTTACGTTTATAGTTCATGCAGAATGCAGATTTCACGTGATTGTGTATAAGAGAGACTAAAATATGATTGGTAGAATGTTGAAATGGTGCATTTTGGGGGACTTCTTATGGAAATAATTTATAAAACCAGGAATATTTTAAAATGAAAATTTAGTCAGTGTGTTATTGTTTTGGTTTAACTAGACGCTCGTTTATTAGAAGATTAATGCGAACGGTGAATGATTTTAGAAATTATGAAGAAAAGCCAGTTGTAGTGGTTTTATAGTATGATATAATAAAGCAAAAAAAAGTATTTTTTACTTTATTTAGATCTGCTTAGGATTATATATAAATTGGAAAAGCATACAAGAAATATATGTTGCTATAGGTATATATGGTTGTTATAGATTTTATTTTATGCAAGCATCAACTTCCTTATGATGCTAGGGCATTTATTCAGTACAAAAGTCATTACGAGCTCCAACGTTTTTGTCAAACACGTTTGATAACTTGAATCATATCTTTACCTACCATGTTTGCAAAGACTTTTCAACGAAGCTACTAAATCGAGCATACATATACGACTAATTTAAATTTTAAAAGTATATTTACGTTACAATAATGAGATAAAAATTTTAGAAAGCTACAAAAACGTTTAAGCATGGAAACAATATGTACTTGTCAAGATAAAAACCAATTACACACACAAAAAACAAATCAAGAAGTGTGAATTCTGCGGAACATCCCCAAACAGCTGAAGTCTACTATCTACCGATTTATAATATTTCTAGCATATGCTACGTTTACTGCTGGATATTCAGTCATATAATTAAATATCCGAAATTGACGCATAAACATCAATGACCTTTGATGCATTCCGAGCATTTTTCTTTATTCTACCAAAAGTGGAGCCTTCTAAGGTATGTATCAGATTGCGATATACATCACGGAATATTCAGATGAGATAAATTTACACCGATCATGAACGAAATAAATTAATTAAGAAACTTAAAGTAATTCTACAACTATAAAGTGCTAAATTGGAAAACATTTCTAAACTGTTATTAATATTTAGATAGCGTTTAATTACGACCGGATAACTAAATATTGTAACTGTTCTATGAAGCATCATGAAAAATATTATTTAAAATTAGAACAAAGATATACAGTCGAACCTCTATATTGCGAATTTTTCTAAATAGCGAACTTTTTCCTGGAACCAAGAACATTTCACGATTTTCTTCGTAAAATAACCTCCCAATAGTGAAGTGCATTTTCTATATAACGAACTTTTCTCTTGTGATTCAATTTTTTCCTCCTTTTTTTAAAGTATTTCTTAACATTACAAGTTATTCTTTCCTTTAAATCATTTTATGGTGGTTATAAATCTTGAAATGGCTTTTTTAATTACCTAGCTCACCGAGAGTAAATGAATTCTGGGCGTTTCATCCGAGACATTTAATCTCCATCACCCAGTTCACTAGTAGCATCTTCGAAATCCCCTTTCACACTCAGTTAGGTTTCGAGTCCCTGTGTCCTTGATCTAGTCTCCATTCATTTGTAGTGTTGATCAGTCGTACTGGTAACTTCGTTTCTTGTAGCTTGAAAATATCAAAGCGTATGTGCTTGTGCATCAAAGAGAAAAATGAATTCTTCAGAAAATGGATAAAGACGTCAAGAAACTTTCCTTGCAGTTTTTTTTTTTTTTTCTTTTCTTTTTGTTTGTTAAGATATATAAAATAAATATTATTAATTTACATAAAGGTGTGCATAATTACATCTTTTTAAATACATAGTGTTTATGAATTTAAAATTTGTTTTTTGTGGTTTAGAAAGAAAATTCAAAGATCAACCTGAATATAACGAATTTTCCATATAAGGAACTTTTTTTCGGGATTTAGCGACTTCGTTATACAGAGGTCTGACTGTAGTGCATAATGTTTAGACATATGCCAATTCAGTAGCACACACAGGAATTTTACAAGGGGGGGGCTGGGGGTCCGGGGTCGAAAGTCCACCATCCTTGTATCATGCTCCTTTTGATTTTGTCGATTTTCGGGAACAAAATATAGTAAAAACTAATTTTTAATAAATAATTAGCATTAATTAATAAAATTAATCATTAATAACAAGTAATTAATTAAATTTTACGTACTATTACTTAGAATTACAATCAATCGGAAAAAATCAAGGGCTTTGGGGGGGGGTTGGAACTCCAGGACACCCCCCTTGTGTGCGCCACTTTGCCAATCCAAAATAGTAATTCTTACGCATTTTTCTTGAATAAAGAACAAAATGTATTTTACTTTTACCACGACATTTTCAAAAAGCTTAAAAAATAGAACTATTTTAAATTTTATTTAAGTTCAAAAGTCAACTATTGTTTCATAAAATTTGAAGTCCCAGGTAACCTAAAAGTATGGATGCACTTTCAACTTTTAATTACAAATAAACAAAAATGTTCATTTACTTTTTTTATGCTCCATAAAGAAAACGGCAAGTTTCCTTTCCTTTTTTTTACAGGAATTGAATGTGTGTACTATTAGTCACGCTACGCATCGGGCTTTTTCGAGAAACGTTAACTTGGCTTCTGCTAAGGAGAACAATTTTTTTTGTTTTTTTGGACAATACGCTATCTATCATCATAAATCTTTCATACCACATATAAATTGTGGATCTTGAAGGTGGAAGTCGTTTATAGGTAGTACGAAATTTTCACTGTTAATGTGTTACGGATTTGAATTTGATAAACCATGCTAAAACTTGTCCTTGCTCTTGCGGGGAAGCTCTTTTGTCACGAGAATGTTGGAATACGGGGACGTTGAACAATTTAGTTTGCATTTCATTAAACAGAAACTTTAATGTTCCCTTTATGAAACATAAAAATCGGAAGTGAAAACCGTTTCAGTTGTTTATTTTTAATTCATTCTTGAATGTATAGCCATACTTTTTAAGACTACAAAATAATTTTAATTTAAGAAAACGTTGTGTGTCTGTTTGGAAAATTTAGTTTTTGGCTTTCTTTTTCGGTTCAGTACACATTTGAGTACTTCATGTCTGTGTGCATAGAATATCGTATTATCTTTAATTTTTCGTAACAGAAAAAAAATATAATACCCATAATTAAAAAACTAAATTATGTGGTTTTGAAAAGTACCGTAAAATGCGACGCATAACGCTCACATATACTTTCACACTGCAATTTTTAATTTTTAAGTATATTCCCCATATAACGCACGACTTCTTTTCTGTAAATAAAAATGAAATGTACAGGTACGTGTGCAATGCTCTTATGTTTTGAACCCCTCTTTTCGAGGTATTATTCCAAGCTTTAAAAGAAAGTAGTATATTTCTAGAATTATAACCCCTTACGCGTTCATAAGGAATGTCATTTCTTTTAAATGAACAATATTTTGATTTATGTAAAAGTCTAGATTTTCTATGCTCATTTTTTTATTTTTAAAGCTCTCATTTTTATATCCGGCGTATTACGCCCACCCAAATATTTCAATCTTTTATTTTTGTGTTCAAAGTGCGTGTTATACGCTGAATTTTTCGGAATTTAAATATTGTGTTTGTATTTAAATATTATTACAAACCTTTCGGTTGGATCAAATGATTGTTTTAATTAACATTAACACTATTTTTAAATAAGTTTTGAATTCCCAAGAAAAATTTTAACTGTTTTTACTAAAGAGGTAATTTATTGATAGTTCAAAGTTTTGAAAATAACATGATTCACTGTATTAAATTTGATACAGTATCATTTTTAAATTTCAAAAATGAATGAGAAAAAATTGAAGCAATTAGTAAAAATAAGACATGATAAAAAAAATCAATTAATTAAAGTTTATCTGAACTTTAACCTCTAAAAATAATGATTGTATTTGAAGAGGATAAATGTACTGAAATGATTCTTTAATTACATTCCAAAATTTATTAATACGCTTATTTTCATTAAAAAATTGAAAGAAAAATTGATAAATCAATGATCATTCAAAATCCATCAATTGAACAATGATGCTGTATAAATTTGATTACATATTTTGATTTGAACAAGAGAGCTTTTTAAGATTTTCATTCTTTTCGATTAATATTTCAATATTTTCTATCAATTTCCATGGAAATTATCTGATACTTTTAACTTTAATCAGTATTCAAAAACTGGAGAAGATCCAATATTGATAAATAAATTCATTAATTATTATTTCTAAAATTCTGCAATAAAATATTTTCTGTATACAGAGTAAAACGATAAAAAAACATATCCCATTTAATTGATGATGTATAAGAAATAAGTATAGGACATATTAAGACAAATGATAATTTAGTTTTTAATTAAAATTTTCTCACAATTTTTAATTTTTCTTGCAAAAATTGGTTATAACAGAATCATTTATTTTTCGTCACCTATAATCTATTACTTTTCAAGTTTGAAGGAATTGAAGTATTAAATGTAATCGAGATCGTTTAAGAATTCTTGGGAATGATAATCTTTGAAAATTAACAATTTCAAGCCTTTTTTTCCCTTTTATGTTGGATTTATTTATTGCTACTAAATCTTACTTCGAATACCAAATTATACTTACAAAAATCTCTGATTCATCAATTTTTACCTTTATTACCAAAAGAGTTAAGTGTGAGTTGAAGTAAATATAAAACATATACGTTTGAATCAAAAATAAGCTTGGCTTGTAATGATTTTTAAACTCAATGAGTAAATGTAGTTTTTTGTATGACCTTAAATACTTTTTAAAGGTCTTACAACAGAAAATAAAAACTGAACTCATATAAATTTATTTCATTCTTAAAGATAAATTGTAAATTTTTTATAAAAAATATTAAATGATTTGCAATTACTAAGTGATTAATAATGATTAAATATTATTAAATGATTCATATAAAACCAGAGTGTTTGTAATAGTTAATTAGATATATAATAGAAGATTACAGAACTTAAAACATTAATCTTTTGATGCAAAAATTCACATCAGACAATTTATTATTATTGCGTTTTTGTCATTGACGTTTTAGTTTATTTAAAAGTATAAAATAATACATCAAAAGTTTAACATAAAGAAAAAAAAATTGCAGGATGATTCTAATAATTTGTTTCGATATTTTTGTTCAAGAATTTCGAAGCTTTCGATTTAGTTGTAGAAATGATTTTAAAATTCACGAATTACAATCTTAAAGTCATATAAATATGCTTAGATTTAGAATTTGAAATATTGTCTATACTTTTTATTAATATATACTGTAATACAATTCATTTTTCAAACACATATAACGTTTTTAAAAACATTTTTTTATTTCAAAATAAAAGTGAAAATGAGCTTTAGGCTGTTTAACGTTAATAGAGAAAGCAGATAAAAAACTTTTAAAACTAATAAAAATGTTTTATGATATTTACAAATCTGTCCTGAGTGTTTGAAAAAAATCGCTATAAAAATTTATTGCTCGGATTCCAAAAAACAAGTATATTAAAAAAACAATGAAATTTAAATGACTTGTTGCCGGGCATATAATAGCCTTAACCTTAATAGAATACTTAAGATATGTATACTTACAATTATCTTCCTTCCAATTGCGACATTTCACAAAGCGTTTTCCTTCTGTAAATCTTTGTATTTGTGTGGCCTATTAATGCCTGTTTTTTGAATCACTTAAATTAAATTCAGGAAAAAGTATTATTTTTATCACAGAATCAAGTGTAATAAAAAATAGGATTTAAGTACATTAAAATCTTATTAATGTAAATGTTTCCCCAAGGTTAGAAAACATAAGAGAAAATCTGAGAGCTGGAAATATGTTTCGTATCTTCAGATACACAAACAACATTTTGTGAATCCAATAACAAAGATTACAAACATACTCTAAAGAGTTTTGTTTATCTTTAGATCCCGTTCAATAAATTGTTGTCATAAAATTGTCTCTAACAACTTGGGGCTCGAAGTGTGCTTCCCGTTTTCCAATAATAATTAGTTAAAATATTTACTTAAAATACATCTATTCATATTTTTTTTGGATTATGAGGAAATTCAGAATGATTATGATGATTTATTGGCTCAATTGAAAATGGTGACGTATTCTAACTTCTCAATTAGAAGCCAGTGTGTCAGTTCACTACCAAGGCTAAACTTTCGTAAGTCCCTCAGCTTACTTTCGAATTGTATCTGCACTCAAAGGTAAGAAACATCAATTTCCATGACAGTTATTTATTGGTAAGGTAAAACAATTTCGCACACTTTGATAATGATTCGTGGTTTCTTACATATTTTTTATACATTTATCAATAAAACTAATTGTTTTATAACACACATATTAGTGACTAAATTTAAATTAATGTTATGCTGTATGATTGTCATTCATATTCATTTATCATAACAAATTGGCTTTTTTTCTTCATTTGTTATTTGTTAGCGCATCAAATTGATAATACTCTGAGTCATATAATCTTAATATTAAATAATGATTTTTAAAATTATTTCTTTAATGTACTTTTTTAATTTATTTAAGAAGAGTCAGTACCCTCTATGCCGGTAATGTTAAATTGAGCATTTTTATTTACCTTTATCTCAGAAATTATTAAAGACTGAAGATTCTTTCTGTAAATTATTTAGATTTTCAGATTTGTAATGAACCGAATTTTTTAAATACACAAATTAGTTTCTTTGAAAACACACTTTTGCTGATCATCACTTTGAATTTATTGAAAATTGTCACTTTTTGTTACGATATCTTCTTTACAGCTATTTCGGGAATATCTTAGAAACTCATTTCAGTATGTATAAATACATATCAATAATATACAGGTCAAATTGTAAGTGCATTCATCCAGTAGATTCGGAGACAAAAGCAAACGCAGTTTTAAAAACATCATTTTGAGAAAATTGTATTTTTAATATAAAAGGTCACTTCAACACAAGAATTAAGATTTACACAATTATTTGCCCTATTTTTTAAAGCATTGGCTTCTTCTCTTATTCTTTTAAGATTTTTTCTTTTCTTTTTTTTCCCCGCCTTTTTTAGTTTTCGCCTATCGAGATATTTTACAGAATTAGCAACATTAATCTGCTCAGACTCTATATCAATCGTTGAGGCATTTTCAACTTGGATGCATCACCCTTTACAAAGTTAACCATTAAGCATCATAAATACCATGTAGAAATATATCAATATGTAAAAGTATTGATTAGGGGAATTAGTGATTACACAACATTTTGAAAGGTTTCATTTTGGATTTATACGTTCATATGTTGACAATTTCCTAAGGTATCAGAATTTAAAAGGTGCTCAAGCTTCTTTCAACGATAATGAACATTGCATTTGATATATATTTATGTAATTTTTTATTAAGAAACTGTTAGAAACTAAAAGAAACTAAAGCTTGAAAAAACTTGTCTGTACATTAACTCTCTCGCTGCGTAGTTATTTGATCAAAATAGGTACAAAAAGTATGTATGGTTTTATTACGTCTTTCAAATCTACAAATTAAATCTACATTTTAAAGTTAAAATATACAAAAAAAAATCTGTTAAAGAGTTTTTATTTTAAAATATAGAATTAGACCATCAAAATATGAGCATAAAAACATAAATGAAAGCATAAACAAGAGCAGCATGGGTTGTACAGCTACATAGTCGAAAAAATGCATACCCGTGGAGATCGCTGGTTGCGCAAATTTTGCAAAATCTACGTTGCCCGTGGAAATCATCGGTTGCGCGACGAGAGGGTTTTAAATAAACATTTATTTTTATTCTTAAACTAAATTTTTAAAATAAATTGCTGAGTTTTTTTAAAAATAAAGATAAGTTTTGTAGAGCATAATTAAGAATTAAAAAAAATTCTTTTTGTTAAGGCATCTGTTTTCTAGATAAACACTTTAGAATAGAGTTCCTAGAAGTTCCTGCATTTGCGACTCAATTTTCTATCATAATTATCCTCATGCCCCCTTCCCCCATACAATAACAATGTATTGAATGCAATAATAATAAATTTGGTACTAAAGCTACACTATGACTTTGATTATTAACTGCACTAACTATCAAGATAAGTATTAAATTTTGAACATAATTTTTGTATATGACAGTCTCATGAGAGTCAGTATTAATTATTAAACTTGTTTTTCGTTTGCAATTAATAAGTTTATTATTAAATGTTTGTACAGTACTGATAAAAATTTAAAGATGTATTATATCAGTGTAAATGTGTATTTTATTATTTATTATGTCAGAATGTACTTTGTTTTACTTCCTTTCAGTTAACCGAATAAATTTTTTAAAAATAATCTTTTATTTTTGATTTTTCGATATACTCGTGCCCTCCTTGTAGGGTTATCACGACTTTCTAATGGAGCGCCCCCCAGCTTGAGAGACGCTGCTTTATAAATATTTCAAGAACTTTACTTCACTATAAAGTATGTATACATGCATGCAGTAGGCTTAGATAAAATAACGCAAACAATTTTAAAAATATATTTTTTTGAAAAAAGTAATTTTAATAAAAAATCTTACCTCGTCAAAAAAATTCTGCACTAGTTACCAATCGTTGTTTTTACCTTATTATACAGAGAAAATCAACAAATATCATCTATTGATCCACTAGACGATACCAAATTAATTGTACAATTAGTTTAAAGCATCTATGCTTATATGATGTATATTAGGTGATATATTATTAGAATCTATGCTGGTGGTATTATGTGCAGCATTCAGAGACGTGTAACCTTTTTTTCTGCAACGTCGCATCCACAAGCAACTGGAATATCTTCATTATTTTCATTTTCGCAAATAGTCCTACCTAAATAAATTAGAGTTTGAAAAGACTCCCTAAAAACACGCTTTTATGGTGAATCGAACTAAAAAGTAAAAAAAATTAAAATAAGAATAAAATGATTAACGAGAAAATTAATGTCATTGGGCGTGGGGTCTTTTCGTGGGGTAGGACTAAATTTCAATAAAAATCAGTAATGATTAAAACTAAATTTCAAAGCACAAAGTTCTTTAAAAAATTACAAACTTCGCTCTAAAAGTGTATAAGAAAATCTAACAGTTAAACTTGTAGTTATTATGCAGTTATCTGAAGTTAATTGCATATGAATAAACACAAAAGACAGAGGCTTTTCAACTGCTTCTCAGGTTTAAAAAGTCAATATTTATAATTTTATCTATCAGTTTGTACATAAAATATCACTTGAATATTTTTTAAAAGTCCTTTTGACATACTTCTAATTCATAAAATGGCAAATATGTTATATAACTGGAAAGGTCTTGATTTGGAGATTTTAGAAATATCAAAAACCCAAAATAATTTTTTGAAGATTTTTTTTGGCTACTGATTCCCCTTTATTCTTTACCCAATTATAAAAAAAATAGCATGAAATAATTTTTTAGGGAATTTATTAATCTTTATGCATTAATTATGTGTAATAAATTTGATGAATATGAGATGTAAAAATATAGACTATTTTAATTTTTTTCAGATATAAGAATAATATCATAAACATATTTCTAAAAAAATGTATTGCTTATACTCTACCTGTAAAGTAGCTAAATATAATGATAATGACAGTGTAAATGATAAAAGGAAGCGTAATGCATGCCTAAATATGGCAAGTATCACTTTTTGGAATTTGACCAACTTACTATAGCTATTAATTTGTTTTTATTTGGGTAACACTCGTGAATTATAGCTTATTGTATTTTTATTATTCATACATTTAAATTTCTAAAAAGAGTTTGCAGAAAAAAATATATTTGAAAGACAAATTCAAAATTTAAATTTAAAATTCTTTTACACAATCTTCTAATTATTAGTTGAATTTTATCAAATTCTGTATCAGGCGTTATATATTAAGATTCAAAGTGCATAAGTATATTAAATTTAAACATTCAATAATATTAAAAAGGTTTGTTACCCACTCAAGTTCAAGATCACATTTAATTTCAACTGCAATTATTGCTTAATATTGACACGTTTATATAAACAAAAATTGAATTTCATGACATCCTTATTTCATACCATTCACTATTTCGTACTGTATTTATTTATATTATAATCTATATGTACCCCATTAGCGTATTATCACTATTTAAGCATTGTTATTAAAAGCAACATAGTTTGGCATTGCATGAGCTGTATCGATTAATGCAGTGCTTTTCAAACTTTCAATGTTTGCGAATCAATTTTCAATCATAATTTTCATGGCGTCCCCGTCCATGCTATAATAATGCATTGAATACAATAATAATGTACTTTGACGCTAAAGCTACTATACGACTTTAGTTATAAACTGTACAAATTTTCAAGGTAAGTATTAAATTTTGCATATAATTTTCTTTATGACAAGCCCATGACATCATTAGTAATTGTTAAACTTGTTCTAAACTTAGTATTGATGAATTAATGCTCAAATACTGATACAGTACTGATACATTCATAAGTATATTACATCATTGTAAATGTGTAATTTTTGAATCTCAGAATGTATTTTGTATTGATTCCTTTCAGTAAATTAATATTTTTTAAAATCTTTTATTTTTAACTCGAGAGGCTCGCGCCCCCGGTAGGATTATCATGCTCCCTAGAGTGGAGCACTCCACAGTTTGAGAAACGCTGGATCAATGCTTGATTCTTTGACAGGGAAGGTCACTGAAGCGCGCTGAATAAATTCATTGCGGAAGCATGAAGCTTTAAATTTTTTAAGAGTGAATTTTTTAAAGTTGAAGCTCTCTTTCTAGTCTAATATCCTTCTTCCGAAAATTATACACTACATTTGTGACATCTTATTACAATCCTTTGCAAAAGGGTTGATTCTACTGAGGATCTTATAAATGTTTAACAACAGTCCCGAAATACATTCGAATTTTCTATGCACTTCGTTTTTCGATGAGTTGCGAGATCCATGTTCAAAATATACAATTTGGAAAACTTTTTTTCCTGCTTGAGTTGGACTTAGATGAGAAATTCCATGACAATTTTTGAACCATGAATTCTGAAGCAATATTCTCCTCTCCCTGTAGGTGATACAAGCTTTGCAAATGTAAAAGTAAGCAATAGAACATCGTTATACGATCTATAGTTGCTCTTGAAATGCACTGATAATTTGAAACTATACCTTCCATTAATTCGCTAATACTTTCTTTCCTCTTAATTCTCCACTCGGTATACCGAAGCGAATTTATTTATATAGCTCCTTCATAACGGCAATGAGTGTAAAATTATCTGGTGTTCTCTTCAGTCCCGAAATATTGACACCCAGCATTTCAGAAATGCTTTGTTCATTTATGTAGAGTTGTTCTCTGTAACAGCAAGATAAAAGATAATTTTGCTGCATAAAAATTTTCCGTCCGTTAATAATTATATGGCTCTCTCTTACAAATTGTGTCATGACTAAAATTCAACTATTAGTTAGTTTTTTTTTCTTGCACTCTTCTGTCCTGGCTATGTTGTGCCACGTAGTTTCTTTCTTCTTCAGTTTCAGAAGTTCTCCTTTATTTCATTTTTATTCGAGTCACACTTTGAAGCTACACTATTAATGACGGAAATCACAATTCCGAATATTTGGCAAGTGACAAGAATGACTCCTGAGATAGCACCTCATCCTCCAAAGTTTTACATTGCAGCACCGTAAAGACTCTGAGCAAAGATAGACCTGCAGATCTCCTTTCCCATTCCCTAACTGTCTGCTGTATATCGGCAGTAACTCACCTATAACTTTTCTTTTTATTTAGATATCGATAAGGGAATGTGTAAACAAAGTGAAAATAAAAATTATGAATTTTATGCTTTCAAATCTATTTTGATTTCAGCTTGCGAATGAAAAATATTTTAAGTGTTTCAAGTCAATGAATAATTAGTAAAAGCCCACAACTAAGAATAATATTTAGGTTAATAATCTAGATTTTTCGTCACATAAGTTTGCAGAAAGAACGAATACAACAACGAATATAATTATTACAACGTTGTACGTTGTAATAATTCTATTCGATATTACATCATGGGATAAAAAGGAAAGGACATTTTTTTATAGAGAAATAATGCTGGTAGGTGTCAACCCTTTTTTTTTTTTTTTGCTTTATGTTTCATCAGTTGAGACGCAGCGTAATAATTTGAAAAAAAAACAATAGTTTAAGTAAAACTATATAATTTTCAACTACTTATCTAATTTCCTCAGATATTAAGGGGAGTTGGAAACCGGTCTCTTTCTCTATACTGACAATGTTAAATTGGCTATTTTCGATGTACCTTTTTCAAAATCTCTTTTATGTACATGCTTGAAATTTTTCATACTATTAAAGTACACCTCTCTCATTATACTAAAATGAGCTTTTAGCTAATTTTGAATTTTTTTAATAAGTTATGAAATATTTTATCAAACATTGCGAAATTTGATCCATTTTTTACATAAAAAATTTGTAAAAATTAAATTTTTGAGTTTTTTACAAAAAGCTCATTTTAGTATATATTAGATATCATTATAAATAATTCATAAAAAATTTACAAACCTGTGAACAGTAGTTTCTCAGAAATGAGATAAATTGATTTTAATGTATACAGTGAGACTTCTATTCGACTAGGAAATAAAAAAAATAAAAGGCTCAATTTAAAATAAAAGATACATGTTTTGGTTTATATCAGTCGTTACACTTTTAAGCAGAAACAAAGTAATTTGTTTACAATTTTCGCCATTAAAATGGGCGTGGCCCAAATTCAATGATTATTTAAAAATACGTTTTAAGGGCTTCTAAATACCCTAGAGGTTCAAGTAAGGTATTTTTAGAAAGGTTAAAATCTGTACAGTTTGAAAATGTAAAAATCTCAAATTGTCAAAAAAATAAGATTTTAGCTTTCCAACACCCCTTAAAAGAAAAATATTCAAAGATTCAATTGTTTCCTTTAATGTTCCTCTGGGCATTCAAGTTTAAATTTTTGTAATTGCCTGCGGGTGGTGTCACGTAATACGCAAGAGACTCACGCTGCACTACAAAAAATTGCGGATGCACGAATTTTTTAAATTTTACAACTGTGAAATATTTAAGTAAGAGTTTGCCAGTTTTACATTCCAAATTACATCAAAACAAACTACGATAACTTTTAACCCAAGACATGTATTGAAGAAATACTGCGCGTAAAGCTCATGAAGAGTTTATTAGATGAAGAAAGATGAATTAATATTAGAAGAGAGATATTAGAGATATAAAAAAAATTTAATCCTAACTTTTTTGAAGAAAATATTTTAATCTTCAGTCCCATACACAGAAAATATTAACATCCAGATCTTAAGAGTGATTACTTAAGAAAAAAAACAAATAAAATTAATATCAAGAAATTTTTATAAAATTATAAAAAAAAAGTTGCAAAATGATGAATTTTAAAATTTTTACTTTTAATCTGTATCTATACAAACAAATTTTCGTGATGATGTAACAAATTTATTCACGTATCCCACACATGGGAGCAATAATAAAAAGGCAGTAAGTCTTTTTTGATGTTATGGTTACAAATTGGCAATAAGACGTAATTTTCAGTTCAATCAATTACTTCAAGCGCAAAAAGCTTAAAACAACATTACATCTGAAAATTGAAAGAGCGCGTTCGCATTATTTACAATTAAACTAAGCACCAGTGAGAACAGAGTATATGCAAGGATTAATAAACTATGTACAGAACTATACAGGAGGTCTCGATAATTGATGATAATCGAGTACAAGGTGAAAGGTAAGGTCATACCTGCTCTGAGAAGAATAAAAAAAATCCCTCTACACATGACTAAGTGAGGACGAGCACATTTTTGAAAATGTGGAAAATTGGCTCCCTTCATCAGATCATTAGCTACCGTGATCACAAATTTCACAATTTTGCGATCATTTTTTACCAAGGTCATCTTACAGGGAACTCGCTGTCACAAATTGGACAAAAGGTTTGCTGATTTAGTTAAAATTAACTTTGTTTCTATGAGTAAGGGTTTGAAAAAAAGTGTTGCCACCTAAATTTCTATCTCCATAAAACGAAAACTAATGCACACAACCCCAGACAATGTTCTCCAAAGTTAAGCCCATTTAAATACATTTTTAAAATGGTACAACTATTGTTCTTTCCTATGCTTAACAATCGTCTAGAATTTTATTATTTGCAGAACATCTTTATTTTAAAAACACCTCTATTTATACCTCCCATCGCATCATTTGGTACTGTGACCTCAAATTCCACAATGATTTTTTTCACTAACGTTAGCTTTCATAGCCGTGCTATTAATTACAATCACAAATAGAGCAAACCCCTTTGCTGTTTTAGTTAAAATTAACGTTGTTTGAGCGGGTTTGAAAAAATGTCACCTAACTTTTACGCTTCATAAAAAGGAAAATTTTACACACTGCTTTAAAAAAAATTGTTTCAAAACATGGCCCATTTAGTGACAATTCCAAAATGATACAACACTCTCTACATTTCTAACCATAACAATTACGGTCATTTTGTTTTCTTTTACAAAATGACATTATTTTTAAAAACTGAATCTTAGAAGTGGATATTTTAACTTTCATAACTTACATGGATCATCTATGAAAAATCTACATTTAGTGAAGAAAAAACCGTTTTAAATTTCATTTTAAAATCAACACGTGAACGGAAAAGTATTTGGACCGTTTGACTTGCCCCATAGTATAAATGGAGCCAAGTAATTGAATCTTTCTTAAACAACTAGCCAGACTTGCTGGAAGATATGCCACTGAAAATCTGCAGGGACATGTGGTTCCAACAAGTTGGATTGCCAGCCCATTATGCATGTTTTGTGCAGGAGTATTTGAACGTGGATTATCCCGGAAGGTGGATTGGACGTTATGGTTCAATTTCATATACCCAGCTCGTTCACCAGATTTAAGCCGCGTCAATTTTTTTTACTGGAGCTGCATGGAAGAAAGAGTGTATTTTAAATCGGACAAAAATGTGATTGAACTGCGGCTAAGGATTGTTCAAGCAGAGGAGGAAATAAACTCAGCTTATCACTCCCGTCTCATCAAGCGGTCATTTTTAAAAAGATGTAGAGCCTGCATTCGTGTAAAAGGTACATACTTCAAACATTTACTTCAATAAAGTGTTAACATTTTATTTTTAATTGTATTGCTTATTTTGTGTTACATAATTTAATCTCCAGTTTTTTTAAAAATAGTCATTTTGTAACAGAACACAGAATGGCAATAATTGTTACGGATAGAGACGTAGCAAGAGTAATACCATTTTGGAATTGTCACTACATGTGGGACATCTTTTGAAATACTTTTCTTAGAGTAGCATGTAATATTTTTTTTTCTTTTTATGAAGCGTCAATGTTAGGTGGATTTTTTTCAAACCAGCAAAAATTAAGTTAATTTTAACTAAACCAGCAAATGGTTTTGCTTTATTTGTAATTGTAATTAATAGCACGGGTATGAAAGATTACGTTTGTGAAAAAATCACTGCTAAAATGTGGAATTTGCGGATACGATGGAATGTATTAATAGAGGAGTTTTTAAAATAAGAGAGAGAGAAGATTTTCTGCAAATAAAAAAACTCTGTAGCATTGTTATGCATCGGAAAAAACAATAGTTTTACCATTTTGGAATCTTAACTAAATGGGCCAACTTTTCAGAAACTTTCCTGGGGCTGTGTGTTATAACTTCTTTTTATGTAGAATCAAATTTAGGTGATGTATATTTCCCAAACCCCAACTCATACAAATTATGTTAATTTTAACTAAACTTGTAAAGGTTTTTGTCCGACTTGTGATTGCGATTAATAGTACGGTCATGTAAAGTGATGTTAGTGAAACAATCATCTTAAAATTGTTAAGTGTGTGGTCATAGTTGCAAATGATGTGCTGGTGGGTATCAGTTTTCCTTTTCTAGAAAATGTGCTCGTCCTCACTTAACCAAGAGCAGGGTAATTTTTTTATATATATTTTTCCAGAACAGGTATGACTTCACCTTTCGCCTAGTGGACGATTATAGTCAAATATCGGTACACTATGAATAAAAAACATGTCTATTCATAAAAAAAGTTTTTCTTGATGATGTAGTAAGTTTATTTATGCTTAAGATTTAGTCAGTAAAATTGATCTTAAAAAGTTGAATTTAACTATACAAGAGCACCAAGAACTAAGTTTGCGAAACAAAGTACAAATGGAGAATTGTAAGTAGTAATTGTAAATGAAATATTTGCTATTTTGCATACACGTATAGGTTCTGGCGAAAAAAATGGGCTATCTGATGAATTGTTTTTTATGTGAATTTCGTCCGGAGGGAAGAATGGAATAATTAAAAATGACCAAAATAATAGAAATCTTTATATTTTCTTCCTTCGGAATCTCTATAAGATAAACCGCATTACAGGGAAAGGAAAATATCTCATTTTTAACTACTGTAGTTTCAACTATATGTGATTTCCATTTTAACTGTTTAAAATGGACTCATTGGGTTATTCTCGGTCTTTTGCACTTTGACTTGTTAATACTTTAAGCCAGGGGTGAGCAGATTTTTACATGATACGGTCTACTTCTAATTTTTAGAAGGTTATGCGGTCCATCCGGTGGTATAGATGTAATGTACTAAAAATGCCATCATAACTTATATTCTGACAATAATAAATGTAAAACATGCATTAATATTCATAACTACAATATAAAAAAAAAAACGCTTAAAACTACTTTTAAAGCAAAACGCAAGATACAAACATAATAACACCCAAAAATTAAAGAATATCACATGACGCATTTATTATCAAATAATTCAAAATACATTAAAAAATAAGTAATTTTCATTTAAAATTATTTCTCGTATAGTCAGTTGAAGACTTAGTCTGCCTTCTGTTCACAAATCTTGAATATATCTCGGAATATACTCGATACACACACTACTAACTACTAATCTTGCACTGGATTCATAGTGGTCGTCTGTAAAACTGTAACAATATGTTGCCTTAATTATATTAATCGTTGAAATTGCAGATTCACCCAGGTAGGTCAGTCACATAGAATGTGAAAAGCCAATTCTCCAGTCTAGCTGCCGTCGTTGTTCTATAAATATGTTTTTTTAGTATGCACCTCTTAGCTTTCTCTTAGTAAAGGCGGTCGTCCCCCAAATGTTTTGGTGGTCCACCGGTCCAACGCGATCGACTTAATGCCCACGCCTGCTTTAAGCGGTCCCTGAGAAGATCGTTGGACATACATACCTACATTTATTTACTTCTTAATACTAGCAAAAAGGATAATTAGGTGAATTTTGCTTACAGGGCGGAGTGTTCCTTCAGATTTTGGAAAAAAAATTCTAGTTAGAAATTTATTTTTAAATAAATGGGATTAAAATCTAAGAGATTCAAATGAGATAAGTTATGATAGCAAGATTTAATCTGATATTACCTGCGGGGATTTTGAAATCTTTAAGAGGTTATGGAAGGAGTTTCTATTACTTATTATGTTATTAATCAACTGTTTTCTTTCATTAATGTTAAGAGAATAGGGACTGAAGAGAATTGGGATTGTTAAAGATGTAAGGTTTTAACTTTACGACAGAACTACGAAGACAGTAGGACATTTTACATCAATAAAATTGTAAGAGGATGGTTAAGAAATATGACAAGAGTATTCGAGTATGATTTCTAGTGCCAGAATTATTCCAGAATGCAGCACTATAGCTCCCGGAATGTTATTCTTAGAGCATATTATGTTTAAAAGAAATAATGTGGTGTATAGTAATTTTAGGCCCTTGTTTTCCATTGAAAAATGGATTTTGTCTAAGCATTATATAATCTAAATTTGTATATTACCTTGATGTGATGTAACGTACTAATTTTTTTATCTAAGTTTTTATTTTTAATATGTTTATTTCAGTTCTATTTATGTGTAAATATACATTTCTTGCATGGCATCTACCTGTATAAAATTATTTTCTATTATTATTAGCAGGCCATTTGATAAAGAAGTAAATATTTTATATCTCTACAGGATTGTACAGGCTTAAGAAACCTTTGTTGAAGAGGTACAACAAGAATAAAACATTGTCCCCAATCTTGGGCACATCAGTATATATCACTCAATCAAATGGGATTCATGATTCTTTCGGAAATACCATATTTATTTTGGAGTACTAAAAAATTTGAGAATATGTAACAACCTAATATTCAACAGGTAAGTAGGATATAGTAGTTATCGTATAATGCTGTTTCTAGACTTTATATTTTATATTCGCCTTTTTTAACTAATAAATAAGTCACCAAAGGATGCCATGAATTCAGTTAATTCTAAGGGAGACTTTCAACAATAAAAACTTATCTCCCTGAGATCTAGAGGAGAAAAAAATAACATTCTCTCTCTCTTATTGAATTTTGTTTCTGTAATTAACGAACGCAATCATGATTCTAAATGCATAGTTTAAAGACTTAAGATAACCGAACGTGACATAATGTGTTACAGAGTAAAATTTTTTGAAGAAAAAGAAGAAGAAATATAGTACAATGTATAGTCCACGGTGATTATAGTTAATGTTCCAAAACGCTATATAAAAGAACTACTGATCAGAATGACGTCAAATTGAAACGGAATATTATTGAAAACGGAGGAAAGCACATGAAATAAGAAAAAATTAATTGCAAATTTTGTTACGTAAGCCCACCCGCCATGACAAGGTCAAATAGCATCGGATGGGAAAAATCAGTTTTTAACTGTCCCTAGGCCAAAAACCGCTTAAAAAGCGCTCATCAAAGTTGATTTTAAATTTTGTGAGAATGGTACAAAACATGATCAACATGGGGTCCACTGTTGTCTGCAACAAGTTTAGATCGAGAAACAGCATGTTTCACAACTGATCGAAGTGTCTTCAGGGGATGCTGCGCAATGCGTGACTTCAATTCAGATAAGTGTGCAATCAGAGCTCCGAAAACAATAACTTTTAGATAGCCCCACAGCGAGCAGAAAATCATGTCTTCGGGGAGGCCAGGCTGTAGGGAAATGGCTGCTGATGACTGTAGCATTTCCAAAATGGCCCTTCAGCAGCTGCTTCACTGGATTTTCAGTGAGCGGAGGAACACCATCTTTCAAAAAAATGATCCCATCCTCACAACCATGCTGTTGAAGATCTAGAATGAAGTGGTTGCGCAAAATACGCATGGTACTGACCAGTGACGGTAATGGTAACTAGAACAAAAGCTCTCTCCTTGGAAAAAGTATGGCCCTATGATAAAAGATGCCGTAAATCCGCACCCCACATTGACTTTTGGTACTGGTTGAGTTGCAAGACGATTATCTGTTGCCCATATTCAGCAATTCTGTGTATTTAAATATCCTGTCCGATGAAAATGGGCTTCGTCTGACCGCAAAATTTTCCACAGCCATTCATTGTCCATTTCCATGAGTGGAAGAAGTTCTAAATCAAAAGTCTATCTTGCTGGCTGGTTGGAGGAAACGACTCATGTACATGGCTAATTTTAAGCGGATAGCAAGGCAGAATGTTTCGTAGAATTTTGTGCATCGTGCTCACAGGCCTGTACAGCGTTCTGAAGATTCTCCGAGCACTGTACGGTTGTAAACCACCGCTCGACTCCTACTGCACTGCTGTGGCCACTTCTTCAACTACCTCCGAGTTAACTTTTTTCCTCCTTCTACTAGAATGCACATGAAAAGAACCTGTCTCTTCGAATTTTTGAATCATTTTCTCCATAACCTTGGCAGCAGTCATTCGATCAATACCTTGAGCGTTCGGAACTTCTGCAGAGCTGTTGGCCATTATTCTTGTAAAAAAAGGTTCACATAAGCAGAGCGCAATCTTTCAATGAGAAAATCAAGGCGAAATTCTCAGACATGAAATGAGGAAAAGTAGATTACCCGGCGTTTTTATAACATTTCAAATGAGTCTGGCGAGTTCATCTACATATACTGACAATTACAGCGCTAAATGTTGATAAAATTTGGAACTAATTTTTTTCTTATGTCATACGCGTTCCCCTTCTTCAATGATATTCCATTGAAATTTTATGTCATTCTGATCAGTGGTTTTTTCTTATAGCGCTTTGAAATTTTGTGCAATATACACATAACAAAGAATATAGTACGATTCCACAATGTTTTGATTATTTTTTCATAAAAGCACGATATTATTAATGCCATTTTTTGTTATATATATAAATATTTAAAAGATATTTTAAGTATATACATTTGTTAACCTTTGAAATCGTTATAAAATGAAGTGCACTGAATTAGAGATATCCATCTACTAACGATTTGGGCCTCCTATCGCCTTGATAACGGCTGCCAAATGACGAGGCATAGATTCAACCCGTTTCTGGAAACGTTCCACGGGAATGACGAGCCAAATATTGGCTAAAGCTGTCCATAATTCACTAAGGTATATTAGACCTGTGTGATGGCCTTTCACGCCTTGTTCCAAAACAGCCCAAATATGCTTAATAACATGCAAGCTTGGGCTACTAGGTGACTTATTTATGACAGAAAATTCAGGGGAATGCTCATCCAACAAGCCAGTAACCAACCGGGACTTGTGAGAGGTACAGCTGTCTTGCTAGAAAACTCCATTTTCATGTAGATAACAGAACAACATAAACGGATAGAGCTAATAACCCAACAACTCTACGTACACGCACCAAAGATTCCTATACAGTGCTACGAAAAAACACCACAGACCATAATTGAGCCACCATGCCCTTGTACAGTTCCAGCCTGGCATGCAGTATCCATGACTTCATGAGCCTGATGTCATTTTCTCAATCTCCCGTCAGCGTTCAGTAGCTGGAATCGAGACTCATCACTCCATGATTTTCATTTTCAGTCCTTTACACTCCAGTCTTTGTGCTCTCTTGCCCTGGCAAGATGTGCAGCTTGGCCACGAGCATTGAGCAATGGTACTCTCGTAGGTGGATGGCTCCCGAAGCCTATACGGTAAAGCCAGCGTTGCTCAGTCCTTTTACTGACCGTACGATTGGTATCATCATTCATCTGGATGGAAATTTGAACTAAGGTTTGGCTTCCCTGGCTACGTACAATACGCCTGAACAATACACCTACGTACAATACGCACTGTCAAGACTAATTTTCCTTTGCAGTTTACCCGATCGCTACTTTTTTTGTCCACCATCCATGTGTTCTTGATACTCTCTTAACACTGTTGACCTTGAAACTCCTACCTTTCTGACGATATCGGAAATTGAATGGTCCATGCGTCACGAACCAACGATTTGCTCGCTATTGAAGGCGTCTAAATCAGCCAGTCTACCCATACTGGCAATTCCAACAACTAATTCAGAACACTCACAGTACGTGCTACATGTGCAGTTTTCACTGAGCCCTCACTTGCGCACAAATGATGCACAGAGCTACACAATTTCATAGCCCTTGCTATCTTAACTCAATGGCACTTCTATGTATATTCTAACGTTATATTTGCTATATGATCATATTATCTTTCATTTATAAATGTAAAGATATATATTTATAAATGTTGTACGCGCTGTACTATTTTGTAATCTTAACTTACAGCAACAGTTCTTTAATTTTCCTTAAATTAAAAGTTATGTTTAAGCTTTAGTGCTAAAACTTAATATGTATGAAGGTATCTCGCAGCTATGTGTGAATTCTTCATCTTTATTTTATTGCAATAAAGGTAATGATATATTCTTATACACACAGATTTGTGTCTCAAATATATCTACATTTTTCTTCAACATAAGTACAATATATTCGTACATAATCACAAAATTACTGGTGACTTTCTATGAAAACTTTCCGAAATTATATCGCATCTAATTCAAATTACTGTTGCTTTTTTATTACATTATATTTGAACAAGATATCGATATTCACTCCCCAGAAACTTTTAAACAATAAATTTACAACGAAAACGCAGATTACAGGTATTTTATTAATTTGTCAATAAAAATAGAATCAGTTTAACTCTTGAGTCTTAGAGAACTAGATATTTTTTTTATATTTAAGTAATTTTTATAAAATGAATAAGAAATCAAATAATGAAATATTAAAAGCGATTTACCAGTACAGGCTTCTTTGCTGAAATTTTATCAAAGATTTCATCGGTAGCCTTCAAAAATTTAAAATGGCATAATTCTAACTCTCTCATTGTTGTTCCCATTGACGTTATTCTTGATATCTAAATCTGATAGCATTATATTTGGTTTTATTGGAAAAAATTGATAAAAATGCTTGAGATTTTTAAAAATTTTGCTAAATTATAAGGGAATAAGAATGGGCATTTATATATACATTTTACATATATTTTTCATTTATTTTAAAATTCAAATATGATTGCAACAATTGTTTTCATAATATAATGATGAATTGAATTCCTACTAAAAAGGAAATTTTAAAAATCATTACGTTTTATAGCATATTTCTCTTTTGTTATTTTGAAAATCTATGGATTTTTTTCAATTTATCACAAATTGGTTAAATTAGTACATCGCTTACTTTTGTCTTAAAATAAGAATTATATGTAAAAATTCCTCTAAAACTGAGCAATAATGTGATATTAATTCAAAAGTATTTGAAATGCATTTTGTGTAAGATAGTTTTTGAAACACAATGAGTTCAGAAGGATCCGTTTTATCAACTCTGAAGCCGGATATACGAACAGATTTAAAACATTAAAATCTCATTATTATTTCCTATTTTCCTGGTAGCATTAAGTATAACCTCGAGTATACTAAAATTAAATTCAGTCACGCGTAAAAAATTAAAAACAAATTTACGTTTATAAAAGCACAATACTATATTACTCGGGATGAAATATAAGAAATATATGCAATAAAAAATAAAGTAAAAAAAAACGAGTCTTAACATTAGTCGCCTATGACGTGTAACATCTGTCATGTTATCGTGGTATAAATACGCAATATTAACTTACGCAATATAAAAATTTTAATCGGGTACGATTAGAAATAATTATTTATCGAATAATTATATATTTTATGAAAATTGTATTTAATTAACAAAAGGAGTAAAAAAAATGCAATATTTTATCAAAAATAATTATTCTTGTTCAATTTGGGAAAGAGTAGAGACAATAGACTTATGATAACTAAAATATGACGCGTATACTTGTGATTTCAAAGTATTTAAAAACCGTAGAAAAACAGCGTCAATAACAGTACCACTGTTAGCAGTCGAAACATTCTAATTTGTGTTCATTTCGAGCTTGAGTTATCATTCATAAAAGCTATGAGCGGCTCAGATTTTGGTAAACTGAAGCTAAAGTTAAAACCACCACTCAAAATCAGGGTAAGGGAGTGATAATTTTTTTAAAAGAGCAGAACCAACTTCGTTATATAATAAAAGTACAAAATGCCGGAAATCTTTAATTTTTTGTAACCGTTTGATTCGTAGAAATATATACGACCACCGAAATCACTGTTTGCCCATTTTCAAATAAGCATTCTGCCGCACTTATATCCCCCAATATTATTACTAATGGATTTAGAGTCAAGCGCTCGAGTGCTTGATGGCTACTAGAGTTGGACCCCCATGCGAGGGCAGTGAAAAGACACAGCCACGCACTCTCATTGGTCAAATCAAGTAGCGTGTGCTTACGTCACATCCTGTTACACGCATCCGTCCCTTTTCTTGAAATCACTCCCAACAAATATCCAGCAACCGAGAGGAAAGATGTTACACATCAAAAAACTTTCCTGTATAAACTTTAATTTTAGCATAAAAAAGTGGAAAATATATTACTGTAAACTTTTCTTGATTCTGAAGAATTATCTAGTTACTATGATGAGATTATTAATATATAAGCTCCTGCTCAATTTACAGAAACTATTATAAAGAAAGCATATTAATAAATCTATGTGATATAACTCAATATTTCGTTTTTTGATTTTTTTATATTAATTTGAAAAATGCAATTATTACAAATGGTTATCAAAATAATAGAAACATCTGAGAATAAAAGTGACATTTTTGAATGCGCTTCATAAGCATTTAAGTACAATAATGACTACCAGTGTTTTTAATTTTTTTTTTTTATAAATGGAAATGTATGTAAATACTCTGGTAGTATGTGGCAGCTCTATTGAAGTTCTATAAATCTTAGGTATTTTTCAAAAGCGTGAAAATTTGGACCTCTCGGATTTTCAAAGTGGTCAAATTGTAGGATCCCACCTAGATGGAGCTAAACATGTGAAGGCTCTATCCGCGATCTTCTCACTAATAGTCTTCTTGGGAAGTTTTGATCCTTAAAAGTTATTTTATTAGAAAGCTGCCTCCGAAGAAGAGAACGTGAACATTCAAATTAAGATTACTATATAAGTGTTTTTCATACTGTGGGGGTGCGCAGCCTAGGGGGGGCGCAAGTATTTTGAAAAGACGAAAACAAAAGATAATTTTAGGAAAATTATTTATTTACTGATAGTAAACAAACAAAGTACACTTTGACATAATAAAAAAATAAAGTGCACATTTTTACACTGATATAATATACACTGCTGGACAATTGCTAAGGACGGATCACAAATTGCTATGTAGCATAACATTAAGCGAGACATGAGACCTAGTAGGATAAAATATAGTTGCCACACTGTTCAGACATTAGAATAAAGAATATTTATTGTTCTGGAAAGTACAAAAGCTGTGAAACATCTGAAAGAAAAAAAAAATGTTCATTTGATCTGCGTACGGAGAAATGGAAAAATGCATCTAAAAGTCAGCAGGCACCTTAAAGAAAGGTATCAGTACGGGATATGTCCACCGTGGAGTGTGATGCAACATTCCACACGTCGTACCATACTTTGCACAACATTAGCCAGCAGATGTTGAGGCAATTTATCCCATTCCTCTGTGAGTGCACGGATGAGGGTGTTCTTGTTTGTCGGAGGATAGTTTCGACCAGCAACTTGCCTCCCCAAAGCATCCCACACATTTTCAATGGGGTTTAGATCTGGAGAACGCGCTGGCCATACGAGACGTTGAATACCCACGCTGTCTAGACAATCCTGAACAGCGAGTGTTCGATGACATGTTGCGTTGTCGTCCATAAAAACAAATTTATCACCGACAGCACCACGGAAAAGACGAACATGAGGAAGTAGAACTTCATCAATGTATCGTTGGCCCGTCATAGTCCCATTCGCAACCACATGTAGGCGCGTGCGGCCATTGATCATGATGCCGGCCTACACCATGATACTGCATGTCGGATATCGGTCCTTTTCCTGGATATTTTCTGGACGATAAGCAGTACCACTCTCGCGCCAGATCAGTTGGCGTCTACAATCCGATGACAGACTGAACCTACTCTCATCTGAGAATAGTACGCATGCCCAGTCCTGTTCAGTCCAATTGTGATGCTCACGACACCATTGCAAACGGGCAGTACGGTGCTGTCTGGTCAATGGGACACACTCAACAGGTCTGCGTGCGTATAGTCCTCCTCCCCTCAAACGTCTGGCAACAGTTTTTCGGGAGATCTGCCTTCCTGAGGCAGCAAGAAACTGATTTGCCACCTGCTGAGCTGTGGTGCGCCTGTTCCTTTTTGCTGATAGGACGATATATCTGTCTTCTGCAGGCGTCGTACTTCTAACACGACCTCCCCCGTGCCGTCTACTACACATTCCAGTAGTTTTAAATGACTTCCACAGCCGTGAAACAACGCTGTGAGCGATGTCGAACTCCCTGGCAACATCTGTTATTTTTCGCCCTTCTTCGATCTTTCCAATAATTCGGCCACGCATAAAATCATCTATGTGATATCGGGAAGACATACCAAAAATTTTAAGTTCGTCTATTAAATCTTTCCTGTAAAACTTTGACTTGAAACAACAACTGTCCACACGCGTCAAAACCTTTAACGCTCTTATGAACGCTATCACGTGATGAACAGACGTGGAAAAAAATTGCATATATACTCATACTTCTTCTTACTAATATCCCGCACTTATTCTAATTTTCCACATTTTGCTTCCTTTCATTTTGTGGTTGCTATGGATGATAGTGTTA
Source organism: Trichonephila clavipes (assembly GCA_019973935.1). Taxonomy (NCBI): domain Eukaryota; kingdom Metazoa; phylum Arthropoda; class Arachnida; order Araneae; family Nephilidae; genus Trichonephila; species Trichonephila clavipes. The sequence goes on along the minus strand of BMAU01019579.1, from coordinate 290,307 downwards.
TCCGTCCTTAGCAATTGTCCAGCAGTGTACTTATAAATAAATCAATACTGCGAATTGTGTTTTATAATTAATTCCATAATACTAAGTTGAGAATAATTTTAATAGCTACAAGTGACCCCATGGGCTTGTCATATTTAAAATTATATGCAAAAATTAACACTTATCTTGATAATTTGTACGGTTTATAATTAATCCCTAAAATGCAGATTAAAAATTACTCGATTATCTCCTCGATACCACCTTTTAAGATGTAGACGAGCATATGTGGTGTATTGAAAGGGGAGTTAGAAGAGGAACATATATAAATAAGCGAATTCTCTAAAATAAGTAAATCCTTCGCTAACACTGTCAAGGTTGAATTCCAAAGCCTTCAGAATAATTTTATGGTTTGCAGTTCACTGAAAATATCGTACTTCAGAAAGACATATATATACGTCTAGGCATTAACGTACTGACTGAGCCGGGCATTTACATATGCTGGAAGCACTTTAGAGATTAAAGTTTTATTATAGGTTTAGCGTCAACGCATAGTATTATTGAGTTCAATACATTGTTATTGTATGGAAGGGGGCGATGAAAATTATGATTGAATATTGGGTCGCAATTATTGAAAGTTTGAGAAGCCCTGTACTATATAAAAGCTAGGCTTTCAGGTTTGAAAGATAGGTATAGAGGAGCAGTGATGAATCCTATTTAAAGTGTGGCGAAGATATTTAGAAATTCAAAATTGTAATAATTAAGGTGACGATCTGTCACTTAAACTTTAATCTAGATTAGATAGTTAGGAAGTCAGGGTAATTGAATTGAAGTAAGTGTTACAAGTAATTAAAGTCTTCTCATATCTCGCGTACCTCTATAATTGTCTTCATATTGATTAACTGGGTACATCTCTTAGTTTTGATTGGTCGAACGTGTTTTGGTTTGTTCGGTAAATAAATTTAGTGATTTTGAATATGGCTAGCTTTCCTTCCCTTTCTCCCACACCTTTAAGCGCGAGACTTTTACAACCATCTTAACGTGTAGGTGTTTCTAGAGAAACGGTGTCTAAAGTTATGGCAGCATAAACACACAGACAAGACAAGCTCGACAAAGTAAAATAGTGGATGGTAAGAGAAGCTCAATGAAGGAGACCTACGGGTATTGAAGTGAATTCTAATGTCTAAGAAGAGAACAACTGCAGCAAAAGTAATCGCAGAGCTCAATCAACATCTGGATTCTCCAGTGTCAATGGTTACAGAAAGAAGTTGTCTTCATAAGCAGTACATCTACAGCAGAGCAGCAATTCACAAGTCACTTGTCGCAGATGTCAATGCCAAACCTCGTCTACACTGGTGCCACACTCACAAAACCTATGTAGTCGATTGATAAGTTTAAGAAAGTAATATGGTCTTACAAATCCTCTTTCCCATTTTTCCTTACAAGAAAATTACGACGCTTGGAGGACACCTGCACAAGCGTATCATCGTGATTGTCTCCTTATAATTGTCAAGCATGGCGGTGTATTTGTCATGATAAAGCTGTGTTGTGGTTTTCTCCTGGACCAATCCTAACTCTGAAAGGAAGGAAGGGGAAAAGAACTACAGAGAATCTTGACGATTCCAATTTGTATTTATTACATGCTACACTATACTAAAAAAGAATTATGTATAAATCTAAAGTGTTTCCATTATTTGCATAATCACCTGTATATTATATCATAATAGAAATTGAAAGAAATACAAATTATACTTTTTTTACTCGCAACAAACTGAAATTAAGTGAAAAGTTTTGTTTAAAATTTATATTTTTTTCATAATTATGTGGTATATATATGATAGTAAATAAACTTGATTTTTATTCTTAAAAATTTTTTTACGCAAGACACACACACACACATTGATATCTCTTCAAACATTTTAAATTATATATTCTACAGAATAAAACCAGTTTCAAAATAATATATGTTTCAAAACTATAAGCAATATTCAAAATAGAATACATAAGCTTTGGTTCTTTTTTCTTCAAGATAATTAGAGTCCATTATCTAATTTCAACTGAGACTTAGTAATGGGACCGTGAGTTTTCATCGGTGTACAAATTGGCGAACTATCAATGCTATACGTGGCCGCGGTAGCCTAGTGGTCAACATGACGGACTCATGGCTGACGGGTCATGAGTTCGAGCCTAGTACCACTGAAGATCCACCGTGCATAGAGGCCAATGCATGTTAAATACCTCGGGGCTTAAACGTCCTTCCGTTGGTGTGGTGTGAAAGCTTGAAGAGGGAGTTTCCAGCTCAAGTGTAGCTGAAGAATGAGGTTAATATTCACTCATTCACTTACTTACCAACGAAACAAAAGTCCAGATGATTGTGGAATTCTGGGACATTCTAGACTTTATTTAAGTTTGTTGGAATGTTATAAAGTAAACAAATTTATATTATATATATATATATATATATATATATATATATATATAAATTACACATATAAACATATATGAATGAATTTTGCTTTTATCTATCATAAAGAAGCAGGGATTTTTAATATTACAGCTTAGATTTAAATTTGAGATTCCTTGATACGCTGAAATAGATTAATTTGAAAATTATATATAAAAGGACATTTTTATGAGTAACATTATTATGACTTATTATTATTTATGACATTAATATACAAACTATTATTATATTTATGAATAACATTATTTGTTGCGATATTTTTTTTAAAAAAAGTCACATACTTTAGATAATCGGATAGGCTACATAAACGTAATTTTAGGTACTTTTTTTGAATTTAGAGAGAAACAATAGAATATTCAAAAACCAATGAGATTAATTCAAAAAAGAATCAGAGACATAAAAAAATATTATTTCCATTGTTGAGCATATATTGAAAATATAAATGGATATTGTAACAACAAATATATACTACTATATAATTATGGTTAAGGTTTTATCCATTGTGTAAGAAGTACACAGATTTTTCTTATTTTACCTAGTATTGCATATAGCGTTTCATAAACGTATTAAAATGATGAGGTTAAAATGTATCTATTTGCCGTAAAGCTATTGTCTAAAAGGAATTTGTCTGGATTTTACGACTTCCAGCATTTAACTGTTGACTAATTTTGACTTGGTGTTTGTCACGACATCTGATTCATTACTTTCTTTTAAAAATGAAATTAAAGTTAATTATATTTTAGGAAGACATGTTATTCATAAATTTTCCCATTATTAACAATATTGTGTTGAAAGTATTACAGATATACAGTTTTAAGCATCCTTGAAATCGTTTCAGTAGCAAACAGCGGAAAGTTAGAATATAAGGGCTTGAATAACCTTTAGAAAGATTTAAAAGTTGTTATACTGTAAGCAATCAGTCATGCCTTATGGTTTTTCTCCTTCCAGTTGAATATCACAATTTAATCTTCCTTTGTTACTGTTACTTCTTTATGAAATTTTTTTTAGATAAGAAGATTATTGTATTTTCATCTCGTTGTGCACAATATGGGAGCTATTGAGGATCTCACTGGAACACAAAAAAAGAAAATTGCTGAAGTAAGTTTTGCATTTATTTTATCAACATTTTGAATCAATATTTTATTTCAATATAACTAAAATTTTTAAATATTTATTTTGAGAACAAAATCATCACAAATTTTCATCCATCATATAAATGAATAAATAAATATTATAGTTGCATTTTCTTTTGAAAATATTATTTTTGTAAAACGTAAAAATTGATTTAAAGATACGATTATAAATACCAATATATTGTTTAAATAGTTTATAGAATTTTTTTAAAAAATTGAAGCGTTTTTGATTTATTGACAGCAAATTTGAATTGTAAAAATATTAATTGTAAGTAAATATACACTTAATCACTGTTACGGAATTTGAAAGTATTAATTTATTAATAACGATTATGAATGAAAATAATAATAAAAGTTTAAAAAAATTATGTGTTCTAATAAGTAGTATATTTCTAAATGTAATTTAAGAATTTTGTGTGTGTGTGTGTTTTTTTATTATTTATCTGGGTTCTCTTTTCGGAGTTTTCATTTCATTCATCCTCATAACTTGCTCTTAGTCGACTTCATTTTCACTAGAATAAAGGAACTTAAATGTTTATTAATAATAAAGTCTTCTGCAGAATATTATATAGATATATTCAGGTATTATGAATTTCAATAACAAATTCCAGAAGCCCCCTTTTTATAGTATATTCATAATATAATTAATTGAATGTTTATAAATATACAGTTGGACCCAATTTACCGAACCTTTATTTAATAAAGCGCTCGTTTTAATGAATTTGTCCCTTGTACGATTTTTAAATAGTATTATTCAGAAATATATTATATATGTAAAGATCCCCGATTTCATATATGTAATACACTAATCTCTGAAAAAGACAAATTGAAAAGAGTCCTGCTGTCATCACTGAATATGAAAACAAAACAGCGTAAAAACAATCGCTTAGGAGGAAACCGCTATTCAACGAATGGCTGCATGTTAATAGATTTCCAGGTAACCAATGATAAAAATGAGTTCGAGGCAATTATACACCAGCATACCTGTATTGCTGTATGGAGCTTTAAGCTGACCAGTACTAAATGAACAATAAAAGGATATTGCAAGATAACTGCATGTCCACTGTTTCTTGATTAGCCAGTTGCGAAACTAAATTCTAACAACTGGTTCAGCTTTTTCAAAACATATTGAAGGCAAGTCTAGGGTTATCACTTCCTCAGATAACTCATAATTTCGACTTAAAACAGTTTGTAAAAGGATCTAACGAGCAACTCCATCTTCCTTGAATGCTTGAAACTGCATGAACGATGTCTACCGTTACTGAACACCTCACTTTTCGTCACAAGAAGGCGCAATGGAATAAAGCTCATAATAACGTTAACTGGGAAAAAAATCAGTGAAGGTTATTTGTATGCACTGGCTAGTACACTTGTGTACACTGGCGCACACAACTTCCCTTTAGAAAGAGATTCTTGGCGCGTTTACATATAGAGAAGCGTTAACTCTCAACATCTACGACCTAACACACGGGAAATTATTGCAGAAGCGGGTGCTCTTGAATGGGAAATGTATATTTAGGTGGACGCATGGGGATTTCTTTATGAATTGTCACAAGGAAATCTCAATGATCTCAAATATAAACACATCATACTGGATCCTATATTTCAATTGATTATTCATCTGTTTCTTAATCATGAAATTATCGCTGTCTCATTAATCGATCAGTGCACAGATTTCTTGAAGAAGAAAATGCAGTTCAAATGGAATAGCAAGTATTCTCTCCCGACTTTAATCTCTTTAAGTTTGTACAAGAAAATGATGTTACAATTCATGTTAATGACCTCCAAACCTTTTCTCAAACTCTACATGAGCCTAGAATGATTAATGTGATCATTGCTATAGTTGATAAACATTATGAAAATTTTCTATCAACCCTGCATTGGCGTTCAGAAGAAGAATATCCATTACTGAGATTTGATTTTTCAATTCCTACTATTAGTTCACACTCTCCCTTTATATTTATATATATAAATTTAATATATATATATATATATATAAATTTAATATATATATATATATGAATTTAATATATATATATATATATATATATATATATATATAAAATTTAATTTATATATATATATATATATATATAAATTTAATATGTATATATATATATATATATATATATATATATATAATTTAATTTATATTTATATATATATATAAATTTATATATATATATAAATTTAATATGTATATATATATATATATATATATATAAATTTAATATGTATATATATATATATATATATATATATATATAAATTTAATTTATATATATATATAAATTTAATATATATATATACATAAAAATTTAATTTATATATGACAGGCTCCAGGCCTGCTGGTAAAAAGAGAGGGCATCATCTTCACAATATTCCTTTATTACGCTTTCATCATATATAATCTAACATGGCGGACCTTTTGCCGCGCAACCGGGTGTTATCAAATACAACATCTCAGCGAGGAGACACCAGCCAAGTCCTTTCTAGTATGCGTTCGCCTTCGTCAGCGCTCGTTGCTCCTTTTAACAGGCTTGTTTACTCATAAATCCTTACGCGATGGTAAAGAGTTCGCTCTATTTTCATTTATTACTTCCTTAATTTTGAACCTAAACTTTTCAAACCTGACAAATTTCCCCCTCCGCTGAAGTCTGGCACAGCCAGATTGGCCATTTCTGACTGGCAAGTCCCCAGGGAAAAATTATATTTCAATTATATCAAATTCCCCAAATGTAATAAAAATCTAGAAGATATAATAATTGTGTAAAAGAGTGGGCTGGTGAATCCTAACATGTACAAAAAAAATAGCAATAATGAATAACAAAGTATCAAAATTTGGTATAAAACTTTTGTGTTACATAGAATTGTTTTCTGAAAAATATCACACATCTAATACTTCCACTATGACTATAATAATAATGACGTTAATAAAAAACAACATAAGATAAAGATAATTCACACTAGACATTCAAAAATATAGTAGTACTAAACAACATAACATAAGATCAAGTGGAATTCTCACTAAATGTGCACCAATAGTAAACAATGTTAATAAAGTGATAAATGTTGAAAAGTTACAAGTACTTCAAAATGGTATTGAATGTTGGAATAATGAGTACATAAATACATAGAAGAATAGGTATAGAGTAAATAACATGGTTTTAGGAATAATGGTAAAGTAAGTACATACAAAGAATAGATATAAAATAAGTAATAGCAAAATGAGTTTAGGAGTAATGGTAAATACATAAAAAAAACATATATGGAGTAACTAACAACAACATGATTTTAGGAGCTCCCAAAAAAGAAAAGATTACATAACTATAACACAGAAATTTATCAAAATAAACACGACATCAACATTATATCAAAATATCACTAGAAATATAAAATGCAAAGAAAAATAAGGGTATTTCAGATATATCAAGTACAGGTAAAAGTTCAATCAATGTAATGTTTCACAGTCCTGTCTTGGAAAAATCATAGTTCAATGTTCATCATCCAATTATTGTTTATCTCACAGTTCTTCTGTTTATTATTAGAATCTCTACTCAATCAACTCATTTCAAAAACATACAACCATAATAAAATCTTCATAACATCACATACTATATTTTAACTTTCAGAATATACTCTGATCACAAATAATCACAATGAAATTACTCTAACACAATGTATCGTAAAAATGACCTCATCACAATGTTTTCATACAGTCCATAATTCAGTTATTTTTTTTTAAATAGTCTTCAATAATGTGTTCATTATGAATAAAGATACAATACAAATTCAATTACATTAAATTTTGATTTTCATAATGTAAACAAGTCTTAAATTCAAATTACAATGCACTTCTTCCCCCAATGTTTGAGAAAACAAACTCTATAACAAATATAAATAAGAATTTAGCATAATTGGAAATTGATTTTGAATGAAATGGTTTTAATCTTGTAGAATGAACAATATCTGTTAATTTTCCTGTATATTGATTTGGTTTATCTATTTCATAAGTAACATTTGAGAGTTTCCTGACAACTTTAAAAGGACCATTATAAGGAGATTGAAGTTTACTTGAATTAGGGTATGAGAAATTTTGATATAAGACTAAATCTCCAACTTTAAATTTTGCATCAACATAATGTCTATCATACCTTGTTTATTTATCTTATGATGCTTAATTGTTCTGTTTACTGCAATTTGTCTAGCTTGTTGTATAGGTGGATAGTTTAATTTTACTTGATTAGGTAATGGCGAATCATATGGCAAAAGTTCCAAACATTAAATATGCAGGTGGAAAGCCAGTAACATCATGTGGCGAGTTATTGTATTCATATGTAACTTGTTCTAATAATTTTGTCCAAGGAGTTTTTGTAGTTGAATTAACTTTACATCTTAATTTTGCTACTAATGTCTGATTAACTCTTTCATTCTTTCCATTGCATTGTGGTCTATTTGCTGAAGTTAGTAATTGTCTAATATTATGATGTTTTAAGAATTTCTTAAATTTAGATGAAGTGAATGCAGCATTTCTATCACTTAAAAGTTGTTTTGGGCATTGAATTGAAAAAATTTGTTTTAAGCAATTTGTATAAGTTTCAGAAGTGACACTTTTGGATGGAAATGTCCAAGCATATCTGGTAGCATGATCCAGAACAATATGCAGGTATTTCTTTTTGTGAATTATGATAATTAAATCCTCCTACAGTGTCTAGTGAAATAATTTCAAATGGTTCTTCTGCTACAGGAACTTCTTGCAATAATCCATACTTTTGTGTAGACTTTTTATTCAATTGACATGTTTCACAACATTTAACAAAATTTGAAATGTCTAATATAATGTCTTTCCAGTAGTAAATTGGAGAAATTAATTTTAACATCTTTTTTTACACCTGGGTGACCAAATTGTTCATGTGCAGTTGTAATTAATTTTTCTCTCAAAGATAACGGTACTACAATTTTAATTAAATTCTTTTCTTAACTGTTAATACATCATTAATTTTTATATATTTTGGATCATTAATGTTCTCTGAATTTTGGTATTTAATAATTTCATCAGTATTTAAAAAATGACAAATGGGTGATATATAATGGCATACAGGGTTCCTCGACAACATGTCTGCTTCAACATTTAATTTACCTTTTATATAAACTATCGAATATTCATACATATTACATCTATCTACAAAATTGCATGTCTACCTACACAAGAAAATGAATGTGCGTGTACAACAAAAACATTTTATAATTAAGATAACATAAAAAAAAATCATTTATTTTGATCAAATATTTTTCAATTTGAAAGATAAAAAAAAAAATGTGACAAATATCAAATAAAAAATTTTAATGAAAGTTATATTCTATAACTACCTTATGTTTTCAAATGTTATTCAAAACATATCTACAACATTAATTATCACTTAATATATCAAAAAAAAAAAAATTGTAAATATACAGATTTATAAAAATATATGTGCATAAGAATTCAAACATCGGAAAAAATTGATACACACCTGCAAGAATTATACATTTCTCATCAAAAATTATTTCTTTCATATTTTGGAATATTTAGATGATTCCAAGTCTTGACTTAGAGACTAATCAATGATAAGTTCAGTATCTTCAAATCAGAAAAATGTTTATTCATTTCTTCGATAAACTTATCTACTTTTGTCACAGGACGTGTCTTTTTCTGTTCACCTTTAAACTTTCTCTTAAGCCCCCAACGTTTTATCTGGTTAGGAGATGAAAAAGGGGTAAATTTCTCTGGTGATGAAAAGAATTCCTCATCATCATCCCACTCAAATTTTGCTTTTTTCCATTGTTCGTCTTTTTGATATTCCAAACATTGTTTATCAAAACATTCAAGAAAACTCTCCAAACTACTAAACTTATTAAGATCAAATTCAGGAAAAAAGAAAGTTTCCCTGGATGTGTTGACTGGTGACTCCTGCCGGAAAGAGTCGTCTTCCATGGTAGTATCGTTTTCAATGCAGTCGCTCGTTCGAAAAAAAAAATTGTTGAAGTTCATTCCATTGGTTTCCTCGCGTATTTTGCAGTACTTTAAATCATCCTGCCGGCTCTTGTCAGGCCCCAGGCCTGCTGGTAAAAAGAGGAGGGCATCATCTTCACAATATTCCTTTATTACGCTTTCATCATATATAATCTAACATGGCGGACCTTTTGCCGCGCAACCGGGTGTTATCAAATACAACATCTCAGCGAGGAGACACCAGCCAAGTCCTTTCTAGTATGCGTTCGCCTTCGTCAGCGCTCGTTGCTCCTTTAACAGGCTTGTTTACTCATAAATCCTTACGCGATGGTAAAGAGTTCGCTCTATTTTCATTTATTACTTCCTTAATTTTGAACCTAAACTTTTCAAACCTGACATATATATATATATAAATTTAATTTATATATATATATACACTGCTCAAAACAATTAGGGGAGCAAGCAAAAAAGTGGCGAGAACCGTGTGAGACAGCCGCGAATTGGCCTAAAATGCATAGTACACGCGTATCAATGCGCAATACAGAAAAAAGGAGTAAAAAAATTTGGAATTCAGCTTTAATTCTTTGAAAATATGGAAAAAACATGAAAAGATGATTTAGGGCAACAATTTGGTTACATGTAAACGATAAAAAAAAGATACTGTTTAGACATGATGCATGAGTTTTAATAGGGCGTGTGGTCTCCTCGAACAGCTAAGACTGCTGCACACCTGTTTGCCATGGATACGATGAGGTTATCGAGCAGACTTTGGGGAATACTGTTTCACTCCTCAAGATGTGCATTCTCCAAGTCTCCGACGGTAGCAGGCGGCCTTGGTCGCGCAGCAATGCGTCGTCCGAGCATTCCCGAACATGCTCGATTGGATTCAGGTCAGGAGAGCACGCTGGCCATTCCATACGCTGTATTGTTTCAGCTTCAAGCATGTTTTCCACCAGACGAGCTCTATGTGGTCGGGCATTATCATCCTGGAAAACAAAGGAATCTCCAATGGCTCCAGCGTAAGGGATGACATGAGATCGAAGTATCTCGTCTGCATGCCTTCGGCTCGTCAAATTTGCCATTCCGAATGATATGCAGGTCCGTACGTCCGCCTATGCTGATTCCACCCCATACCATCCAACCAGCTCTTCTGTATTGTGACCTTTCACGAACGAATGCGGGGTTATTTCGAGTGCCCATGTCCCTCCATACAAGAACACGTCGGGTGTCACATTCTAGACTGAATCTAGACTCGTCTGTAAACAGCACTGCAATCATGTTGCTCCCAAACTCGATGATCAGCAGCCCATCTTCTTCGAGCCGCACGGTGGCGTGGGGTCAACGGAATGCAGACCATTGGCCTACGTGCATAGAGCCCTCCCTCATGAAGCCGATTACGTACTGTTGGTTGGACACCCTTCGTCCTGTTGCCAAGAGCAACTGTCTTTGCAGCTGCGTAGCATTCTCTGTTCTGTTTCGACGGGCTGTTAACTGTATATACCGGTCATCAGTTGATGTAGTGGCGCGTGGCCGACCTGCTCCTGGTCGACGTCTAACATTTCCTGTTTCTTGGAATCGATTCCACAGCCTTGCAACAACACTTCTGGCGACTCCAAGAGCCTCCGCGACACTACGTTGTGCTTGCCCGGATTCCAGTCTGCCTATAACACGCCATGCCATGGATTCCGGTAAATCACGTTGTTGAGACATTCTCAAGTAACCTTGTCCAAAAAAAAAAAAATACTGCGCAATCGAATTTCACAGTTACGGCAATAAAACAGACGTTTCTGCAACATCCCGATTTCTGTCCTTATCTCCTTTTTCTGGTTTTTGACGTCACGAACCTTGATTTGCATATAAAGTTTTCTTCTTCCGTTTCCTGGTAGGCTTTACATTATGGATAATTCATTTTATGTTACTTATTGGTATACATCTTTGCTTACTTTTGTTAAAATCACGTGCTCCCCTAATTGTTTTGAGCAGTGTATATATATATATATATATATATATATATATATATATATATATATATATATTTAATATGTATATATGTATATATGTATATATATATATAAATTTAATTTATATATATATATATATAAATTTAATATATATATATATATATATATATATATATAATTTTATATACATATATATATATATATATATATATATATATATATATATATAAATTTTATATATATATAAATTTAATATATATATACATCTATCTATCTATCTATATATATATATATATATATATATATAATTTCCACATATATTTCTTACTCCCAAATTTCATAAGGACCCAGTCAAGTTTAGGACAGTTACTAATGGTTTTAATGCATATATCAGCAAATCAGGAAAAATTCTCCATGAAATATTACAAAATACAATAAATAATCTAAATCCACAGCCATTCTTAAAAATAGTAAAGCACTTACTGAACAATTGAAAGATAAAAGGATTTCTTCAGTCTATAGTTTAGATTTCGAAGATCTTTTTAACTCTATTAATATATTGATGATATGATTAATATACTCGTAAATTTACATAAAAATAATTTATTTAATAATGTTAATTATGATAGATTTGGCTCTCTCCTTAGGTTTGTACTTAAAGAGAACTATGTATATTATAATGGTAACTATTATTTACAGATGAAAGATTTGCCACAAGATGGCCCTGCTGGCAACTGTCTTGCCAATTTATATTTACATTATTTTGAAAACAGTTTTATTAATAATTCTATATATTACATTTTTCGTTATATAGATGACATAATAATTTTTGGCAAGCAAAACAATTTTAACCGTAACACTAATTTTTTATTCACAATATCTTAATTTAATAGAGACAAATAGTAACAACAATGAGGCAAATTTTCTTGATATACATATCAAATTAAAAGATAATGTTATAGTTACTAATATTTATGATAAAAGAGAAGAATTTAATTTCAATATTATAAAAGTTCCTCATTGGGAGAGTAATGTACATGTTTCTATACTCAGAATTATTGTTATTAATTATATACAACGCAATCAATTTCTAGTTTCACTAAATTCAGAAATAATAAATAACTATAAACATTTTACTAAATTTTGCTTACATCAGAAATGCCCAATTAATTTATTAATAGTTATTTGATTAAGCAATGAGCTCAATTCATGTGACGTAATAGTCACATGATAGTGAAAGCCACGTGATTCTAGCCAATCATTTCAAAAATTCATGCTACGTCATAGTTACACGAAAAAACTATCTAGTGTTTCCAGCTAATCAGTTCACGTACTCCGGTGTTGCCAAGTTTTGTTCTTTGCAGAAACTTTCTCTTAAAAGTACATATGTATACAAAATGCATTTTATTTAAAAGTATAAACATATAATTTGATTTTTTTTTAATTTAAAAAATCTTTTTGAAAAATTTTTTTCCTAACGTTTAAACATCTTTACCCAAATATGAAATTTGAAATTTTATCTGAGTTTTACAAATAGAACAACAAGTACAATTAGTTTAATGTTTGTTTTGAATTCAATGGAAAACACGTGTTTGTTTTTATCACGTGACTTCATGAATTGAGCCCATTCTAAATAGTAAGGATTGAAATTTATCAGAATAATAAAATAGCTTATTACTATACATTTATCATCTTTCTTAGTTATAGTTACCTCCTTATTCTAATATTGGACAAAATTATTTATGATTATTTTATTGAAATATAACTAGTGTCACACTAATGTTAGGGTACTTTGTGAAATCTCTTTTTCATTTTATGTATTTTTTTCCCATGCTTTTGTTAAGTGCTACATTTCAACCATTCACATGCTTTGAATCTACATTTGGGTCCAAAATCTGGCAATAACTTATTTATTGCACTAAGATTTAGCGCGGACTCTAATTTTCAGTGCAATTTTTAGGTAAATAACCGATATATTGTAATGGATTTAGATAATCCTATCCATTATTTTCAACAGGTTTTTGCTCAGTATTATTAACATAAAGGGGAAAGGTTGGCTAGCCACAAACATGATCAACTGCACTTTTATATAAATTATTTTATACATAAGCTGTCCTAAGTCAGCAATGTTTATAATACTGAAGCAAGCATTTTTAAATTTCGATTGCTCATGTGTCCTTCATTGTGTGGTTTGCTTACTGGCTATGTGTTTTTCGATTTTTATTGCTGGATGTTCATCTCTCGTTTGTAGAGAATTAGACAATATATAAATATATATACAATCCAGAACTTTATTATAGTTTGTGTTGATAAAGTTCTGGATAATTATGCAATTATTTGCAAGTGGCTTTACACTAATGTACTAAACAAACATTTTCAAAATAATACTGCTTTTAAACAATCTAATTCAAGTAAATAAGAAATTTTTAATCGAATCTCTGCTTTTATAAAAGAAAAATAGATTCACGTATTTTGGATATTAAATTCCCTCATATTTTTCAACTCCTAAATTTCAAAAAAATCCTATTAAATTTAGAACTATTACGAATGGTTTTAAAACTTATATTACACATTCGGGCAAGAAGCTACAAAATATTATTCAATCTACATCAGCGCTTCTCAAACTGTGGGGCACGCCCCCTTGGGGGGTGACAACTCTACTATGGGGGGCGCGAGCATATTGAAAAGTCGAAAACTAAAGATTCGTTAAAAAATTATTAATGTACTGAAAGTATGCAAACAAAATACATCTTGATGTAATAAAAAATGGAATACACATTTAGACTAATATCTTATACTTATAAATGTATTGGTGCTTTACAATGTATTTTATAAATAATTAAACAATACTAAATTTAGAACGTTTAAATTATCTGCGACCCAATGGGATTGTCATATATAAAAATATATACAAAAATTAACACTTATCTTAATAATTTGAACTCTTTATAATTAATCCCTTAGCTGCCGATTGAAAGTTACGCGAATCGCTTTCCAATGCCAACCGTTTTCTATCTAGGTGCACGTATGTGATACAGAAAAGATCGTACTTCAGAAAGACGTATATATACGTCCGGGCAATAAACGCTTTGGCTGATAGAGACGTATATAAACGCCGGTGGCACTGAAGAGGTTAAAGTCGTATTGTAACTTAAGCACCAAAGTGTTGTGTTATTGAATCAAATGAATTTTTATTGTATGTGGGAGGTGTGATGAAAATTATGGATTGAATATTGGGTAGCGAATGTTGAAACTTTTTGAGAAGCACTGATCCTAGATTAGACAAAATTGATAAATCTATTATAGTTAAGAATAGTAAGGATACTATTAGGTATATGCAAGGTAAGAAAATTATATCTATTTATACCTATGATTTTGATGATTTATTTAACTCCATAGATATAGAAGACATGTTTAAAATTCTTAAAATAGCATATAGCAAATATTTTTTGAATAGGATAATAAAATTTGATAAATATATTTCTATTATTCAATTAGTATAAGATGAAACTTATATTGTTCATAATAACGCTTATTATCAGCAAATTAAATGTTTACCACAAGTGGGACAGCTAGTAACTGCTTAGCAAATATTTACTTGCAATTTTTTTGAAATTGATAGTATTAGTTACGAATCTTGTTACTTCTTTAGGTACATAGATGACTTAATTATATTTAGTAATGTAGTAGACTTTGTTCCTAGCTTTAATTATTATCCCCAATATTTAAAATTATGAAAAACTAATAATAATAATGTGCCAGCTAACTTTTTGGACTTTCAATTAAACGTTAAGAATAATTTGCTAGTAAGTAATATTTCTGTTAAAAGAGACGTCTTTGATTTTAACATTATAAAAATGCCGTTCTGGGGTAGTAACTTACACCTATCGATATTTAGAAATATTATTTTAAATTTTGTAAAAAGAAACAATGATTTAGTTACTGATAACGTATTAAAACGGTGTAATTTTATGAAATTTTGCAATAGTTGCTTAGAATACAATTATCCAAGTAAATTTATTTATAAATATTTTTCTATTTCATATTAAATCTATTTTTTAAATAGGTTCAATATTTTATTTAAGATTTCTTCTGTTAAGTTTATTTTTTAAAATATTTTTAAAATATCTTAAGGGCTTAGTTTAGTTGCAAAACAGCTATCTAGAATATACTTATCCAAGTAAATTTATTTTTAAATATATTTTTATTTTATATTAACTATTCTTAACTTTGTTCATTAATTTATTTAAAATTTCTTATGTTTAGTTTAGTTTAAAATATCTTTGTGCATAATTTAATTGTAAAATAACTTTTTTGGTGGCACGAGGTTTTTTGTTTCATGTTTTAATATTCCAATTTTAACAACATTTTGTGCTCGATCTTAACGTAGAGGGTCGATATTCTGTTTTCATGGTTTTTATTTTTACATGTAAGTTTTTATCCTAATTTTTTATAGAAAAACTTTCTTAATATTCCTCTCCTTGAGAGAATGTTCTCTTTTCTTAGTTTCATTTTACTATATTGTCAGGTTTATCATCCACATATTAGGCTTAAATAGGCTTAACCTTTCAACATAGTTTTATTTTTATTTTTTTCTATTATGTTAAAAAAATTTCTGTACGGGGAGGGTGAATCCATAAAGCATTGCTGGCCTAATTCAGCTACAGATTTAGAAATCATAATAGGTCTCCAGTTTAGTCCAAAGACTTTTGTGTCTCATGAACTCAAATTTCTTTCTTCTATGGCATTTTAGGTTTTAGAACTTTTTCTCTTCTATTTTACTAGACTATACATATATATATTGTTCAAATTTTTAATCATTAACAAAAACTTTTTATTCATCCTCTCAAGTTCAAATACACTTTTTAAAACTTGGGGTAGATGACACTTGATATTAATACAGTTTTTTTTTTTTTTTTTCAAATATGGATGCATTATTCTAATTTAATTATGAAAAATAGTAGCAAACAAAAATAATAGTCCAACACCTTACATAAAAAGAAACTTGCTCATTGTGTCCCTGTAGTGCCATGGATTGCACGTTGGATTTCTAATCCAAAGGTCGTAAGTTTGAATCCCACCTGGGATGGCATAATTTCTAAGAATGTGGTTTCTTTTTTTTTTCTATATTAGAATAATAAAATTTAATTAATGAATAAATAGTAACACACAAAGATAAAAGTCCTACCCCCTATATAGAAAGGAAAATGGAAAATTGCAAGTAAAATCACTTTCTATTTTG
The DNA here is from genome assembly GCA_019973935.1 of Trichonephila clavipes. Taxonomy (NCBI): domain Eukaryota; kingdom Metazoa; phylum Arthropoda; class Arachnida; order Araneae; family Nephilidae; genus Trichonephila; species Trichonephila clavipes. Next base: position 273,539 of record BMAU01019579.1, on the reverse strand, counting down.
CCTCTTAATATTTTGATTCTGTCTATGTATAAACCACATTTATATTACTTGTAATTATTGAATAAAAAGTAACTAAAATAAAATTTCCTATGTTGATTAAAGTAGGAATTGACTTAAACTTGTTTTTTTATATTACTAGTTATATTTCGTTTGAATGTTCATATTTAGAACATTTTGTATTCCTGTTGATATCACGAATTGTTAACTCCGAATGTAACATTTTCTGGTGTTTCTAAGCTACAAGTAGCCCTTATTGGTTAATTAATAATAGCATAATACTTATTATCACTATATGCTACGTCAAACTCGCATGTTATATATGTATAGCGCATTTCTGAACCACAAATGGGGCCCCTTTTTACTTCAAAACATACTCTAAAATCAGTTTGCGTCTTGTGATCGAGGGTATAGTTTCGTCTTATAAAACTCACACTGTTCGCTGGAAACACACTATCTAAATAGTAAGGATTGAAATTTATCAGAATAATAAAATAGCTTATTACTATACATTTATCATCTTTCTTAGTTATAGTTACCTCCTTATTCTAATATTGGACAAAATTATTTATGATTATTTTATTGAAATATAACTAGTGTCACACTAATGTTAGGGTACTTTGTGAAATCTCTTTTTCATTTTATGTATTTTTTCCCATGCTTTTGTTAAGTGCTACATTTCAACCATTCACATGCTTTGAATCTACATTTGGGTCCAAAATCTGGCAATAACTTATTTATTGCACTAAGATTTAGCGCGGACTCTAATTTTCAGTGCAATTTTTAGGTAAATAACCGATATATTGTAATGGATTTAGATAATCCTATCCATTATTTTCAACAGGTTTTTGCTCAGTATTATTAACATAAAGGGAAAGGTTGGCTAGCCACAAACATGATCAACTGCACTTTTATATAAATTATTTTATACATAAGCTGTCCTAAGTCAGCAATGTTTATAATACTGAAGCAAGCATTTTTTAAATTTCGATTGCTCATGTGTCCTTCATTGTGTGGTTTGCTTACTGGCTATGTGTTTTTCGATTTTTATTGCTGGATGTTCATCTCTCGTTTGTAGAGAATTAGACAATATATAAATATATATACAATCCAGAACTTTATTATAGTTTGTGTTGATAAAGTTCTGGATAATTATGCAATTATTTGCAAGTGGCTTTACACTAATGTACTAAACAAACATTTTCAAAATAATACTGCTTTTAAACAATCTAATTCAAGTAAATAAGAAATTTTTAATCGAATCTCTGCTTTTTATAAAAGAAAAATAGATTCACGTATTTTGGATATTAAATTCCCTCATATTTTTTCAACTCCTAAATTTCAAAAAAATCCTATTAAATTTAGAACTATTACGAATGGTTTTAAAACTTATATTACACATTCGGGCAAGAAGCTACAAAATATTATTCAATCTACATCAGCGCTTCTCAAACTGTGGGGCACGCCCCCCTTGGGGGTGACAACTCTACTATGGGGGGCGCGAGCATATTGAAAAGTCGAAAACTAAAGATTCGTTAAAAAATTATTAATGTACTGAAAGTATGCAAACAAAATACATCTTGATGTAATAAAAATGGAATACACATTTAGACTAATATCTTATACTTATAAATGTATTGGTGCTTTACAATGTATTTTATAAATAATTAAACAATACTAAATTTAGAACGTTTAAATTATCTGCGACCCAATGGGATTGTCATATATAAAAATATATACAAAAATTAACACTTATCTTAATAATTGGAACTCTTTATAATTAATCCCTTAGCTGCCGATTGAAAGTTACGCGAATCGCTTTCCAATGCCAACCGTTTTCTATCTAGGTGCACGTATGTCATACAGAAAAGATCGTACTTCAGAAAGACGTATATATACGTCCGGGCAATAAACGCTTTGGCTGATAGAGACGTATATAAACGCCGGTGGCACTGAAGAGGTTAAAGTCGTATTGTAACTTAAGCACCAAAGTGTTGTGTTATTGAATCAAATGAATTTTTATTGTATGTGGGAGGTGTGATGAAAATTATGGATTGAATATTGGGTAGCGAATGTTGAAACTTTTTGAGAAGCACTGATCCTAGATTAGACAAAATTGATAAATCTATTATAGTTAAGAATAGTAAGGATACTATTAGGTATATGCAAGGTAAGAAAATTATATCTATTTATACCTATGATTTTGATGATTTATTTAACTCCATAGATATAGAAGACATGTTTAAAATTCTTAAAATAGCATATAGCAAATATTTTTTTGAATAGGATAATAAAATTTGATAAATATATTTCTATTATTCAATTAGTATAAGATGAAACTTATATTGTTCATAATAACGCTTATTATCAGCAAATTAAATGTTTACCACAAGTGGGACAGCTAGTAACTGCTTAGCAAATATTTACTTGCAATTTTTTTGAAATTGATAGTATTAGTTACGAATCTTGTTACTTCTTTAGGTACATAGATGACTTAATTATATTTAGTAATGTAGTAGACTTTGTTCCTAGCTTTAATTATTATCCCCAATATTTAAAATTATGAAAAACTAATAATAATAATGTGCCAGCTAACTTTTTGGACTTTCAATTAAACGTTAAGAATAATTTGCTAGTAAGTAATATTTCTGTTAAAAGAGACGTCTTTGATTTTAACATTATAAAAATGCCGTTCTGGGGTAGTAACTTTACACCTATCGATATTTAGAAATATTATTTTAAATTTTGTAAAAAGAAACAATGATTTAGTTACTGATAACGTATTAAAACGGTGTAATTTTATGAAATTTTGCAATAGTTGCTTAGAATACAATTATCCAAGTAAATTTATTTATAAATATTTTTCTATTTCATATTAAATCTATTTTTTAAATAGGTTCAATATTTTATTTAAGATTTCTTCTGTTAAGTTTATTTTTTAAAATATTTTTAAAATATCTTAAGGGCTTAGTTTAGTTGCAAAACAGCTATCTAGAATATACTTATCCAAGTAAATTTATTTTTAAATATATTTTTATTTTATATTAACTATTCTTAACTTTGTTCATTAATTTATTTAAAATTTCTTATGTTTAGTTTAGTTTAAAATATCTTTGTGCATAATTTAATTGTAAAATAACTTTTTGGTGGCACGAGGTTTTTTGTTTCATGTTTTAATATTCCAATTTTAACAACATTTTGTGCTCGATCTTAACGTAGAGGGTCGATATTCTGTTTTCATGGTTTTTATTTTTACATGTAAGTTTTTATCCTAATTTTTTATAGAAAAACTTTCTTAATATTCCTCTCCTTGAGAGAATGTTCTCTTTTCTTAGTTTCATTTTACTATATTGTCAGGTTTATCATCCACATATTAGGCTTAAATAGGCTTAACCTTTCAACATAGTTTTATTTTTATTTTTTTCTATTATGTTAAAAAAATTTCTGTACGGGGAGGGTGAATCCATAAAGCATTGCTGGCCTAATTCAGCTACAGATTTAGAAATCATAATAGGTCTCCAGTTTAGTCCAAAGACTTTTGTGTCTCATGAACTCAAATTTCTTTCTTCTATGGCATTTTAGGTTTTAGAACTTTTTCTCTTCTATTTTACTAGACTATACATATATATATTGTTCAAATTTTTAATCATTAACAAAAAACTTTTTATTCATCCTCTCAAGTTCAAATACACTTTTTAAAACTTGGGGTAGATGACACTTGATATTAATACAGTTTTTTTTTCAAATATGGATGCATTATTCTAATTTAATTATGAAAAAATAGTAGCAAACAAAAATAATAGTTCAACACCTTACATAAAAAAGAAACTTGCTCATTGTGTCCCTGTAGTGCCATGGATTGCACGTTGGATTTCTAATCCAAAGGTCGTAAGTTTGAATCCCACCTGGGATGGCATAATTTCTAAGAATGTGGTTTCTTTTTTTTTTCTATATTAGAATAATAAAATTTAATTAATGAATAAATAGTAACACACAAAGATAAAAGTCCTACCCCCTATATAGAAAGGAAAATGGAAAATTGCAAGTAAAATCACTTTCTATTTTGCCTCTTAATATTTTGATTCTGTCTATGTATAAACCACATTTATATTACTTGTAATTATTGAATAAAAAGTAACTAAAATAAAATTTTCTATGTTGATTAAAGTAGGAATTGACTTAAACTTGTTTTTTTATATTACTAGTTATATTTCGTTTGAATGTTCATATTTAGAACATTTTGTATTCCTGTTGATATCACGAATTGTTAACTCCGAATGTAACATTTTCTGGTGTTTCTAAGCTACAAGTAGCCCTTATTGGTTAATTAATAATAGCATAATACTTATTATCACTATATGCTACGTCAAACTCGCATGTTATATATGTATAGCGCATTTCTGAACCACAAATGGGGCCCCTTTTTACTTCAAAACATACTCTAAAATCAGTTTGCGTCTTGTGATCGAGGGTATAGTTTCGTCTTATAAAACTCACACTGTTCGCTGGAAACACACTATGAAGTATTTTTTAAAACTGATTTTATCATGAAGACTTTTAAGCAGTTGGGAATTAATAATGCGTTACATGGAAGTAAATAAGGCATTACGTAAAAAGAAAGCAACAAATCCACCTTGAGAAGGAGAAATAAATTACAATTAACTGCATCTAAGATTTTAGCAACATTGACGATGAATTAGTAGGATTAAAACACTGATAGTAAGTTTCTTAATGTTATTGATCCGTTTCCGTAGCACATAGTGTTATTATTAATCAAAGTACAATTATCTCTTTCTTTCCAATAGAAATAGTTTTCGTAAAAACAAATTCGATAAATCGGTTTGATTTCATTAAAAATTACCAACATCACACTGTCTAATGCCATACGATGGCTGTTAGTGACCGACCTCATAATTACAGACCCTTGTCAAGTGACGAAAATTTGAGCTAGGACCTAATTTTCCATTCTTTCATGCCCAACCCATTAGAAGACTTGGAGCCTCCACAAATTTAAGACTACATAGAACCCTACAATTTTCAAAAATACCGAAGAAAAATTTGTTTGCATCTTCTTGTGGTTTATATCATTAGAAAGCTTACCACCAAATTTCCGATCATATACCAAATTAGTCTATTAGATATTTGAAGTTATCTGAGCTTAGGTTTTGGGTTTCGATTTCCTATTAAAGCCTTTTTTCCTCTAAAATTGAATTAATTAAAAATATTTTTGAGCACAATCAATTCTTTCAGTGTAAAATAGAGAGTTATTAATTTCAACTTTCATTACAAAAACAATTTCTGCTGGATTATGTTTTGCGTGTATTGAGTGTTCTCAGTTTTCTAATTAAAATTGATTTCAAGGCCAATTGTTGTTTTAAAAAATAGTTTATATTACTTAAAAACTTTATCACTAACTTTTCCTGTTGAGAAAATGTCATGGTCCAAGCGTTCTTATGTTTCTATGAGAAACTATGTTTCGAAGAGATGGAGATAATTCCTGATACTTCAATTTGCTTTCCAAATGCAAGTATTCTGAATTGAATTATTACAGATAAAACTGAATATTTCCATGATGTATCAAATAACATTATAGTAAATAACTCAACAAGAACTCAAACTTGCTAAGCTGACCCAATTTGAAACTGAAAAAAAAATTATGTAGAAACCTGGTAATTTTAGCTTAAGTTAGCATCCTCAATATATTGTGCACAAATGCTTTGTCTTTCAAACCTTTTGTAAAAATATTGTGTTAAGATTAGGATGAATAACCTAGCGTTGCAAAAAATGCTATCAATATTATTCAAGAATATATTTTGAATTAAAAAAATATTTTCAGTCATATTTATTTAAAATAAGGTTTTAATGTCGTATTTAAGTTGGAAAATTACAGTTTTGTATGCATTATTAGATTTTCCTCTATAACTGTACAAACTTTTAAATGTATTTTTCTCAGATTTTTAATTTTGAAGATATAAGTGTTTTCTAATCGATGGGACTTTTTTCTTGAAGATAGAGTCTTGAAATTTTCTGTTTATACTCCCAAACTTCTGTTCTATAAAAGTTAATAAGGATTTAGGTCTGAGATCTCTAGTTTTTTTTTCCCAAAGAAACGTTAAATTTACTGTTTTAAAAGTTCTCGAGTTTTTTCCAGGTTTAGCAAGATAAATAATTATTAAAAATTAGAAAGGGAACAGATTTTTAAATTCGTACCAACTTTTGTTTGCATTAATCTAAGAAACATTTATCGCTTAAAATGACTGAACAAATTTAAAAATTGAACATTTTATAAAAGTTTGAAAAAAATTCAAAACTTCTTAGCATTTTAAGATATTGGCTGGCCAAACCGACTTTTTTACTTTTACTGAATAGAAAACAAATTATTTTTTTACTGTTACTGTCTCCAAATATTTTTTTGAAAAAGTGTACTGTGTAGCTTTATCTTATGTTAGACTATCTGCATGTTAGGGTCTTTAACAACACCACACAACGCTCGGGAACACTTGTCACCGTGTACACTAACGCAACCATGACCACCCTTATAAATCGCAGTGATTGTTATTGGGTCATATATGCAGGTATATATCTATAACTCTATGCCTATAAATCAATCAATGGGTTGCATATTAGCTACTACGCCTTTGCAGACACGGCAAGTCTCCAATGAGTGGAAGCAATTTCTTTGGGTTCACTACCAAATTGTGAAGTTTGAATTTAAATCAATTCAAACTCTCGTGGGATGCTAAATATTAACCGTGATTCAATTTTGACTTCAGAACTAAAGCCGAATTTAAACTCAAATGATGTTTTGCTTGCCACATAATCGTACGACATGCGTGCGCACAATTTTCGCATCCAGAAAATCTATTCACTTCACTTGGTGTAGAAACCCCAATCTTGAGCTTACGAAGCGGATCCGTTACCTCTAAGCCATCGGAGTGGACTAATAACATATGATACTTTACATATTCTATTATGAAATTATTTATTATTTGATGCACTTAATATAAAGGAATTTATTAACGAACAGAAAATTTGCATTAAAATAAATTTGGAATGCCTTATTACACCTGAATTCCTAATTTTGAAAAAAAATATTTAGATTTGTTAAGTTATGAGTGTTACTTACACTTTAAATTAAAAGTATTTTCGATTATATTAGTTAATTATTTTTTTTTTTCGAATTGTACTCAAAAGTCAAACATTTTGAAATATTTAATTGCGTCTTATGTCAATGAAATAGTTATTATTCTTTAAGCAAATTCACTGTTAATATGTGTATAGAAGATATTTTATAATTTAAATGTGATTCATTTTGCAGTTAAGACTAAGATTGAAAAATGATTTACCCAGAGACATGTTTGAAGATACTCTCATGTTTTACAAATTCTTAAAAGGTAAGAAAATATAATTGATAACATACTCTTTTCCGAACTTTTGAAATTCATCAATTCATTTGAGAGTTGATTGAAAAATAATAATTATATCCCATAATTATTAATTTCTAATCGCTTCTTTCAAAAGTCTTTGGAAAAAATATATTCTCAGAAATTGTTCATTTTTTAAAAAAATGTGTCTGAATATTTTATTTATATCTAAATTAAAGTTATAAAATAATTCAAATGAGGTGAATAATTTGCTAGTAGATGTGGGTAATGGTTTAAGACTTAAAAATACTGATATAAATTTGAGAGGAAATCTAGCAGTAATTTACTATTATAAATTCCTTTGTCTTAAACTAGCTTGATTTAAACAAAAAAATATTGAACAGTTTTTCTTCCTCACATACACTTATTTCAGTACTTTAAATCGATCTCTTCCAGGTATGACGGTGATTCTTAATGTTTGCTACGCAAAGTTTAAGAATCGTTGTTAGATATTTAATAAATAATTCATCAATATTGCATTAAATATAAGTTTAAGTAAGAGACAGGCTTTCAAAGCAAAGTGTTTCGAAGGGTTTTGAAAGGTTTGTAATTACAGTCGTTGAGTAGGTTAAGCATCAGGATGGAGGATGGGTGACTATTCATACATTGTAACTGTACTTGATATTAGTATAATTCGGTTAATTTTAAATAATTTTTCAATTGAAAGTATTTATTAATGTTTAAAAATTATTCATTAGTGTTAGTTATTTTCGGCACTTTGAGTGTGACATATATAACAATTGTTCATAAATAATAAATTTGATAAATTTAAGATAAAATAACAATTGCTGTTTTATTACACACTAAACTTTTTTTGTTTGTTTTATATTTTTAAAACAATCATAAACCTTTTATAATTCTGTTAAGTCTTAAAATTCTTTCATTTTTCAGCTTAATGTACTCTATGTCATTGTGGGGGTATCGCATATGATTCAAGATTATATCTACTCAAATAACAATTAATATAAAGTTAAATGATTTCTTAACATATTTACAAGTGTGACATAGTCTATTGTCGTGAATTCCCATCTTTCGATAAATGTTATGGTTTTACCAGCTGGTCAAGGACAAGTGCCTCACCCATCGATTGTCCCTGAATTTTTTAGAATCAACCAGCTGTGGAATGACCGGTGCACGTGGCCATGGGGCCATTGTTTATTGTCTGCACTCAGGGAGCGGAGATAGCAGAAGGGTCGGCATAATAGACTTAAGAGTTCGGCGCCCCATTGACAATAGGCGAAGCCTATCTTAAAAATAACCATGTTGTATTTTTCTAGTGTTGTATGAAGGGGATACTAGAAACAGGTGGCGTGATGGGCCAGTGTGTCCAGATATGGACCAGGAACTATGGCGCCTTGGACCAGACAGCTCGGGTGTGTTTTGGCGTGTTATGCGCCAATAGGAAGAAGGAGGAGGTCCAGAGAGACTTTGGTCCTGCGAATAAGAAGGAGTGAGGGGCGTGTTGTGAACACACCCCTGGTGTTTAAAAAGGGTTGTTTTTGAGGACAGGAAAAAAAAAAGGACCGGAAAAAAACCTGGAGAGAGAGAGGAAAGAGACCGAAAAACACCCGGAGAGAAAAAAATAAGAGAAAAGTCCAAGGAAGAGCAGAAAGAAAGGACAAGAGACCCCGAGAGAGAGAGCGCGAAGCCCGCCTTGAATGGAGAAAAAGGGCTGAGTCCGGAAATTGGAGTGAAAAAGACGATGAACGCCGGTGGCGTTGAGCATGAGTATATGAACTGATTACACCGGCTTGGCAAAATTACTTCAAAAAGAATTGTTTATCAAATAAACAATATTTTTTTATTTCTATATTAAGCTGTAAAGATTTTTTTTTATTGATGGATAGCTACTCACGACGTTACAACAAGTATCAATCACTTTACTACTTCATGCCATAAGTTAGTTAGATTCCTCTCCTTCTATAGACTCCCGTCATGCATCATCTTCTCTTTTTTTATTACCACACCCTTTATAGGCGGGTTGTGAAAAAAGGAACAGTAAATTTTGTGGTTCCTTACTTCAATGATTTCCGATAATGTGCATTACATAGTTTTATTAATTGTCACATATTGTAAAGAGTATTTTTTCCAGGTATAGAAGTTTAAGTTCGCATTACTTTCCAAGATGGCGACCGATTTAACAGCTTTCAAGTGATTTATTCTCAGTTTGGTTTGGCAATTCATCAAAACGATCATCAAGCAAGACGTAGATTCGTCAAATGGGACCAAAACGAGATTGCCGTTGTTCCCGATTTTAATAAGCGAATTTTGTTTAGCGGTGAAGCGCACTTCTGGTTGAATGTCTACGTCGACAAACAAAACTGCCGCATTTGGAGTGAAGCTAATCCACAAGTGTATGTCGAAACACCGTTACATCCAGAAAAACTATATGTTTGGTGCGCTTTATGGGCTGGTGGAATCATTGGTCCGTACTTCTTCAAAAACGATGAAGGCCACAACGTTACAGTCAATGGTGATCGGTATAGAGCCATGATTACTAACTTTTTCATTCCTGAATTGAACAATCATGATGTCCAGGAGCTGTGGTTCCAACAAAACGGCGCAACATGTCACACAGCTCGTGCCACAATCGATTTATTGAAAGACACGTTTGGTGACCGCCTAATTTCACGTTTTGGACCTGTGAATTGGCCTCCAAGATCTTGTGATTTAACACCGCTAGACTATTTTCTGTGGGGCTATGTAAAGTCATTGGTCTATGCGGGTAAGCCACAAACGCTTGACCATTTAGAAGACAACATTCGCCGTGTTATTGCCGATATACGGCCACAAATGTTGGAAAAGTCATCGAGAATTGGACGTCCAGATTGGACTACATCCGAGCCAGCCGTGGCAGTCATATGCCAGTAATCATATTTAAAGTGTAAGGCCACAAGATTATCTTTCGGATAAAAAAATTCATGTCAATCCAATAATACATCGTTGTTTTATTGCAATTTAAATTTCTATACCTCTAAAAAAACACCCTTTACAACTAAATTAAATTTAAGCGAAGTTTTTATACTGGTATAGTAAAATTTACTATATAACTGAACCTATGTAGTAAATTTCTTTTCACAATATGAAGCTCTTAATCATAACGAAAAGTCTGAAGTTCATGTTTTTAACAGAAAAATGCATATTTATTGTATATTTTTTGTACATACTTTTAGTAATATTTATTGTGTTTAATGATATTGTTTTATGTAACAGAGTGAATTTCTTATTCAGTTAAAATTTTTCAGCTAGGAATTTTAATCTCAATCAAGCTGAATCTATGTTGAGGAAGGTAAGTCTTAGTACTCTAAGAATGAAAACATTTATTTCACATTTATTTATAACTGTTTGTGTAACACAAAAATGTTCATATTGGGCTTAATATATGTAGACTGAACTGAAAAAGTTGTATCATAATTTATATAAATATATATATACTCATAGTATTTTTTTCATAATATTTACAGTTAAATAAAAATATATTCAACATGGCTCACTTTAGATGAATTTCCTACAGTTTGTCTTTAAAGTAGGTTTAAGCACGTTGCAAGAGACAACGGAATGAGACTTGACTAAGTTTCATTTTACTTGTGATATTCTACTCTGCGCGTTTCGGTTAGATTCTGGAGGAATTTTATCCCCAGCTATGATTGGAAGTTGTACTACTAAAAAAGATGGAAACGCCTCTTAAAAAAGGTTGTCCATTGAAAGAAGTTGTAACTCTCGTAGTCACTAAATTTGAATTTCGTGACCTATTTAATGTTGTTGTTGCCGTGCTTTTCATCCCGGGACACACATACAAAAGACGAGAAATATATGAACAGAAACATATCATGTAATCACAGAAGAATATAGATTTTATTACAATCGATAGTCCCAGCATAGAACAGAAGGGGTGCGCTGCTTTCCATTTGAGACTGGAATCCATTTCAGGTGAAAGTCCGACTTCTTTTCCCGAAAGCACATCCATGCTTTATTCAATACTCGAACTTAAGCCCAATCGATTATAAGCCGAGTGTCGTAACCACCATACTGGAAGGGTGGTAACCTATTGAATAAAACCAGCAATGAATTCGTCTTAAACTTGATGTGTACATCATTAGACTTGTAAATAAATCATTTTTCCTCTAAATTGAAGAGTAGTTCATATCCCCTATACCGAAAATGTTAAACATAGCTTTATTAGGAACTGCTTCTCAGAAACTGTTAAATATAAAAACTTCAAATTGTGCTTGTATATTAATCAGAATTTTTTATTTATACAATGGTAAAATGTTTAAAATATATTGTTTATTTTTTTCAAAAAAATTCAATGTAAAAGTATTACTATGAAACTTTTGAAAATAGTCATTTTCTTATATAATAGTCATAGTCTTTTCAGCAAAATATTTTGGGAAAATTTCCAAAAAAGTACTTCCAGTATATATAGTTTCACATTATTATTTATATGCAGTAAAAATTACATGTACATTCACATTCAGTAGATTCTGAGAAAAAGGTACACGCAGTTTGAAAATAATCCTTTTGAGAAAATTGCATTTTTAAAGTAAAGCGGCACTTCACACACATCACAAAAATAATGAATTACAACATGTATTTGCCCTATTTTTATTAAATAATATTCTCTATTACTTTTAAGACTTTTTAGTTTTTCTTTTATTTGGATTTCTCAGAAAATACATATATAGCAGTTTTTAATTTTAAGCTATCGAGATTTTTTGTAGCAGTTGCATTATTTTACTCAAATTCTGTATCAATTTCTGAAGAATTTTCAGTTTTGATACATTACTTTCACCAAATTTGACTATAAAGCATCATGAATACCATGCGAAAATGTGTTAATACATGAAAATATGACACTGGTAATACATGCCAATACGATATTTCGAAAAGTTTCATTAGTGTTTTACATACTCACCTGTAAACACAATTTCTTACCATCAGAATTTAAAATTTATTTGAATATTAGATAAATGGTATTTAAAACAGCAAGAAATCTGTTTTTATGTTTTTGAACATGAAATTTATGCATTTTTATGTATGTAACAAGGCTAAGTGCAACGAAAAAAGCCATAACCATGAAACTCTTAGACACCAAAGCTTAAAAATTTGTATAAATACACAATATATATGAAATATACATTAACATTTCCAATACATACATACAGTACATTTATACAAAAAGAATACAAAATTTAATAAAAGTTGACCTTTTTTGTTTTACGACAACTGATTTTAGCTAAAAATGTCTGAGAATTTACATGATTTTCCACAAATTCTGAATCAATCTTAAAAAAATTTTCAGTTTTGTGATGCATTACTTACATCAAAGTTAACCATAAAACATATTTAATGCTTTGTAATAATGTATCAATATGTAAAAGTAATGATTTGGGAACATGTGATTATACGACATTTCGAAAGTTTTCATTATGGATTTGAATGTTAATATACTCACGACTTCTCAAAGTATCAGAATTCAAGTTTCTCTATATGTTAGACAAGTGATTTCTAAAACAGCCATAACACAGATTTTTTTAATCTGAAATACATTTATTTTTTTAACTACGTAACAAGCTTTTCGCAACGATAATGACAATATGTCATTTGTAACTTTTTCTCAGAGACTATTAAACATTAAGACTCAAGAGTTTGTCTATATATTGAATAAACCTTTATCTTTATACTTAAGTGAAATTTTAAAATAATTTGTTCAGTTTATATTTTTTTAAAAAAAGGATAATTTTTGTAAAACATAATTAGGAATTTAACCCCTTCAGGGCCTGTGGAGGGAGAAAGAAACTTTTCCCAGGCCCGCACATTCCGAGAGTATACGCACGCACAGGACCGGATGAATTGCGCCGCTAAGTCTAATCTCCTTTAAAAATTCATATCAAATCTTTAATGGTATAAAATAATCTATAATTTTCAATTTACTATCATTAATAATATCTGAAAATACACAGTACAAAAATGTTCACTATATTTAAAAAAAATTCTGAATTTTAAAGAAAATGTTTTTATTTTAATTTTAAAAAAAGTATATTTTAGGACATGACAATTAAAATAAAATAGTCGCAAAACTTATAAAATACTATTTTCAAATCCCTAATGATAAATTTACTCTCACATTAACTTGTTGCGGCTTCAACTGATACCAATCTTTTAAATAAAAGCTAATACACCATATTTATTTTTTATTAATCATTGCATTGTGGATCTAATTAAAAAAAACTCGGAGCTGAAAACACATATTAAAGATCAAAGTTCTGTGAAACATAATTTGCAAAAAAACGGACTTAAACCACCATCTAGAGCTTGTAAAAATTAATATAAAAGTATTCCAAACTCCGATTACAACGATGTGATCATGGGTCTCAGAGCAGGAAAATCATAATCACATATATGATAACATGGGCCCTGGAGGGAGAAACGCTTGATCACATATGTGTGATCATGGTCCAGAACGAGTTGATAAAAATTGTAATTTTTTGTTATGAATTTTTTAGCTAAATGGTATAGAAATATTTCAGAAATTTCACTTCAAAATACACAAGTAAATATCCATTGTATTGACTTCGTTAAAACTATTTATTTCAATACGTAAGCAGAAAATACTTTAGCACAATTGATTAGCCGAAGGATATATAGCTGTTTATCTCAACATTCTCGCCTAAAATAATGTCGTAATTCACTCTCGGTAATTCACCACCGAGTCGGGAGAGTTCTCTGGTTCCAAAAGCGCCTTACTTCTCGGACTATGGTATCACTCCTATCGCTGATCGGGACTCAAACCGTTCCAGGATCTCCCCAGTTTGGATTCCGCAGTCTTCGCGGTCTCCCTTGTTTCTATCGCGGAATGGACTTCACTAAGGCTCCCTCAAAAATCCAGTCTCTTCGCGGGAGGAGCTTCACAATGGCACCCTCAAAATCTCAATCTTCCCTCTTGGACTCTCTCGCTCCTCTTATATCCACTCCCTCTCATCCCATCCATCGCCTAATCATTCTTCTGATCTTTTGTTCTTTTGCCGCTCCTGTCGGACTCGACCCCCTTGACCTTTTTTTTCTTCTGCCGTCCTGTCGGTCTCAACTCCCTTGATCTGTTGTCCCTCTGCCGACCCTGTCAGTCTCGACTCATTTCATCTCTAGCCCAATGGGCGCCGATGTCTGGGTGCACATTGTATGTTTTCAGATTCGCTGTCGTCACTGAATCGGGGGTAAACGAAAGCACATTGTTAATGCGTCTCTTTTTGACGCCGAGAACCAAATTCCAAAATTCTTTCCCAGCAATTAAAGAAAAGTCTGGAATTTTCGCAACGTTTGTCGGCAAGGGGTAAGGGGTCCGTAGTAATAAAGGGAAAGTGACCGGCTTCGTCACACCATGCATGCAATAAGTAGGTTTAGGTAAAAATAACAGGAACAATTTTAAAAATAAAATTTTTAGAAAACAGTTAATTTTATAAAAAAAATCGTACCTTTTCAAAGTAACTGCTTCAAAAAAGTACTTCCTGTAATCCTTGTTATGTTCGGCTGCAAATTTTATCTTTAATTTTCTATTAGTTAATAATTAAATTTCGAATTACACTCTAACCATAAGCTACAAAGTTCCCTCCAGAACCTAACACAGTTAAACTTACAGTTATTATACTGTTATCTAAAGTTAATGATGTTTAATAATTGAAAAAGACAGAGGCTTTGCAACTGTTTAAATAGTTTGTATTGCCAATTTTATGTGTCAAAGTGGGCGTGGTCACCAGCCGATGATTTTTTAATAGTCATTTTAAAATACTTCTAATTTTTAAAATGGCTAGTATGTTATATCATTGGAAAGGTCATGATTTGGAGATTTAAGAAATATTAAAAACACAAAATTGATTTCCCAAAGGTTTTTACCCAACTGCTCTTAAATTTTAAATTTTTTTTAAGTATCGGTGATTGGTCACAAGCATTGAATTTTGACTAAAATGTTGTTTTTAAGTTCATTAACAGTTTGTAAAGGCCTTTTTTTTACTTTTATTTGAAGACGCATTACATCAGCAAATTCTTACTAATTTTATGTGATCTCATTAATGAGAATTCCCAATCTTAAGAACTATGTCTTTTTATAATGAAATGTAATGCACTTAAGTTTTCGAGAATGTTCTGCATCATTTTTTCTTTCAGAAGTCTTTGTATCTCTTAATCAGGAAAGGCATTGCGTATAGTACCTTCCATATCCTTTACACATTGTTTCTTTGTGATATTTAAAACTTTCATTTACAAGAATTCAATCCTGCAGTGTAAATGTAATTAATCTTTAAATGTGTTATGAATATTTCGAAAAATATAGCCTTTTTTAAATTAAAATAAAGGATTTTCAAAAATTAACCATCCAGAAATTATTTTTGTAAGGTATAAGCTTTCAACTATTACATTTATAGCATTATTCTGCTTCCGTAAGCTTAAAATGAACAATATTCTCATATATATATATATATATATATATATATATATATATATATATATATATATATATATATATATATATATATATATATATATATATATATATATATATATAAAAGACATCGAGAGAAATATTTCTGATGTATATGCGCAGAAAATTATCATTCATTCCGTATTAAGTTTCTAGTTGAATTATTACATATTTATTTTTTCTTCTGAATTATTGGTTAAAATAAGACTAATATAAATTTTTTGTACACTATTGTAGCATTTGGAATTCAGAAAAATTCTTCAAATAGATACTATCTTAACGGATTATAAGACTCCAGAAGTAAGTTGTTAGTTTTCTAGGTGCTATATATATTATTTGTTTGATACTTTATATCAGTAGTTCTTACTATATAACTCTCTGTAATACAAAGTCATTTACATCCTGTAAATATTTTTACTCATTTGAAGAAATGATTGTTTTATTTTTCTTCTTCATATTCTTTTAACAGGGATAAGTCTCCTTTCTTTAATCACTGAAACTGATACTAAATTTCAATCTAAGTTGTAAATTTTGAATCATAATTTATAAAAAGAATATACTTTCTTTTCTGTTTCTGGACATGTATCATATGAGAGAATACAAAAATCTTTAAATACAGATTACAGTAGAGTAAAAAGTTAAAAGATATAGGAAATTTAATTCATTTACATTGTTTTATTTTGGTTATTCAGAGAGATGAATTTTGTAGATATATAATATTATAAATAATTTTAATCATAAAATCACTATGTGTGTGTGTGTATAAGTGTATCAGTTGTATCAGTGACAGTGATAGAAGAAAATCTAATAAAAATTCATTCCATCTCTAAAAAAATATTTGATTGGGCACGGAAAAAACTAGCAATAATGATTGAGCAATTGAGCAATTTTAAGAGAGTGTGTATGTGTGTTATTAAAAATTCATACTTAAATATTTCCTTTAGATTGATTATTGGTTCCTTGAGGAATCTTTCTATCTATAATCGTTTAAAATTCTATCTGTGGAACGTTTTCATGCTACGTATATACATACTTAACAACAGTTCAGTTGGAAAAAAAATTGAACGCTTATAATAGCATGTATTACCCTATGTCCTACCTATACGCCTATAATAGCATGGCGAAACTTAAGGGTATTGTGTTTCATCAACAATTTATAAATTTAGAAAAATGAAAGCGAAAAAATATTTATAAACAATGCATATATTTCTGAGACGACGTATTATTAAACTATAATAAGCAAAAAAACTAAGCTAATTAAGTCGATAACAAAGATAATTCCTTTTATGAATCTTATTTAGAAGGCTCTGTCCTCCTATATACAATAGTTATATTAGGAAAAATTCATATTTATGCAAGTTGACATGCAATGGAGCAAATTTCAATTGTCTTACTATCCTTTTCGATTTATGATATCCTTTAACGATCAATCATTATACCTTTATTGTAAATGTCTGTACAGTAAAACTAGTTTTGTATAGTGCAATAGACGAATCTATTACTCTAACCTTGAACGTCAAGATAATTTAATATCTAACAAGACTTAAATTACACTTGTAAGGGCATTTTTAGATACACAATTCTGTGGCAACAGTTTCCGTGCGTGACCCCTTTACCAATGTCACAGAGAAAGTATTCCGTGATGTGAAACTGCAAGTAGACTTAAGGTCATTCTGTGTCGTTTTACGGAAAGATAATTATATGAAAGTAGCACCTGTTATGAAGTTCAGATTAGATATTTAAATTTTATGCGATGTAAATGGAATGTTTTAGGTCTCATTTTTTTAAAGTCTTGTTTTGAAATTTATTTATTTTTTATAAGATTTACCACATGATGTAGGCAAAAATCGAGTATATTTTGTGAACAAATCAAGTGTTTAAAAATGTGTCACTCAATTCAAAATTCTAGCTTTATATTGTGTTTCAACTGTTGGACAAACTTTAAACTTACGTTATATTTTACTATTTAGACATTAAAATCGATTTCAAAAACAAACTTTTTTTCATTACTAATGGGCTGCTGATTTACATACCATTTCAGACCTAGTACATTGCCCGGGAGCTAGTATCTCTCTTTAATGCTACACCCTATGGGCAGATACCGATCGCCGCAGGTAGTTTTAACACCCAGTTTCTTCCACCGAGGGAGGCACTTGAGCTCTGACGATGCGAACCTGTACTAATATTTAATTTAACCATCCAAGCCCAAAAGACACTCTAAGGATCTTTTACACGTCGTATAATTATACGACATGGCCGCTGCAATTTTCTGCATCATGAAAATCCACCGACTTAGTCCAGGGTTGAACCCGCAACCTTAGGTGCAAAAGGCCAGCGACAAACCAAACACGCCACCCAGCCGGCTCAAAAATCAAACTAAAATTAAACATTTTACAGTTAAGGAGGAAGTATACAATTAGGTATGAGGGGAAAGAGTACTTTCGATGACTGCATAAAACAAAGCTTTCCCAATCGAAATTAGTTGTATTGCTTCATGCAGTGGCGCACACAAGGGGAGGGGGGGGTCCTGGACGTCCGGACCCCCCAAAGCCCTTGATTTTTTTCCGATTGATTATAATTCTAAGTATATAGTACGTAAAATTTATATAATTACTTGTTATTAATGATTAATTTTACTAATTAATGCTAATTATATATTCAAAAATTAGTTTTTTACTGTGTTTTGTTCCCGAAAATCGACAAAATCAAAAGGAGAATGACACACACAAGAATGGTGAACTTTCAACCCCAGACCCCCCCTTGAAAAATTCCTGTGTGCGCTACTGGGTTCATGATATTTAAATGTATTTTAAACATTTTCCGATAAAATATATTTTAATCAAGATTCTACTCAAATTTGTTATATTTATTTACATTTTTATTGTCTTTAAAGGATATTTACCGCAAAATCTGGCGTATAACGCGCACCGTTGTATAAAGTGTATATATACTTTCAGGCTGCAATTTTTAGCTCTTAGGTATAATCGCCGTATAAAGCGCACCCCCTTTTTTACGAAGAAATCTGAAATGTAATTATACAATTTTGTTACGTTTTAAAAGCATTTATTCGAGGTATCATCTCAGACTTTTGAAAAAATAGCATATTTCTAGAAGTACTACTCTTTAAGCTCATAAGGTATGTCATTTCTTTTAACTAAACAGTATTTCGATATATGTAGAAGTCTAATTTTTATGCTCATCCCTTTTCTTTTATTTTTAAAGTCATCGTTTTTAAATCCGACGTATAACGCGCACCGTTAAATTTCAATCATTTTGGGGGGTTCAAAGTGCGCGTTATGCGCCGTATTTTACGGTACTTATGTATTTTTTTCCTAATCATATTGCTTATGAATTATTTTTCAAAAATTTCTTTTATTCAAGTTAACAAAATCTTATATTTAAAAAAAAATTATGAATATATATTTTTTTAATTTTTATATGTTACTGTGTTGAATATTAAAAGATATAACAACAATGATGAATGACTTATGAATTACTGCATGTTCCTATTTAAAAAGAAAATTGAGTATTGAGAATTCCAAAAATTTCAATTAAAGTTCTTGTATAAAGTAGAAGAATTTATTTATTTTATGAAATATTACCAGAGAGAAAGAAATGACAAATGTGTCCAAGTGCGATATTTGTAGTTACTTATACTTTACTACAAAAAATTAAAATGATTTTAACCTTCATAAACTAAAGGTACGTAACATGTCTTTTTAATTGCATACTGATTTGAAAATTCATTTGGTGCTTGATATTAAATTTTTATGAATTAAAAAATTGTACGTATTCAAAATATTCTTCCTTTTATTTTTAAAATTTAATTAGTTTCAAAATTTACACATGATTCTTAAAATCCTTTTAAATATCTCTTATTTAAGAAACTTCATAAAATTAATTATGAAATTTAAATATTCTCATTCACATCTCACCAAAACTCCATCGGGTCCCAATTTGGAATTTAGTTTTATTTATACAGATGGCTTGTAATGGCGTCTTGGGGTATCGAATTTTGTCCACGGGTTATTATTTAAAGCTGTTTTAGGTTAATGTTAAAGAATAGGACCAAAGCTTCGAACATTTTTTAGGTATAAAAGAAATGAAACATTGATTTGATATTCTGGCTTCACTATCCTTTAGAGAGCAGAATTTTTTATCATACTTCCCATTTTTAACCGAATTGATTTATTTTTTCAGGTAAAAAATGTGTTTCGCATTTTTTATCCTATACCGTATTGTTAAATAGGCATTGTCTTCACGTATTAGAACAAAAAAGAAAGTATTAATGGAATATTTTGGACTTTTTAAAAACACTATATTGTTAACAAAGATATGAGTTATAACACTGCAAATTTCCATAGAAATTGAGGCATTTCTTCTGTCTGAAAATGTGCTTCGCGTTCGTTTATATAGTTCAAGCTCTTTTACTTTTACCGAAGACAACCTTAAGTGCAAAAGAAAGAGCTGAATACTTTAAAATTACCGTTTAATTATTTTCATTAAAATATTTACGTTATATTACAGGTAAAACAGAATACTTTATACATGTTAGAATCACATTATTAAGAGCGACCACACCCAGATTCGTTGCTGGGACAAGAGACCACACAGACATAACCCTTGTTAAATCTCTCTTCTGTTCTCCTTCGACATCTCTCTCCAATCTGACCCTTACCAGAAACAGAAGACCCCGTATGCAAAGTATGCCAGTACCGCCCAATATTGGAGACGATAAAACCGATTGGCAGGGATATATTTATATTTCTTGTAATTAAAAATCCTACATATATGTTTAAAAAACAGCTGGTAATCATCATAACCAGACGAAGTTATACACTGAAGTGCAACTGAATTAGTGATACCTATCTAGTAATGAGTTGGGCCGCTTTTAGCCTTGATAATGGCTACCACACGACGAGGCATAGATTCAACAAGTTTCTGGAAACATTCCACGGGAGTGACTTGCCAAATATTGGCTACAACTGTCCCTAACTCAAAAGGTAAGTTGGTACTGTGTAATTCAGGGTTTATTCCAAAACACACACATCCCAAAGACGATGAATAAGATTTAAGTCAGGGTTTCTAGGTGGACAATTTATGTCGGAAAGGTTAGAGGAAAGCTCATCCAACCAGCCAGTAGCCAACCGGAACTTATGAGAATTACAGTGGTCTTGCTGGAAAACACCATTACCAGAACAGCATAATAGGGTAAAGGTGATCCAACAGCAATTTTACATTCCAAATTTCATTGAGGGAGGTTGGTATACGTACCAAAGATCCCAAACAGTGCCACGATAAAACACCACAGACCATAATTAAACCACCATGCTCATTTACAGTTCCAAACTGGCATGCAATATCCATGGCATCATGAGCCTAACGCAATATTCTCAGCCTCCCGTCAGCGTTAAGTAGTCGGAATCGAGACTCAGTACTCTATTCTACTGGTTTCCAGTCTTCTACACTCCAGTCTATGTGCTCTCTTTCCCAGGCAAGACTTGCAGTCCGATGGCGAGTATTGAGCAATGGTACTCTCGTAGGTTGACGGCTCCCGAATCCCATATGGTGAAGCGAGAGTTGCACGATCCCTTTACTGGCTGTGCGACTGACACACCGTCATTGAAGCTAATGTAATTTGAGCTATTTAACTTCGCTGGCTACATACAATACGCATGAGCCGTCTCTCACCACGCACTGTCAAGGCTAATTGCAGTTTACCCGATCGCTAGTTTTTTTTTGTCCACCATCCATGTATTTTTGGTATATTCTTGACACTGTCAGCCTCGAAATTTTTAGCTGTCTGACGATTTCGGAAATTGAAGGGCCCATATGTCGCGCCCCTATGACTTGTCCACGCATAAATGACGCGTAGCGCTACACAATTTGCATAGACCTTGCTATCCCTAATTCAGTGGCACTTCAGTGTAGACAATGGATAAAACACTGATGATGAAATTATCGAAGAATAACCCACTGATTGTTACGGAGAACACACACCCCTTATATATATACTCTGTGTTTGGGTTGTTTCGTTAGCTAGTAATGACTAAGAGCGAACAAGCAAAACTGTTTATTCTAACATGAACAAAAAAAATTTGACTACACAATTACACAAATAACATTTAAAAGCACGTCTTTGCCAAGTGGCTAATGTTCGTCTTTTCAGCATTCGTCTTTACTTTTTGTCTCCATCGCTTGCCTTTCTCTCTCTGGTTATCTCTCCATTCGTTCTCTCTCCAGTCGTATCAGTGTCCATTCTGGGGATCTCAGCATGCATCCCTGCGAAGCATGGTCAGTCACGTGTCAGAGGGTCGCTAAGTTCTGCTTTTCCATGAGCCCTTATATATATGCAAGGTAGGATGCAAAAGTTTCCGAAATGATACTGTAAAGGGAAAATTTTTGCATATAGCAACTACTATAACATTTCTGTGTCACTGCCTTCTTCCCCTTTTCTAAAAAAGTTTGCATCATATCACGTTGTCGGGGGCTTGTCATTGCGTCGGCATCGTAAGTGGATGTAATTAAGTAAGTGGATGCATTCAGTAGTCTGCGATTGAAAACAAAATGCGTTTGTGAGCAGATAATAATATCAAATTACGTGTTGGGTGAGTGAGTGAATATTAACGCCGCACTGTTCAGCTACACGAGGGCTTTTGGCGATGAACCTCGTAATTCTGAACTATGGTCAAGTATAGAGAATGTCACCTCAGTCGGGACCTCTCTCTTCTAACTACCACAGCATACCAACGGGAGAACGTTTGAGCTCTCGACAGCTTTAACGTGCATCGTTCTCCTACATGGCGTGGATTTAGTGGTACTGGGCTTGAGCTCGGGACAAGCCAAACACAATCTGATACCTTGACTACTAGGCTACCGCGGCCGCAAATTTTATGTTGGATAGGAAAAGAGTGCTACGGAGACTTACGAAATGTTGAAGCATGTTTAAGGCAGTGATACATTTTTGGGAATGCAAGTTTTTGAGTCGCATCGATGTTTCAGAGAAGGGTCGTCCACAGATTTCCCTTACTACTGAAAACATTCAAAAGTTTTCTGAGACGGTACGTACGAACATTTTTAAAGCAACGATGGGATAAATACTAAAACAACTGTTTTGCCACATCCTCTTATTCCCCAGATTTTACCCTCTGAATCTTCAGAATATTTCAAGAACTGTCACGTCAATTGCAGGGTCGTCGATTTCAATCTGCAGATGAAGTTAAGAGTGCATCGCAAGCTAAATTAAACGGCATGTCTAAGAATTAATTTCAGAAATGTTTTGATGGTCCTTACAGGCGATGGCAAAAGTGTGTGTTTGCTCAAGGGTCTTATTTTGAAGGTGGATGTGTTTCACAGTTGGTAATATTTTTTAAGCTTTAGATTAAATCTGGGAACTTTTGAATCCTACTACGATTATACATATATATAAACTCATTTTTTTGCTAATCTACAAGAAATACTCCAAATTTTTATATCATTAAAGTTAATAAATTAAAGAGAGAGAGAGAATTTTTATGCAAAATATACAAAATAAAATGAAATTTTACAATAAATTAGAAAACGAAAAAATAGAAGTTGTGCTAATCAAGAAGAATAATTCCCCAAAGTCTTCAGTTAAAATCTCATTATTAAAAATAAATATACAGTATATAATAACAGTATATAATACAGTATATTTACTACTAGTCATTCTTTTCACTTTTCCATTGTTTGAAATAATGAGATCGACCCCCCATACCCTTCATATTGGTTCGCAGTACTAACAGTCTCACTCAAACAAACAAAAAATCATTAAAAACTAGTTATAAAGAACTGGATTTATTGAAAATTAAATTTTCAATTTTTCTAAATTTATTTTTTAAACTTCTAATTTTTAATTCATTTTCAGGTTTGTGATAAATATATTTCCCAAAACTTTATTGGTTATGATAAAGAAGGATGTCCTGTTTATTTCTCAGCGCTTGGAAATGTAGATCATAAAGGTAAATGCACATATGCAGTTATTAACTCAAATATCCACATAAATAAATATTTATATTCAAAGATAAATTTTTATATAATTATTGTACATATATTACATACATTTTATAACTTAAATATAATAAGATCCAAAACACTTAAGTTTTATAGTTTATTTAACTTTTTGAAAAGCATTCCTAAATTATTGAAATTTCTAATATTTATCATGTAAAACAATAACGCTATACATTAGTATTTATTGAATTGGTAGTGGTGCAAAAAATTTTAATAAAAAATCGAAAATTTAATTTAAGAAGAAAATCAATTAATTGTGAGAGATTTTTTTAATTAACCACAGATATAACATACTTTCTTTCACTTATAGTTTAATTTAAGTTTTAGAGTACATCTAAGTAGTGAAACGTGCGCTTTACATGCTTGCGATCAACCAAAACATTTTTAAAATTTAGTTTAAATGTATTTAAAATAGCAGAATGCAGTATTTTTTACATTTTTCACTATTTATGAAGGTTATATTCTGCAGAAAATGAGATTCATTTAAAATTCTTCAGTGGAATTAAATTTATACGCACTATAAAATTGTAGTTGATCAAATATCTATTGTATTTCATCGCGGTTTTCTTCATAAATAAATTTATAGAGCTTTCAATTTATGTATATTTATATATTTACAGGTGTTTTCAAATCTGCCAACAAAATAGACATTTTTAAATGCTGTATACAAGTAATTGAAGAAAGCAGAGTAAAAATGAAACTTCAGTCTAAGAAGGTTTGATTTATTTTTATAATTCTCAATTCTTTCTTCAATTTAAAAGTATTTTGAAAAAGAAAATGAAAATTTCTTCAAAATACCATAGCAATTAATTAAAAACCAAAGCAGATATTTAATTTTGGATCTCGTATGATATACCGTACCATAATGTAATTATCTTTTAATTATTAGTAGATTTTTTGTTCATTGTTTCATAATAGGAATTTTAGTAGAGGTATACTGGAATACCTAATAACGGTATTTTGAGCTATTTGTACAATTTTGTAATACCGGTATTCACAGACTTCAATACCGACGTTTTCGGTATTTACTAGAAAATTTTAAATTGCTTCAATTATATGTTCAAGGATCGCCAACCTAGCAAAGCAGTACACGTTTTTGTTGTTATGTCTCCCTAACGTGCGAAATTAATTAGACTGTGAATATAAAGTTGCATCGTACAATCAAGATAAGTGATAAAATATACGAATTATCCAAGAAACCGGCGAAAATTATATTTTTACAGCTCAGAGTGATACTGCACATACAGGATTCGTAGTCTGATATTCGTATCTGTGAAAACAAGGTTGTAGTTCTGAGGAAATCGAGTAATATTTCGATACCTTTTTAAATTGGGGAGTTTGTTCTTTACATTGTATTTGCATAACATACTTGTATTTACATATCATCATGATTTTCATAAATGAAAACAAAAAAGAAGTAAAGAGATTAACCAATTCAAATTTTATCAAGTTAATAGTAAATTTTCTTAAATTAATTTACCCACAAACCTTATCAACATTCAGAAGAATTCAATACAGTTATCGAAGATGATTATGACACTAAGGTCAATAGTGAAAAGGAATTGTCTCTTGAAAAAACATTAGAATTAGCGATAACTAGAAAAATTTCAACAAACCAAAATACAATACAGAAATCAGCTACATTAAAACCCATCCGACGAGAAATCGATTTATTTGAAGATGAGAGATTTAGAGGTAAATATTTGGAAAAAGTGTACCGCGTATTGCTAACAATACCATCTACTAGCGTAGATGCCGAAATAGCGTTTCCGACAGCTGGTAATTTTTGCACATAATTACGTTCCTGGATTAATAACGGTACAATTAATGCACTGTTTTTAAGATCGCATTTCAAAAAATTTGTCACAGCACGACAGACTGAATTGTGATATTTACACTTTTTTGTGATTTAAATAAATAAAATGTTCCTTTATTATTTTTTGTGATTCTTTATGTACTGTTAAAATTTAAAAATTACAAATTAGTTTTTTGTGATATTTACACTCTCAAATAAAATTGGCAAAGAGAAACGCCTGTATTTTTTTCTTTTCCTAAAACTTTTACTATCGGTATTAAAACCGGTATCCCTGAATTAAGTTCTAAAAGATACCGTTTACTGGTATTGAACTTTTGGTTCCATGATGCGATCTCTACTCATAAGGAATTCAAATATTTCCTTATTTAACGGCGCTACTCGCGTTTATACATACTTAAAGCTTACGTTCTATTGTATTCATCCTTAAATGCCGCTTAAAAGTTACATGATTCGCTCCTCAGTGCCATCCTTCTTCACATAGTATGTGAAGTATGCCGTGTATAATGAGGAAAAGAAAGGAAGAAATAAGTAAATTTTTCTTTGAAATAAGTAAATCCTTCACATACACTGTCAAAGTCATTATATTGCATTCCAAAGTCTTTGGAATAGTTTTACTGACAGCAGCTCAGAGAAAAGAATCGTGTTTCGTACAGACAGATATATTCGTGTGGAGCACATAACATACTGTTTGAGCAAGACGGATATATACGCCGGCGGCACTTAAGTGGTTGTCAATATTTCATATGAAATTCCATTGGATGAATATTCAAAAAATGTTGTCCGACACTAAACCAAGGATTCTCATAGGGATCTACGACCCTCAGGGGTCTATGACGGCCTGCAAGGGGTCCATGTCAGCGAGAAAATAATTTGGGGGTCCATGAGGTTTAAATGGGGTCTACAATAGGGGCTAGAATTAAACCAGATAATGACTTTAATTTAAAAAGAAAATTTCATGAAGTGGAAACCAGATTTTAACTTTTCAACAGATTTATTTACTAAATTTAATTTGCAGTGACAGCATAAGTTTTATTAAAACAAGAACCATCATTTTATCGTTTCTTGGCACATTTAAGCTAAAAGACTGTTCCCAGTTTCTCAATATGTCTCAGAGAATCTGCCAAATAAATGACGTTTTATTCTACATTCAACATTTAAATGCCCTTTATTCAGATTTACAAATTAAGTTTGAGAATACTTTGACTATGGTAATGCCACTGCAGACAAATAATTCATACGGTGAAATGAAAACAAAAATGTTAAATTACAAGAGGAACATGGTCGGAATATCACTAACGAAGATTCTAAAGTAAAGTTAAGAAAATTGTGTCAGCAATTTTGGATTTGAACAAATACCTGTTATTTTTATCGAATTATGTAATATTTTAAGAAAAAAGTTTTTAATTATTTTTCGTAGTGAGAAGGAGTTTCAGCGTGGTTGTCAATCTCCAAAATAAACAAAAAAAAGGGGGGGGAGAGACTGGACACGATGAACCAAGGAGACTTTGGGTCAGATCTGACAAGATTGATTTCAAATGTTGAAAATTTGTTAGTGAAGCACCAATTCCATTAAAAGTATATTTGTGTTGATTTCACTTATTTTATATATTATTTAAATTTCAGTTTAATGAATTAACATGCGTTCCTTAAATTTTCAAAACTGTATTTCATTACAATCAGAAATTTAAGTTTCTTAAAGTAGATCTGTACTAACTGTCAAAAAGATATTTAAGTAAGTAAATTTGCAAAAATTCAATATTAAGTACACAGGGATTTACTCAAAACCGAAAATCATGCCAAGGGGTCTATGAGACAAAAAAGTTTGGGATACCCTGAGGACTAAATTGTGTATGTTTACATAATATTTTTTTCATACCTGTCTTTTTTTCTGGCCTTACATAATTGAATAATAATTAATTATATATAAAATTCATTTTAGAATATAAAAATAATTTATTTGGTATAAAATTTTAAATCAGTAAATGTTGTGTATCCTTGTATATCCATACTATTTAATGACAACTATACTGTCCTCGTCATTTGACCAAGGCTCAAAATTACGTGGTCCATCGCCAATGGCTTTCTTGTTGCTTTGCAGACTTTTTGTCTCATAGACACCTTGGCTTGGGTTGAACCCTGCTAACCTAATATTCAATTTTTGCAAATTTATCAACTTAAATGTTTTTTCGACAGCTGGTATAAAGCTATTTACTTTAAAATCTTAAATTTCAAATTGCAGCGGAGTATAATGTTTAAAATTTAAGATGTCAATTAATTGAATTAAAGTTTAATTGACTAATTAAATAGCTGCTACATAAAATAACTGATTAACAAACAAATGCTTGTAATGCTTGTAATGGGAAGGAGGAATCGTGTACTTCTATGACAAATTTTTAACATTTGGCATCAATCTCTTCAAGTGTAACCCTAAACTTCCTTGGTTAGTAGTATCCAGTCCTTTTCTCTTTCTTTCTTTTCTTTTTCTTTATTTTGGAGATTGGCAACCGCGTTGAAACTCCTTCTCATTAGTAAAAGCAATTAAAAACTTTCTGAAAGCAGGATAAGTACAAGTATCTCTGTTTAAGCCACAATGCTGGCATCCGTATCTAAACTTTACCTTAAGATCTCCCTTAGTGTCTCTTCCAATCAGTTCCTTTTTAATATGACATTTTTTTCAATGCGACTATAAGAATTCGTTGCCTCTACTGAGTTATTAGCATAGTCAAATCATTTTCAAACTTAGTCTAAAAACTTGAATAAAGGGCATTTAAATGTTGAACGTTGGTTAAAACGTAATTTTTCTTGCAGATTACCTGTGACCAATACAGATACTGAGAAAAATCATAACGTCCTGTATAATATTCCTTTGGCTTTAGCAAGATTCTTAGCCTTAGCAAGAAACGCTGAAATGATGGCCCTTGTTTTAATAAAAAATTATTCTGTAGCCTTGTAAGTGCAAAATAACCTCATTAAATTTAGTATGTAAATAAATCTGTAACATAAGTAAATTTCTGGTTTCACTTGATTAAATTTTCTTTTAAAATTTAAGTCAGCATCTGTTCTAAGGAGAGCCACTATCGTAGACCCTTATTTGCAGCTCATGGACCCCCAAATTATTCTTTTGCTGAAGTGGAACCCTTGCAGGTCGTGATAGATCCCTGGGAGTCAATATAAACCAATTTGAGAATCCCTGCTGTGATGTTAATATAAAACCTCACTCACTCTCATCTATTTTTCTTTATATATTTTTCGGTTCTGTTATAGCGAAAGGTTTCTATGTTGTCGTATTGTTGTACTGTTATATAATATCCTTTTTGAAAACTTAATATCTTATTTAGATATTTAACTTACTGGCTTAAGGTATCCGACTACGTTCGGAACCGTGGTTTTAAAAAAGTGCATAAATGGATAATTTTCATGATATTTACTGTCACTCAGATTAGAATACATGCATAAAATTGTTTTAAAGACATTTTGGCAAAAAAATTTATTTAAGTTTAACAGTTTCGCAAAAAATTAACGTAGAATAATCTTTAATCGAATTGTTTCAAATATTTACTATAGCATGGTACCCGGAATCATATTGGTTGATTGGTTTGACACGCTCAACTAGATGGTTGCCGACCTCTGTGTTAAAAGTTTCAAAAATTCAAAAAGCATAAAAAAATTTTAGTGCCAAGGTAGAAAACACAAACAATGTATGTTATTTAATTGGCACATTTAAAGTCCTTCATTTCGATCTCTTCATTTTATGTTGCTCTAAAACATTCTGGTATCATGCAGTCTGATGAAACCGGTATGTGTAAGAGAACAGATATAAGAACAAGTTTATTTCAACAGTTGCCATTTCTTTTGTTGCGTTGAATATTACATTTGTTTGGTGATCATTTTTGAATTTATTTATCTAAATTTCTAAATGTGAGTCGCTAATCGCATGTGAGCAAAAATATAGCTGTTATGCAATCGGTCGGTTCCATTCTGGGAAACGACCAACCATCAGAGATTACCTGAGATTTATATGTCAACCGTTCGATCATCAGTCACTTGCGAAATCACCATCAAAATGAACATATATTCTCAAGAAGACCCAGTTGTGACGGGTAATAGGGTTACAATCACCAGTGAGGACAGTTATCTGTGTCTGCAAGCTTGGAGCTTTTGGACGAGTTAAGCCCGTCAACTTCCATTAAGAATTATAAAGTCATGCTAAATAGGGATATACTGACAAGCTGTTTGTTGACGACTGCATTAAAGTCATCTGAATTCCTGTCGACTATCAATTCGGATGCCATTGACGTCATCTCACAGAACAACTCAGTTACAGTGGGCTCTGGTTCACATCTATTGGGCACCAGCACAATTGGTCAATTTAATGTTCTTCCAAAGTTTCTGAATCTGTATGAATAACAATTCCAGACTGATACGGATCTGGAGAATCACAGGAACCTGATTTCAAGCTAACAATATCATTAAAAGACCCAGCTACAGTTGTAATGGTGCCTTGGCTAGAGTAGGGATACCAGTCATAGCCTCATGTGTGTCTTTCGTCCCGGTTCAGTGACAATAATTGTTTGTCGGGATGAAATGTTCGATCCGTTTGTACCTACTTGATAGCCTTGGGTCCTATGGCCGATAACGCAAGAGTATACAGAGCTCGTGTTGTTTACCAGTGCATGGAATGTAAAATCTTGCTTCGAATGGAATGAACGTTGCCTTCCCCGACTACAATACTTCCCGAAACCTTAATGATTTGACTAGATGGTTTCTTCGAGAATAGGTACAGGTCCCACTGTAATTGACAACTCTCTGGTAGATATGAATTGTCGCTACTGAGCCTGTATCTCTAGTAGAGGGTCTCACATACCCTCGTGATAAATATTTGCAACTAAACATTTCTTCGCAGAAGTTAGAGACATTTATAATGATTATTTGAAAACTAATCCCTCTCCTATTTTTCTTAGAATTGCCTCTTCTTAGCTTAGCAACTTTCAATATAATTTCAGTGCGTTTCATACAATAAATTGTTTTCATTTTATTGCAGTTTTATTTAGATAAAGATAAGTTTATAGGATTTTTAATCTAGTGTTTTGAATAGTGTGAAAGTTTTTAAAAATTCGTAGAATATGTACATAAAAGAATTTTTTTTCCTTTCTAAAATATTCAATCAACCGTATTTTGATGCAAACTATATAAAATATAAATTTATATTAATTTTTATTCTTTGTGATTTTATTACAGTTGGATAAGCAAGTCACGCAATGTATTTATATCTATGATATGGATAATTTAACCTTAGCGAAGGCAACTGATAAGCATAGTAAGTATTTAACTTATTTCCTTAAAAATATTCTTTATACATTTTATATTTATATGGTCCATAATAAACGTTTCAGGCATGTAACATTTCGCTTCCTTTTTTATAATTATTTGTCGTAGTAAAATGTTCTTTCCCGGGACGATTTTGTTTACGTATTTAAGGGAATAAAACAAACAACTCAATTTACATAATTTTATTATTCTACGGGGATGGACAATTATATTGAACATTTAATTATGGATGTAAAAAAACAGCTTTAAATAAATTGAAGAATAAGCAAAAATGTATACTTTATTTTGCTGATGTACGATTTATTTGAATATATTTAATTTTAACCGTATCAAAGAAAGTTAATGCATTTAGTAAATTTAAAAATATCAGTAAATAGTCCTTTCGTGAAGGGTGTGTCATGTATGTACCAGTCCCGTTATAGGGCAGCCCGCTCTACCCACCTTACCGTGAGAACCGTGCCACTGTGCGTGGTTATCTGAGAAGATGGGGTACTTCACTTCTCTAAACAAAACTTTTGAAGAAAAATGAAACGCCATATAAAAATATTTAGGCGAATTTTTTTAATTATTCATGAAATTTTATTTACACAATTTAGTCATTAGAAAACTTTCTGAAAATATCTCATTAAAATCTGCTTGCAAAAAATAAAACTTTTGACCTACCTTGAATCAAAAACAAGACTTTTGTAAAAGTGTAATCTAAACTTTTACGCTAATCACATGTCCAAATA
The DNA here is from genome assembly GCA_019973935.1 of Trichonephila clavipes. Lineage (NCBI taxonomy): Eukaryota > Metazoa > Arthropoda > Arachnida > Araneae > Nephilidae > Trichonephila > Trichonephila clavipes. Next base: position 241,736 of record BMAU01019579.1, on the reverse strand, counting down.
TTGATGTTATAAATAGCATATATGCAAATAATTCAGAAATTAGGTAGTGTGTGATAATTTTTAAAGCAAAGTTAAGCAAAAGGTCCCGTGTTGCATAGTTCACAAGTATAAAAGTTTGTTTTCTTTTCGTTAACTTCTTACCGTTTGTACGCAAACTACGAATCTTCTTTGTTTTACCCTAGTACATTCACATTTCGTTTTGGAAAATGTCTTCCAGAAAGCGTTAACTATCGTAATACCAGCGCAAAAAACGCTCATCTGTTAACTAAGAAAGATAAAAACTGAATTAAAAAAATAATAGTTCCTAATACCAGAGTGAAATGTTTATATCCCCAAAGAAAAAAGCAGAAACAAAATACCTTATTTGAAATATTTGAAATCGTCCAGTGTTTTACATCACTTGCAGCTATACATGTGCGTCATCTGAATTTAGTTTATTTTATATATCCTTCTCTCCAAATTGTTTGGGGCATTTTAGCGAAAACTGGGTCTTGCAACATAAACCCTAACACTCACTCACCCCCATTGTAGCAACCCACCTTTGGTTTTGGTGTTTGGGGGTTCGAGCAAAGAGATCAGCCATAGAACATGTTTTAAACTCAATTTTATTTTTCCTTTTAATTTGAGCAACACACAACTCAAGGTAGAAAATGCACCTAGTAAATAATTAGAAGAGTTATCGCATGATTTAAGGTTGCTAACATATAATTATAATTGACTTAACTTACTTTTGGAGCACTCTTAACATCTACGCGAGAATTCTCTGCAAATATCTTTCTTAATTATACGGCATCCGGTTTGTAAATCTAGTTCACAATTTTCTTCACATTTAATCTTCAATTATCAACTATCGACCATCCATAGACTATTCATCGACTAACATAACGTAACTAAATGCCAACGCTTAAATATAAAATGAATCAAGTCTTCTATTAATTCAGTTATTTTGATAAATATTCATTTTTTTCGTTTTCCCATATGTCTCATCATTGCTCCTTTTTCAATTATCATTATATTATTTAGCGGAATAATTAAAGAATCCAACAATGCTAAGGAATCATCAATAATTATCCTAATGAAAGAAAATATAGACCAATTTTTACAAAAAGCTTTATTGTATTCTCTCTATATCACTTTTAGTTATAAATGTAGAATTTTAAAATTGGTAATTCAAGGAAATTATATCTTCCTTTTTAAATCCCTTATGAATACATTTGTTTTAAATATTTGCTTTTAAGCAAGATAAATTTATCAGATCTCTCTTTTATCTATTCTCAAATAAAATTATTTTTCTTTACTTTTCTAAAAGTGATTGAATAAATACTTTCAGTCAAAGGATTATATTTAATAATTTAGAAAGGATGAATTTTTCTTCTTAAGCTTTAAAAATAGTTATTTTTTGCAAGATGGAATAAACTTTATATCATGATGCATATGATGAATGGTTACTTTCCTCATTATGTATAAATACATACATTTTTTCAGCATTAGGTTTTCTATTTTTAGTCGGATATTGAGTAATATTATTAATTAAGGAAAAGCAAAGTCCTACTATATGATAATATGCTTGACCAATACAAATAATTAATACACAATATAATACACTTGATAGAATATTTCTTAATATATATTTTTAAAAAAAGTATTAGAAAGGAAATTAATACTATATGATAACATCATGAAAGGAAGACAATTTTTACGATAGCCATCATTTTTAAAAGACAACCCCAATTCATTAATAATTTATCAGTAAACTGGCTTTTACCTGCGGCTTCGCTCGCTTTGATGCCTTTAAATATCTGTCAAAGTAATAATCATTATCATTGGAAAGTAAATAAAATTATATAATATTTCTTTTATTGCTTGACTGAGACTATTAAAATTTAAAAATTCTAAAATGGAGCTTAGAACTATATATATACTTTATTATAATAATTATAACAACAAAATTTCAATAACTTAAACTATTAATATTTTTAAGAGTTGAAAGTATCTACGTTTTTTTTTTTAATAAATAACTCCTCTTTAAAAGAACTAAAAACAGGATATTGTTCTAGGCTTCTACTTTATACCATATTATATGCTCTTCCATCAGGTGCAAATATGTGAAGATTTCGGGCATTGGACACACGCGAACAGGCTACATATAAATGGCCATGGAAAAAACATGGCTTTTTCAAATGCATCCCTGCTGCCTGCAATGTTTGCCCTTGCACGTTGTTAATAGTAACAGAAAAAGTGAGTTCGCTTGGAAATTGAACTCGTATGAATCGAAACAGTAGGTCAGTGGGGATAATTGGAATTCGAGGTATGATAACCCTTTCCCCTTTCCCAACACCTATTAAAATAGTTGCACCAAGTACATTCTGTATAAATTTTGTGATGCAAAGCTCACTATCATTGTTTTAATTTAAAAGAAAATATTATCGATATAAATGTAATATATTATTTTCTATTTCTCTCTCTCTAAAAGTTCATCGTGTGTAGATTCATTAATTTTAATATAAACTGGGAAGAAAAAGACAAAAAATTTATTTTATTTTTGTTTATTTATTTAGTGTTTTGCACCTGTAACAAATGTTAACATTATTTTTAGGTATGGAGCTTTTTTTGTTTGGCATCGGCTTGTTTTTAGATAATTATCCCGAAATATTGAAAAGTGTGTACGTCTTAAATGGTAAGTATGCTTTTACTCTTATTACATATATTGAATTGAGTTTAAGATTGGTTTTAATATCTTTGGTTGTTTTGATTAAAAATAGGTAATATCTTGTCATTTATTTTCTGTTGTTCCTCATTAGCTTCTTCGTATTTTACACTGGTCTTTCCATTAGTGAAAACGATTTTATCAGGATCTATACTCAATAAAATTACTATCTTTGGAAAAGGTATGTATGATTGATCAAATGTTTTTGTTTCGAAAATTTTAGTTAATTTTTGTATTTTACTTTTAAAACTGAATATGAAATCAAAATATAAATCATTTAGATTGTATAGAAACTTTTTTTGTTTAATATTATATTGACCATAATGTACATGTTATTTATACGTCATATTATACGCATGTTATTGTAATAGATATTATTAGTTGTGTTAGTACTACACACACACACAGTTTTTAGACTCATATCTCATATTTTTCTTCCCTTCATCGAATCTGAAGAATCTTTCAGACCCGCTGTGTAGGTGTTCGATGCATGTTTTTTTCGAGGCTCAAAAGTCCTCTCATTGGTGTGGTGTGGAATTTAGATGAGGAGGTACGAGCTCAGGTGTTGTCTTCGTCACTTGACCATGCTTCAAAATTACGAGGTCCTTTCCGAAAGCCCTCAAGGAGCTGAATATGCGACGTTAATATTCTCTCACTCACTCACTCCAATCTTAAGGGGTGTCGGCTGTAGTTTAGTACTTATAGTTACGAACTCGTGACAGAAGTGTCACAGTGTCGAGTCCTATTTCTATTAAAGACCCACCGTGTAGAGAGGTCCGATGCGCGTTAAATCTGTTAAGGCTCTATGTCTTCCCATTTAAGTGGAGTGGAATTAAGGAAATGGGAGGGGGGTGCCAGCTCAAGTGCCATCCTCATCACTTGACCATGATTTAAAATAATGGGGCCAGTTGCCAGTAGTTGCAATGCTGCTTAGGGCGACGTTAATACTCACTCACAAGCTTAAGGAATGACGTCATACTACACTAACAGTATATTCTATTCACAGGAACGTAGAGTGTTTCAGATTGTGTAATTTAACTAGAACTAGGAGCAAATTTGAAATAATATATCAAGGAATTTTTGATTTTATAACAGAACAAAACCGAGGCATTTCTGATTATGAAGCAGAATGCACATTAATAGTCTGTTTTTTGAAAATGTCAGAGAATGATGCATTTTTATAGTGCTGATATGGCAACTTAACTTGAATGCATCACTGTGATTAATAAAAAAAATTAACATATTTTTAGAAAGAGTTCCATATTTCTAATTCAGATAAAAAAGTCACTAAACTAATTAATTGAATTAGACTACATAAAGTATTCTAATTTAAAAATAATCATGTAAAATAAGTAGAAAATACAAAATATTCTAATTTCTTAAAATTATTTATGAAGTATTTCATTAAACGGTGTAAAATATATTTTGTTACTTAATTTATTCTTTAAACATTGTGATAGTTCAGGATGTTGTTCACAAACTGGAAGAAAGATGGCACCACTTTCACTCTAGTTTATTTTTATTTAATCAGAGTATATTTGTAAAACAGTACACATATTGGTTTATTTAATGTTCAGAAAATATGTAAATTGGTTTTATCATATAATTTTAAGCAAATGCAGAGGAGAAAATTAAGAGGAAATAATTTTAAGTATCCCCTTCTTTTTAAATTTAATTTTGCTGCATTTTGAAAAAAAAGCCCATATGTTTTTTAATATTAATATTTATTTCCTTTCTATATCGCATGTGTGTTCTTGTAGTGAATTATAATCAATTTTTATAAATTTCCACTTCATTTTTCTTTAAATTTTTCTGTTTTTCAATTCCTACTATTAACTCACATTCCCTGTTTATTTATTTATTTATCTTGATGGAATTTTCAATCGTTCATAAAATAATTTTAAAGCGTTCAATTGAGCTTAAACTTTATATACATGATTATCTTGGATGGCAATACAACAATTTTTAATTATAAATAATAAAAATTAATTGATTAAAACTAATTATTTAAAGAATCACAAATACAGCCACTTTGGTCAAAACTTGAAAAATGTTTTTTTCCCCCTCACTTTTTCCAGCATTCAGTTGAACTGAAATTTTACGAGGGTTGGGGCAAAAGTCATGGCAACTGTTTTTATTCTTGAAGATACCAGTCCGTTTGGAAAATGTGACATATACAGACGAAAGGACAAGGTGTTTACTTCACATGCGTGGACAATGAATAGCACTGAAATATCACAGCACGATAGTTTATTACGGTAGTATACTGGGCAATATGGTCTTCACGGTGCAAAATAATGACAACACAGTACACAGTACAACCACAGTGCTACTGTACAGTATAGTAAGGCATTATTTCCAAGGGCTTACACTAATTCACTCTAATATTCTATCGCATTTTTCCCTCGGAGAACGGCTATTTTGATGTAAGAACGCAGCTCAACACGGGTTACTTCCATCGCACGAAACTCACCAACAGACTGATTTCATAGCCCTGGCTGCACCAACGTGAAAATTTGAACATCGGCAAATTTAACGTGTGTCCATCAGCTGCTCTATTTGGAGGACCGTCAGTAGTAACATTCATCAAAGTATTTTATAATAAAAGAATGTTGTGCTCTGAATTTTTTAAGCTTCTCTTGACTTTGACAATTTTCAGTCGGGCATATGGATTGTGGAGCAATCCCCAGTCCCGTAAAGCTTCTATTAGAAAACTTTTAACATTTAAATATTTTTATTCCTAGTAAAAAGTGGGAACATTTAGTTTTGCGTAAACATGTGTAATTTTGCGTAATTTTTTATAACATGAGGCGTGTTCAAATGAAAGTATTATTATATTTTATTTATCCAATGCCTGTGCTTAGTTTCTTAACCATTTGACTCCGAGCCTCCCATTACAGACTGATGGTACATCATGGCTTCCCAGAATCAACAAATGCAAGTGATTTGAAACATCGCATGCAAAAAGTTTTCAATGTAATTTCGTGAAACAAACGCTATAGCGAAGGTGTATGTACCATGTATGATGTGTGCAAGCAGATTTGTGATAGCTGCATTCGTAAGGACGTGACATTCATTTAAAAATGGCTGGCTTGGATGCAGCTACGCCCAAAACAGTTCAGCGAACTATAATAATGTTTTTAACACTGTAAGAGGTGCAAATCGATATTTATCGTGTAATGCTGGCCGTGTACGGTGACACATACATGTCGAAGTCCCAGGTGCTGAGGTTGGTGAGAATATTTTGCGACGTCGACAGGAGACAAGAGTTTTACCGCGGTCACACAAAGTTGTGACAGAAAAGCTGATTATGTGCATTGACACTGCAATCAAAGGAAATCGACATCGATACATTCGTGACGTCGCAAATGAGTTCAACGTGTCCATCAGTTATATTCTGAACTGGTTTCATGATGGACCGATAACAATCTTCGCCGACGGAATTGGTAACTTTCTTAAGCAATGGGAAGCTTGCCTAAACGTATTGAGTGATTTCTTTTAACAAACTTTGTATGCGGTTCACTCATTAAATACTGCTGTTTCTATACATGTATCTGTCTCATTTCTGCCCCTACGCATCTCAAGGATACCCGCCCCGAATTACTTTCATTTGAACCCCCTATACTTAAAAGTAAAATGATTACAAAGTTTCTTTATGTATTACTCCTTAAATATATATTGCTCTCTAACATATATACCAAAATAATTCAATTTAATAATTTATAAATTATTATATAAATCACGCATACTGGTTCTCGAATAAAACTATTATACAGAGTTTATGGCGGAAGGGTTCTGCTAAAATGCTCGTATATGCAATGCAGCATTCAGGAGATTTTGAAGTTAATTTATACACATAATTATGTTTTGCTAAACAAAGAAGGAATCGAAATTTACTCGTTTTCAATTATGATTAATCTGTATTTATCAGAAAAAGTCGCAATTTGAAACACACACATAGATTACAACTGGAAATTAACAGCAGCTGAATATTCTAATAGCAACTGATATCATAATATAAGGTGCAAGTTTATAAATATTGCTGGCTGGGTGACGTAGTTGGCCTGTCGCTGGCTTTTTACACACAAGTTTGCGGGTTCAATTCCTTCCTGAGTCTGGATTTTCCTAATGCAGTAAATTGACAGTGTCCATGTCGTATGATTATGCGACATGTAAAGGACTCCTTGAGAGCCTATTTGGCTTAGGTGCTTTCTGCAAAATTAAAAAATCCCTTTCGGTTTTTCATTCTCGGGAAGAAAGCGGGCTCCAAAATTACTTGTGGCAATTGGTATACCTACACACACACACACACACACACACACACACACACACACACACACACACACACACACACACACACACACATTAGAACACTAAAAATAGATATCAGCTTCCAGAAAAAGGCACTAGGTCTGCAATGGTAAAACACCAATCCGCAACCCCGTTAGAAATAAAAAAGTGTGCGTGTCTATGACCACACGATAGAAGTGATGACTTCAAATTTTGTAATAATATTTCAGAAATTTGTTAGGTGAGAGAATAAGAAAACAAGGGTATATTAGTATTGTCCTATAAAATTATTTATTCATATGTCTGTTATCACAAAGTAGTGCGAAATATACAATCATACTTAAGAATTAATTGTATTCTAAGAAAGAAACAATAGGTTTTTATGGTAGCTGAAATAGGTAATAATTCCTTTAGATTCAAAATTTCATTTAAATATCTAAAAGAAACTCTGTCAAGCGTTGTTCCGTATGTCCTCGTGCATCATTTGAATCATTTGACATAATTAAATTGAATTTTGATTTTAAAAAATCTACTTTAAAATTTCCATATAAAATCATAGGTAATTTGTTCAAAAGACCCGATTCGGCTTTGTGAATTTTGGTTGTAATTTAACAATATTCAATCCATGAATTAATTTAAGCAAAGGGATAGTAAGGTAGGTAGTTGACTCTGAAGAGAGAAATCTAGGTCGAAAGCTTTAAAAAGGGATTTAATCAGAAGATTTATATCACTTAATCTCTGGCTTATACTAGCTCTTTTGTCACTGTGTGGCAGTTTCGTACAAATATATCCGGTGCTGCTGCAAGGAAAATCTTCTTAATTATATTTTGTTTTCTTGTATTTAAATTATTTAATGTAACTTTTCCTTAATACCTGTATACTTAATTTTGTTATTTAAAATTTTTATTTGTTTTAATTTTCTTTTTAGACTCAAAGTATATTTCAGTAATGTGATTAATAGAACTATTATTTCATTGCTATTCTAATTAGCTTACAAAAATAAATTTTTATTCTTAAATTCACTGCAATATTGCTAATGATAGTTATACTATTAACTTAGTTCTATAAAAGCTGTCCTTTTTCTACATTTTGTTTAATTTTAGTGTATGATTTTTCTCTCTCTGAGCATATTTTTAAAAAAAATATTACATGTTTCATTTTCATGCTTTAACTACGATCCTTTTCGTAGAAAGAGGTGGTGAAGGGGGCACTTAGATCGAACTTAGGAACTTTATTTTTACGACGTATTGGTAGGAGGTCGTACTACCACTTCTCAGAGTGGCGGGGGAAACGTCCCTCCTTACCTTTTTAGGGGTGTTCAAAGGTTTATATATATTAATAGGTATTGATTTCTTTGTGACTCAATACCTTTTAATTGTTAATATTTTTTTTATGTGACAAGAATGAGGTATCGTAAATGTATCATTAGTAACATGAAGTCTGATAAACTTTGTTGCGGAACCTCCTGTTTATGTTGGCTGAGGTGGAGGTCATGCTTACTAACTAAATGCTTCATGCATTTGAACTCTGTAGTAATTGTGGTGCCGTTAAGACAGACACGAAATGATGGCCAATGGATATTCATAATGATTCACTTTTATTAATCTATCGTTGAACCTGATTACGCGATATATTGACAAGACACTAAACTAGAAATACATAATGAGTATTTACCTTGAATGAGATGCAGTTTCTGAACTACTCATAGATAAATCTTCTACTACAGTGCTTCTCAAACTGTGGGGGGGGGCGAGCATTTCGAAAATAAAAGATTTAAAAAATAATTAGTTTACTGGAATTAATTAAAACAAAATACTTTCAGACATAATAAAAAAAATACTTTGATATAATTTATAGGCGATATATTAAGCCATCAAAAATAAAAACTTCTTCAATACCTAATTAGCTATCTTTGATCCTATAACCAAATAAAAAAACTTTTATTTGATTTGCTGTCATCCCGTGATGAGAGATTTTTTTATTACGCTTTTTTTTACCTAACATACTACTCTTTCAGAGAAAAAACAGATCCCGGACCCAGAATCCAAAAACTTTAGGAACATAAAAAATTCATCACTGTCATTATTTTTGAAATACTGCACTTTATACCTGTAATCTGTTTGCCCTTCTAAGTTATTGGTACAGTTAGTTATGACCCCTCTCTTATGTGTTCTCTGTTGCGCTTTTTTTCATGCAAAAGAGTTTTATGATATTTGGAAAACCACGGAGAGAGCACACACACAAGCACATGAAGGATACTTGGCCAAGACATATTTTTATAAATATTCTCAATGTATAAAGCATAATGAAAAACGTTTCACACAATTTTTTTACCAGTAACATACATATTATCATAATGAATATACTTTTTACCCGGAAGTGGTCGCGCGGGACACACAGATTACGAAATCGTTAATTCTGCAAAACTGTTTATTTATTACCAAAGAAAAATTGAAAAGTCCTTGAAAGTAGGTAAGTAAACTTTCTCTTAGTTAAATTATTCACTGGAATCATGATTTGTATCGTGTACAATAAAATAATTATAAAAAAAAAGGATTGGGGTGATTTAATAACCCCGACCGTATCGAGTGCGCGCCTGCTCCCGGGTTAAAACATGTTGAAGTCTTTTCGCTTTAAATATAAAAAATAATACAATTATTCTTCATAGATATTTTATATTATTGATCATTATTTAACATCAGTGGTGCACACAATCGGGGTCCGGACCCCCCCCCCCACACACAAAAAGCCCTTGATTTTTTTCCGATTGATTATAATTCTAAGTTTATAGTACGCAAAATTTAGTTAAGTATTTGTCATTAATGATTAATTTTATTAATTAATGCTAATTATTTATTCAAGAATTGGTTTTTTTTTGTGTTTTGTTCCCGAAAATCGACAAAATCAAAAGGAACCTGATACAAGATTGGTGAACTTTCGACCCCGGATCCCCCCTTGAAAAATTCCTGTGTGCGCTACTGTTTAACATCAATTATAAATGCTAATTCTGTGAAGCTTAAAATTACAATTCGCTTAAAACTAATTATAATTTGAGCAACCATTTTAAAAAAATCATTTTACGTCTTTGTAAACATTGTCGAGGCTTTGTGTTTCCCTTACAATTCAGCTATTATATCAATAATGTTTTATTTTCTTATAAATGAACTCGTGCAAAGAGCGGCAACTTCAGCCGGTATACTTTTAATGTATCAGTGCTGCACAGAATATTTTATAACTAATTAATTAATACTAAATTAAGAACAAGTTTAATAAGTATTGATGACATTCATGAGCTTGTCTTGGAAAGCAAAGTTTTTATAAGGAAAGCTTATGATTAGAAATTGACTCTCTGAGTTCTTTTTCTATATTTAGCAGATATCTATATTTTGTCTTCTAAGCAGCTTCCGCATTTTGCAATATGTTCAATTTAAAAATTAGAGAAAGGAAAAATAACATAATATTTATCCTGCTATTTTATTTATTTATTTTTGCTTCAAAGTAGTATACAAAATTTAATACTTATGTTACTAATTTGTATGGTTTATAATTAAGATCGCCTATTGTAACTTTAGCGTCAAAGTGCATTATTATTACATTACTACATTCAGTACATTATTAATATATAAGGGGGTGGGGCGCGAAAAAAATTGTGATCGAAAAGGGGGCGCCAGTATTGAAAGTTTGAGAAGCAATGTTCTACGTTGAAGAACGGCTGTAATTCAGTATTCTGGCTATGTTGCTCATAAAAATATAATCTCCATCTCACTGACTGTACATACTTCATTTAGTAGTGACTAGTGTTTGAGGAGTAGAGTTGTTCTATCTCAAAGTGTCAATTTAGTTGGATGAAAAAAAAACACGAGATAGAGAAGATGAACCTCAAGGTTCGTTGTCATAACTTTCTCTTTTTCACTGGACACACGATAAATATTCCTTAGCTTACCTACTTGAATAATTCATGCTCGTAAACTACAGATAATTAAATAAGTAAAAAAAATGTTTTATTTTATTTTATTGTTACAATTTTTAAGTTCTAAGCTTCCTGAGAGAATCAGCTACACGAAGGCTTTTGGTGACGGACCTTGTAATTTTTAACCTTGGTCAAGTGACGAGGATGACACCTGAGCTGGCACAACTCTCTCATTACTTCCACACCTCACCAACGGGATGACGTTTAGCCTCTCTATACAGCGAGTCTTCAGTGGTACTAGGCTCGAACTCATAACAAGCCAGCCATGAGACCGTTTCTTCGAATACTATGCTACCACGGCCACCTCCTAAGCCCCCTCCAACGGATATAAATTTACGAATATGATAAAATTTTATACATAACAAGTAAATGTAATAAATAAAGTAAGATAAATAGAAAATTTCTATTTCGTAGTAATATTTATTTTGTTGTTGTGACTTATGCCACCTGGTCGATTGTAATATCAGATCGAGGCCCACGAAATTCCTCGTGGCAAGGGACTAGTTGCACGCCAGTCTTTAGCCGTAGCTTTGAGCATCATGCAGGTGACCGTACAATTTGGCTCGGGTCCCCCTCAACTTTGAGGAAGAAAACACAAGGGGGATAAATTCAATAAATGCACATTAAACTTGTTTTTAAAAAAATGTATTTTCATTAAAATAAAAAGGTTAATGGTAAATTCTAATCGTTTTATTCACCTTAAAAAGTCTACTAATGGAAAAAGTTATAGTATCAATAATGTTTAATTTCTAGAGTCAATAGTGTTATATAGGTTACATATTCTACCCCTTATAATCTATTTTAACACATAATTATTTTATATGTTACTGATTTATTAGAAAGTAAATATAACCAATAATGCATACATTGTGTTGTCAAATTTGTGTAAGCTTATTAGATAATTTTTTGTGTTCTAGAACAGAAAACAAAACTCTAATGCTTGAAATTCTTTCGAACAATTTTTTTACTAATCAGATAATTTATTAAGAAAAAAAACGAAAGATTTTTTTTGACCATAGGTTCTCAACGTGGGCGTTTGAGCCTTTCAAGGAGGCAGTAAAAAACCCAGAGCAAATTAGGGGGTATTGAGATGGTATGGGCATGGACAGATAAACCAAATATGGTCTAAAAATGACTAAAACACACGCTGATAACACAACAAAAGTAAACTTTAATACTGATTACCTTAAGTTGATCGTATGTATTATAAAATTATACTTTAACAATGGCTATTTCAGACTTGCAAGTAAAAGAAAAATTGGGGATTTAAAAAAACATATTCTATTAGGTTTAGAATATTTTTTTTAGAAATTAAATTCTTTTTTTCACCATGTATTATGTGCGCTCTTTTTTCTCTGGAGTGGGAGGGGGTCAGTATCGAAATATTCCCTAGAAAAGGGGTTGTAAGTTCAAAAAGGTTTGAGAACGTATGGATTATATTAAGAGAGATCGCCTACAAAATATATTTCTCTGAATTTGCAAAATAGTTTTTAAACTTTTTGGCTGAATTAAGTACTTCTAAAATATTTTAGTTTAATATTTGAAAAGTTTATTTGTATTTTTTTCTTTACAGATGGGTATAAAGAAGAATTATTAAAAATAATGGACGCAGAAACCTTACCAGCCTTTCTAGGGGGGAAGAAAACAGACCCCGATGGGAATCCACGATGTGAAACATTTGTAAGAATTTTAAAATACAAAACTATTATTATGAATAATTTTTAATTTTAAGCAAAAATTAATTCTCTAACATTTTTTTATCTTTATTTAAACTATATATTGATACCATGTGCAACACGTTACATGTTTACAGATTAAGTCTTTTTTAAGTATTTTGAAATATAATGAAAATATACTACTATTATAGAGCTATTATTATGCTCGTAAAATTTATTACAGCTATGGTCATTAACCCACTTTCTTTTTTATGGATTATTTAAAAAAATTAAAAATGAAAAGCTTACATTATTTTATTCCAAAATTTATTAAATGGATATTCCTACTATAATTTTACAATTTAAAAAATATATAAATTTTATTTTCTAAAAAAAACGTTATTTTTCTTGTTTCAAACAATTCCTGTTCTAATAAGATCAGTTTAAAAAACTGAATTTAAATAAAATACTTTTGGATTATTATAGTAGAATTCCGTTTTAATAATTGTTCTTTGACACATTTTATCTCTCTCAACTCTTTCTTAGACTGGTTGCATTTCATAAAAATTTCATTTTATGTTAAATTTTAGCCATGGTTACAAGTACGCGGCGTGTCTCAAAGATGGATTGAGTTAAAAGATAATTATATGTCTCCAGTTTAGTCCAAAGACTATTTTTGTATCTGCATTTGTTGTGTCTCTTGAAATCCAATTTCTTTCTTCTTAGGCTTAGTAGGTTTTACAACTTCTTCAATTGATTTCTCATTTTATTTTATTATACTATGTTTGTATATATATATAAAGTAATACCCATCACAGAGTATTTTACACATTGTAGTTTAATGTATTTATACGAACTTGTGTGTGTGTGCTTTTCTCATATACAAGTATATATTTGTATTTTGTCTAATTAAAAATATTTAATATGGAAGAGTATAATGTTTATGTAGTAAAAATATAGTTTCAAAAATATATTTATCGAAAGCAAAAATAAGTATACACTTTTTTGTGTTATGTGTCAGTGATATACAATTTCTTTTTAGAAAGAAAGTTTGTTTATTAAACAAATCAGTTTTGAATACCAAATTACAAACAGTCAATTATTTACGTTATTAAAATACGAATCTCATATTATTAATTATTTCTCTTTAGTAATACAGAAAGAAAATTTTATTCCCCTCTAAATATTAATATGTGGTAGATGTTATGAATACTTATCCAGAAACTAATGGGTCATAAGTCTGAAAACAAAAGCTCCAAAATATTTGTTCCTGTCCTTTAGCGTTATGATTCATCGCTGTAAACTTTAAATAAATAGTCCAAGGCCACAAGATCTCTGATGGTTATCTTTAAACAAGCATCCTTGAATGGATAAAAATTAATGAACTTATTATCTTAACAATTCGTAACAATGGCACACTTAATAAATAATGAACATATTGACTAATGAGAGGAATAGCATTATGAATTGTGCTGATAAAACCATTTATTTTTACAAAATACTCATTATATCACAGACAAAAATGTAACTACATTACAAATGTGCGTAGAATTGTTTTACAAATTATATTTTGCATTTTATGTGTAGGCATGTTTACAGTGAGCAATTTATGTCAACGGATTTTTAACATATATTTTGTTAGTGGAAAATCTTCAAGTTTTTGATGTTGTGCTTGTGTGGAAGCACTATGTTTTGGCTAATTACTTTCCAAAAAAGACAATAAATAAATTATATTGAGTTATTTCTTTCAATGTTTAAGAGTCGCGTGCCTTGCGTCTAATACGCCAATCTGAAATTTGTTAATGGTGAAGTTCAGTAGGTGTGAAAAAATGAAAATAAAAGTTTAAATGTTTTATATGAGAAATTAAGAGATAAAAGAGTCTCCTTGCATTCTATGATATTAACTAAATTACCTTTCATACTTTAAAGTAATAAAACAATAAATCTTAACATCATATGCGAGCAGTAAAAACAAATCAGATCAATAATATAAAAAAAATTCAAATTTTTTATATTTCCTTTATCCCTTCTTTACTGAAAATGTGTATTCCTCTGAAAATGGATTCAAACAGTGGAGTTGTTGAATACAGGGATTTGTCACAAAAATCTAATCCTGATATTTATTGATATAATTTAAATTTATTTGAATTTACTCCAAATTTAATAATATTAACTCAACAACTAGTTTTTATTTTATTCTAATTATCTTTTTCAATGTTTTGCATTTACTTCAGTATAACTTATCGGACTTCATAAGAAAGCCTTTATTTATTTAATACTTCTTGATGTTTATGCTGACCCCAGAAATAGTGGAACCCCATTAAACAAAAAAATAATGCTAAATTTAGATTTATTTATTTATACAAAACATAATGTATTACTACCTCAAATATGTATTTAATCATTTACAATGTTTTTGCAAAATTTCACTGCTGCATAAAACTTGTATAAACGTTAATGGTTCAAAGGGATTTATTTGAATTAAGATGTTTATGAATAAACTTCAGTAACAAAGTTAATGAACTTCTAAGGATAGTTTTACAACAGACATTTTTCATATGCTTTGAACTCTCTCTCATCTAAAAGTTTACCTAAATTTCCTATTTTTCTAATTCTGTTTGAAATTTTCATAATTATGGAAGCTTGAAGAACGTGCTACGTAATAATAAAGGAGTGTCTTAAATATATTAAGATAAAACATATTAAGAGGGGACAACGCGATTCAATTGACAAAAATTGGTCAAAAAATCAAATTTAATTTTTTTTGCCTAAATTGTTTTTTATATGCTTTTCTACAAACTCACAAAATTTTAAATCTCTAAGTTTAAAAAAACGTTGAGTTGTGATGACTTTTACGTTCATTTTTATTAACATCCCAATGGCAAATCGAAACTTTAGACTAACTTATCTCGGAAAGATAAAATAACTTGTTTGTCTTCATTTAAAATGCTAAGGCAGTTTTTCCTATTGTGTCTAAAACTTGGACATTTTTTTCTAATAATTGCTTGCTAATAGTACATGGTACAAAAATTGGTATGCATTTTTGAATCAAAGCAATGCTTAGTTTTTAAAAAATAATTGAATTTAGAATTTACACATTTTTTAAGAAATTTTCAATAAGCATTCATATAAAAATAAGTGTTGTACGAATTCCAATCACATGTTATTGTAAAACCCATACCAACTTTTTTTTACCATAAAACTCATACCATAGTATTATGTACTTGGAAATCAAATTTCATATATGTGGGAGACAACAAGGGGTCCAAGATGTTTGTCTTTCTTCACATTTATTTTATATATATAAACTAACAAAAATTAATTAAAAAAGGTAGCTATTCTAACAGATAGGTTTACATGATGCGATGACGGTAACGCCTGCTCGCGCACCTCCGTCTTTCTTTTCTCTCTTTTCTAAAAGTTCACAAGTTTCAGTTTTAGTTTCACTTAGCTGCGCCTGCGCGCGAAGATTGCGTGGTTTTCTCGAGAACTATTGGATTTCCTGGATGCCACAACCGGCCAACCTGACTGTACGCTGTCCGCAGCGGTACGTATTCCTTTTTTCCTTTTTCATCGAGACCAGAGGAGAATCTGAAACATACAAAAAAGACGGAACAGACAAGGACTATACGACAAATACACAAATATTTAATGTATCATAATTCTGCTGAACTAGACAGTTTCTCCATCATGTGAAGGCACCTCTTCGACATCAGGAAGGTTCCACAGGAAAACATTGTTTTTCACAGGCATTGCATGATTCTGAGATGACGATAGGACGCTAGGATGAACGGAATCATTTATTTTGCTATCTTGGTCTTTATCAGATCCATCAGGCATAAGAACGCCTTTTTTAATAAGTTGATCTTTGGTTGAACGCATCGATATTTTCCTCTCTAGAGTTCTGGACGTCTGTTCAAAACGATCTCTCTTTTTCCTCCGTTTCCACTGCCAGGGCTGGAAGATTTTTCGGAGCATTGCAAACCATCTATGTTTACTCTTCATAGGTGAACAATAATCAAAAACACTCTCTTTTATAATACCTTGTTGTAACCAATCATCAATTTGATCGTTTACCTGTAATTTCTCAGAACAAGATAAACGTCTGGCTCTCTGACACACAGGAATATCATTTTTCAAGTTAATACACATTTTTAACTTAGTACTCTTAATTTTATTACATTTATAATTCTTAACTAGAGAACTCAAATCATTTCTAGCATTAAAGTTTTTAACATATGGCAAATCATAACTAGAGTTTTCTATCACATTTGAAACAGAAACAACACCTAAAGAGGATTCACTTTCATTCAATAAAACATCGCTCTTTGCGTGGCCTAGTTTCTTTATTTCAGCATATACACTGGGATGTATAATAAATTCTTCGGTCAAGGTCGGTGATATTGCCGTTCGAACACTTAAGCCGGGAGAGAGTTGATTTTAAGAGAAATATTTATGGGTTGAACTTCTACCATACGCTGTTCGCCAAAACATGAGCTTAATGTTATGATTTTTTCGGATGGTTTGTGCACTCTAATTAATGAGGAATTTAAAATTGGAATCTGGCAACCTGAATCAATCAAGGCTGTTACGGGCTGATTTTCCACAAAAATGTTTACATATTGTAGCTGTGCGAACTCATCGCTTTTTTGTTTTTCGCTCTCGACTTTCAAAGTGTTCGCGTTTTTTCTATTATGGATGTGGCCGTTAGATTCTTTAAGCTTAAAACGCTTCTCACAGTCTCTTGCGTAATGAGATGAATCACCGCATATATATAGCAATTTTTATTTTCTCTTTCAAGATTTTGGGGATAGTTCTCTTTAATCTTTGGTTTAAAGTTTCGTGATCTATTTTTAAAGGGGGTCTTCGGTATATCCACAAGCAATAGGAATTTCCTTACGTGATCCGTTTTTAGATGAAATATAAATATCGCACTCTTTAGCTAAATCAATAGGCCTAAACCAATCTTCTGCTTCTCGAATGCCAATATGAGTTGCGGTTTCCTTATTTAAAGTTTCAAATAATTTATCAGAAATTAAAAGATCACATAGAGATTCAAAGGAATTAACTTTTCTTAACGAACAATAATATATTGGAAGTTTGTCGTCAATCTTGCAGCAAATTGGATGTATGTCTCTCCTGATGATTATACAGCAATTTTAAATGAGTTTAAACACTCGCGAGGGGTTAATTGGAATTCTCTGAGTACTATAGATTTTAGTTTTTTATAGTCATTTAATTCCTCCTTTTTAATTTACAGTAAGACATTATGAGCTGTTTCGCCCAGAAGATTTATTAAAATTTCAGATTTATATTTGTCGTTTATTTTCTTGGTTAAAAATGCGCGTTCTAATGATTGGAAAAACAGATTAAAATTTTCAGATCTGGTAGGAACAGGAAGAGATAAAGTTTTAATGCTTTTGATCATGTTTTCTATGTTTGTTTCGAACTGTTTCTCTTCGACTTTAGCTGCAGGATTTAAACTTAATGC
Organism: Trichonephila clavipes; assembly: GCA_019973935.1. NCBI lineage: Eukaryota > Metazoa > Arthropoda > Arachnida > Araneae > Nephilidae > Trichonephila > Trichonephila clavipes. Next base: position 223,623 of record BMAU01019579.1, on the reverse strand, counting down.
TTCATTTTTAGCCGTTTGAAGTTCGATTTCTTTTTCTAACTTTGCTAACTGTAGTTTAGCGAGCTCAATTTTCTGTTTTTCTAAAGTTGCCTCTCTTTCGTTTCGCGATACCCTCTCATCTATACAGTTTTTAATTAAAGTTTTAACGAAATCTGGATCACTTTCAAATGTACTACTGTTCTCAATTTTAGTCTTTATTTTAGCTATGGTGTCCGTACTCTCCACAGTACCGTCTAGATCCTCAACAACTCTTATGAGATCCTCTTTAAGAGCGTTTTTATACATTTTAGAAAAAATATGGAAAGATCCTACCTTTTTTTTCTAGCTCCCTTGTTGCTCGCACGTACGATGTATCCAATAATTGAAGAAAAACGTTGATTCCACTGATTTCACCTCTTCGCAGGTAATATAGTTCTTGTAATTATTGACAGGACACCTCTTCGCAGGTGTTTAGTCAGTGGTTCCAACCTCTACACAGGCGGAACGAAGTTTAAAAATTTAACCTCTACACAGGTTGAACGAAGTTTCCAAAAAATGGCAGCGCGTCTCCTCCATGGACGCTTTTGCTTTTGTTCATGTTCCAAACTTTGATCAAAATCGAAATTTTTCGATCCCGGCCTCTACACAGGCGGAGTATTCAACCTCTACACAGGTTGAACGAAGTTTTCAAAAAAATGGCGGCGTGTCTCCTTCACGGACGCTGCTTTAGTTCACTGTCCAAACTTTGGTTCAAATCGAAATTTTTTTCGATCCCGGCCGAACCCCCATAATTTGTGGGAGACAACAAGGGGTCCAAGACGTTTGTCTTTCTTCACATTTATTTTAAACTAACAAAAATTAATTAAAAAAGGTAGCTATTCTAACAGAAAGGTTTACATGATGCGATGACGGTAACGCCTGCTCGCGCACCTCCGTCTTTCTTTTCTCTTTTTTCTAAAAGTTCACAAGTTTCAGTTTTAGTGTCACTTAGCTGCGCCTGCGCCCGAAGATTGCGTGGTTTTCTCGAGAACGATTGGATTTCCTGAATGCCACATATATGTACGTCAATTTTTGTAGGAGGAGTAGCAGTTTTAAAACACTTCATAAGTTTCAAGTTTTTCCCTCAAAAAATTAAATGGTTAGTTTTTTATGAAATTTTGAGAACCAAATCTGTTTTGCGTCATACACATATATAGGAGGCAACCAAATAAAATTTGAAAATCATTAAATTAAAAAATTTTGCGTAAATCGTACTATATCCTCTTAACAAATATCTTATACGTTTTCCTTTCACCAAACGATATATATTATTTTATCCAAAGTAAAAAGTGAATAATAACACAATTAAATTTGAGCAATTCGTTAATAATTGAGCTATTCGTTTTTAGAAATTCTCATGTCATAAAATCCTTAAATCTTAATTTTTATTCAATTTCCTCCGCAATGTCAGGAAATAACTCATAAGTATTTCTTTTCATTTAATAATTATAAGTCATGCATTATTAATGTCTGGAATATATATCTTTCTTTCCGCAGATTAATTGGGCAGGATCTGTACCTGAAAAATATTTTTTAATCAAAAACATTGCTAAAATATCCAAAAGGAAAGATATAAAAAAGGTGATTGTACCAAATAAAACTTGCCACGAAGTGAAAATTCAAGTGAACCAGTGCGACATGATACTTGAATGGGAATATGAATTAAAGAACCATGACATTGGCTTCAAAATCATGTTTGAGGAAGGAAATCCTAATGGCATCGAAAGGATGGAAGTTATTCCAATGTATAAATTTGAAACAGAATGTGAACCAATCAAGGGAATGTTAAGATGCACAAAGAAAGGAATTTGTAAGTACAGTTATTAATCACTATAACAACTCTTAATAAGTAACTAATAATGAACAGCTTTTTTTAGTTTAGTAAAAATAAAATTGTATGGTTATAATTCATAGAATGCAATTAGTTAATCAATAGTAACAATACTGAACTTCTTAGATGGGGACAAATAGTCTTGGAATAATTATTTTATAAAATACCAGCAGCACATTTTATCAAAAGTTAAGAAACATATTGTTTCAAGAATTAAAACCTATTTTTTCTATTCATTTTAAACTATAATTAGAAGTGTCTTAAAAATATTAAATGTCAACAATAATGATCCGGAATCATATTCGTCATAAATTTTCTCTCGGGACCAATTGAAAAATATTTTGAAAAATATTAATTCAACTATAAATATATGGTTAAAAAAAGCACAATTTTAACAGTACAAAATAGGAAATTCAGGTAAAGTTCGTTCGTGTTACACTTTATTTTTAAATTTTTGTTAATTAACTGAAGTGTGAATTCATGAGATTATGCTACACAGATTTTAATCATGTGCTGAAAATAATATGGCACATAAAATAAAAACTTTTTATTTATAAAATCGAGACATGTTCTTGAAATCACGCCTTTTTGTGTACCATGTCAATTGAATTAGTGTTCCATATATAGATTTTAAGAGAATTGTACGCGATGTGGTACCTGGTTTATAGCGAATAGAAGGACAACTACACGAGACGATTAAAGTATCGTGCTCAAAGAGCTCATAAGTCTGCTCGTGTGACCCATTCAATTTTACAAGCAACAATATTCACAAACTTTTGATGAGAATTGAAAGTGAAATTTGTTGACCCCAGCACCCGTTACATGTTCTTCATTTACACGGACACAATAACAGAAGTGAAGAGTTTGGGTAATGAAACATACCTATGGCGTTCAGTAATGAATGTTCTTTCGATTTGGAGAAGATAACTATTGTATGGAGATGTAGATACGTACTGGCGTGAATGGTACAAACTCCTCTTCACAACAGAGTGATAAATTTTTCGATTGTTGGTATTCAGGGGATAGCATCTCCATTATGAGATGAGTAAGCGTGAAACGTTATCAGCCCAGGAACATGTTGTCGAAACTGAGTCCTCATGTCCTCCGATTATTGGCCGGTATTCCTAAGGAATATTTCTAGAACGCAGGGTCATTTTTAACTTCCCAGGTGCCCTAGGCACTTCAAATTATTACACACCCCCACACACGCGCACTATTTCCAGACCCTAAGGAATTCTTTTAAAAAAATATTTTCTCTTTTTCTTAGACTTACAATTTTCTTCACCCTCAAATCTTTTGCGCCCTTGGCACGTGCCTAGCTTACTTGTGCGGGAAAGCGGCCCTGCAAGAAAGATAACAATGGAACACACATTGAATTATTCAGGACTCCTTGTATGGTTTTCAGATACTTTTATGACCTGCGCATTCCTATGAATACATGTCCCCTTTTGAGCATATCTAGAACCAGCTGAAATACAAAATGTCGTGATTTCGTGTATATTCAAGATTTGTGGACCCCTGCTACAAGACAAATCTCAGTGCCGACTAAATTCAATGCCAGACAGTATTATGGCTTGAAATGCAGCACGAGTCAGACTGATCCAATGTTGAAGAAGGCTCAATCTATCCCTTTTTCTTTTTTTTGTATCAATGGTACTTTTGATTCTATCTATCTACTTTGAATTTCACATATAGCCAGTACGTAAGTTTTTGGTGAACAAAGTCTAAATCTATATGTTAAAGTAATAAAATTCTTACACATTTCATTAATGAATCTTTACTTATATATTTTTAAAAAATATATATGTTGTTTTAGTCATATGAATATGTTTTATAAGAAACAGAAAAAGTTATTAAAATTTGTTTGTTTTACAACCCATATTTCCTTAAAATTTAAATATAAAATTCGCTTTTTAAACTCTAATTATCCTTTCATAGCTTTTAGAATTATATTGCGTCAATTACTAATTTTGCATGGGATTTTGTATGAATTGTACGTATTGGGAAAATATGTTCTTATGAAACATTAAAATAGTACTGGAGAAATAAGTAATATTACAGAATAAATGAATATTTTGGAAGTTATACAACAATAATTTTTCTTTTATTTTAGATATAATTGGTTTCGATAATTCGTACAGCTGGTTTAATTCTAAAGAAGTATACTATAAGATATGGTTGACAACACAGAAAGAAAGAACTAAGGATTTGTAATTATTTTTTGTATTCGTTTCTGATCAAATAAAAATAGTAGAATTAAGAGACTCTATATTTGATGTCACTACTACGTATGTTATTATTACATAAAGCAGAAATGTTCTTTACAAATTAATGTGAACCAAATCTAAACATATTTATTTCTGTTAAAGCATTTCATTTTTTTCAAAATATTTTATTAAACATCTACATGAGTTTTAAGGAGATTGGCTATTACAATTTTTCACAAGATAGTCCAAAGTTTGGATATTTTTAAGCACATATCAGTAAAGTTCTGCTAATGTAATTGTAACTTTCCGTTAACCATATGTAACAATTCAATTGCTTCAATAAAGTTAGCAATATTTCCGTAAATATTAAAACAGACTCTTTAAAAATGTTAAAATACAATTAAACAAGTTATTTTGTAGTTTTACTTCCAATAAATATTCATGTTCATTTATATATATATTTGCTGATTTATATACAAACAAATAAAATAATTTCCAAAAATTCGAGTGAAAGTTTCGTAAAATCTGCTTTGGTTTGAACTTACAAATGTTTATCACGTAAAAATTTCTAGCATGTATAATTTATTTTTAATTTTTATATTTTATTTAATTGTATTATTTAGTTAAAGGATCTTTAGTTGTAACCTCGTATTGAAAAATGCACTTGTTTAATTATGTTGATATAAAGTGAAACTCTAAATAAGCTACAGCAGTTGGCATATCCATATGGAACATTATTCTCATCTATTATTATCTTTGAGAAAGAGGGAGGTAGCATACATTCGTTAACATTCGTATTTGTGCGGAATTCGATAGTACGATTAAATGGTATAAAATCTCAATGTTTCTCAAGGTATAAAACTGCCAGAAAAGCAAAATATCATAACATAAACCTAAAAAATTATAAAAGTCATTAAAGAAAGACGAAGGATACACATAATTTAAAAAAACAAAACTGTGTACACTAAATGTTTTTGATGATATTTCGACACGTTGAATGTTTGAAGTTATTTTTTCCAAGTCATGGTGTTATGCAAGTTATAATCTAAATATTCTGGCTTTAACATGGGGAACACGATTTAATAATAATAGGAGTAATATATTTTGCATATCAGATTAACAAACAAATGCAGAAGCATCGAATTCGAACAAACTAATTAATAAGTTTACCTAAATGTTTTAAAATTTGTGCATTCAAAGAGTTTTTTAGGATAATTAATTATTTTTCTCAATAATAAATATTCATTTTAGTAAGTAGATAATAATGATTTTATTTATGTAGTTTTATTATATTCTTTTTTTATTTAAAATAAGGAAAAAGTGATTTTTATGAAATAAATTTATAACTTTTAGAATAATTTGATATTTGTGACCAAATATGATTGATTTTTTAAGGCAAAGAACCGATAATTTTTGTTTCTTTTTAGTATAAAACTCTTCTTGATACAATTAGAAAAAAAATTCAAACAAAAATGAAATATTAAAAAATTTTAAATAAAATTTAATTTACGTTCATAAGGAATGGTGATAGTGCACACACACACACACACACAGTTTAGACTCTATTTAATGCTCTTTGTATGCTTTTCTAAATAAGTCCTTAAACAATGTATTATTATTGATTTATATTCTCGATACGTAATTACAATACATTTGATAGGAAATTACCGTGAATTACCTTCTTTGTAAAACTGACGTAAATTTAAGGTAAATAACATTGAAAAACAAAGATTTACTGAGAAGATGCATTTATACGATGTAGTATTTTTTTTTACTCTAAGAATTTATACATATTGTGGCATTTGGGAAGATTGATAGGTAGCATGAGAGTTAAGAATTTACTTCCACAGCTTTTAAATACAATATATTTACATTTAAATAGAAGTTATTTACATTATCATTTATTTCAATACTACAAAATATATTATTAGTGAAGGAGGAGGCAACCCAACCGTTCTTCTCAGTGTTTCAAAGCGGACTCCTCCACTGTCTTTGGGTGGGGCGGTCACTTCTTACACCTCGAATGACACTCGGATCTCCTGGTCGTAGGTGGAGTCATGTTTTTCTTGCGGCCATCGGTTGTTGGGGTGAAAAGACTAGGGATGGCGATTCTTTCCGAAAAAGATCGATTCGAATCTTAACCAGATGAATCGATTCACAAACAAATCGAGGTCTAAAAGATCGATTTCTAAATAATCGATTTTTTTTCAAATCTGCATTTACAATGTAAATATAAATCCCTTTTATGAAAAACAAGAAAGATACCGTAATAAACAATCTCTTATGAGTAAAATCAGCGAATTTTTTTTTAATTCAGGGAATTCGACAATTACAATTATTTTTATTGCCATTTCAAAGTATCAGGTATAAAAGAAGACGCTTATTTTCTAAATGTATTTGTTGAATTAAAAAGTTCAGAAATTAGATTATATAGCTTATATTTTCCAATGCTTAATATCTAAACTTCTGAAAAACAACAGTCTGTCAGGTCTACTGGGATCCAAGAGGGCTGTGGTAGCCCAGTGGTTAAGGTATCGGACCATGGCAGGCATGTCATGAGTTCGAGCCCAGTACCACTAAAGACCCGCCGTGTAGGGCAGCGATGCACGTTAAATCTGTCGAGAGCTGAAGCGTCCTCCCGTTGGTGTGGTGTGGTAGTTAGGAGAGGGGGGTGCCAGCTCAGGTGTCATCCACGTCACTTGACCATGGTTCGAAATTACGTGGTCCGTCGCCAGAAGCCCTCGTGTAGCTGAATAGTGCGACGTTAATATTCACTCACTCACTCACTACTGGGATCCAAGTGGTTCCACTCATCGCTTGCGATGTTGCCGGCAATCGAAAAAAGGCGCTCACAATGAACAGAAGATCCAATGATACTCATATACATCGTGGTTGTTAAGTAAAAGTGATGATTAATACAATTTTTTCTTCTTGCCAATAAATTAACCCTTTAATCGCCAACACAGTAATATTACGCTTTTTAAAGGCACTACATTCAACTAATTGTAAATAATTTTATGGTTTATACCAAAACAGAAAAAATCGAATTTTGATTTTCTAGGATGAAATATCGATTCACTGAATCAATTCAGTGCTACATATCGATTTAAAAAAAATAGATTTTTTTTGGCTCGAGAAATCAATTCTTCGATTAATTGATCTCAGATGGCCATCGCTAAAAAAGACCCGTAATATTTGTGGGGTGCACGTGTGGAAATGATCGGTGTACTACTATTTACATAAAGAAGGTAATTTCTGCAGATGCAAGGAGAGACAAAGTTACAATATACAAGCCATTCATTCCAGTCAGTTCATAAAAAAAATAAATGCTTTCTCTTTATACATATTTTTCACACAATCTATATTTCTTTACTATATAATTATTATTTGAAACATTATTTATTTAAAATTTGTAGCCATCATCAAGTTCTTGTACGATAAAGTACAGCAATATACATATATTATTAATAACAATAACATGTAAAGAGCGTTTTTTTCCAGGTATAGAAGTTTAAGTTGGCATTACTTTCCAAGATAGAGACCGATTTAACAGCTGTCAAGCGATTTATTCTCAGTTTGGTTTGGCAATTCATCAAAACGATCATCAAGCAAGGCGTAGATTCGTCAAATGGGCCCAAAACGAGATTGCCGTTGTTCCCGATTTTCATAAGCGAATTTTGTTTAGCGATGAAGCGCACTTCTGGTTGAATGGCTACGTCAACAAACAAAACTGCCGCATTTGGAGTGAAGCTAATCCACAAGTGTATGTCAAAACACCGTTACATCCAGAAACACTGACTGTTTGGTGCGCTTTATGGGCTGGTGGAATCATTGGTCCGTACTTCTTCAAAAACGATGAAGGCCACAACATTACAGTCAATGGTGATCGGTATAGAGCCATGATTATTAACTTTTTCATTCCTGAATTGAACAACCATGATGTCCAGGAGCTGTGGTTCCAACAAGACGGCGCAACATGTCACACAGCTCGTGCCACAATCGATTTATTGAAAGACACGTTTGGTGACCACCTAATTTCACGTTTTGGACCTGTGAATTAACACCGCTAGACTAATTTCTATGGGGCTATGTAAAGTCATTGGTCTACGCGGATAAGCCACAAATGCTTGACCATTTGGAAGACAACATTCGCCGTGTTATTGCCGATATACGGCCACAAATGTTGGAAAAAGTCATCGAAAATTGGACGTCCAGATTGGACTACATCCGAGTCTATAGAAGCAATAGCTATATATAGGCAAGATGCCATCCTTTTATAGAAACACTTTCAATAAAAGGAGAATTTTTGAAAATATGCACATCCTTTTTTTCTTCATTTTTTTTGCCAAAAAATTGGATTTAAATAATATTTTTTCTTATAAAATAATATTCTTACAACACTTTTATAAGTATATTTTAATTCAGGTTATACTTAATACGAAAAATGTTATTTATTTTTGCACGTTTCTTCAAAACCGCTTACCAAATGTAGTCGGATACCTTAAGAAGTGAAAACAAATGTCATTATCCGAATGATATGCGAGACTATTATTCTGAAGAGCGTTTTCTTTTTGACCACCGGTTTAAACTGAAGTAAGAAAAATTTTTTTGATCTAAATACCATCCACAAACAGTGAGTCACTCCCTTCAGAAAGTTCTGAAAGATAGTCTTAGATATCTGGTACCATATGCACACCAAATGATCTTGTCTTTCTCTTATCATGTGAGATGGTAGCATATAACCACGGAATTATTTTTCCAGGCTGAACAACAATTGTTAGATTGGGTTCATATCGGGTAAATTTAGAAGCCGAAATATATGATTTTAAATTCCCCAGATTTCTTGAACAATTCCTAGACTAATCAGCCCTTGTATCATGGTGATCATGTTGGTAAACACCACTTACTGGAAACACTACTAAAATGAAGGGTTGAACGGTTCAACCCTTCATTTTAGTACTGTTCATTTGAGGTTTAGTAGATTCAACTTGAATCTCGTGTGCAGTGATATTAACATAGTGCATAAATATCAGGAATTCTTCTGGGGGGATTATGGGTACTAATATGCCGCATAAAAACATGGTCCATTCCAAAACCTATTATATCTTGCCAACTGCACACTTAGGTACCATAACTAACATTGGAAATCAGTTTATTCACTTTCTCTCGTCTATCTGCTTTTCCCATTATGACACTATAGCATCTGCCAAGCAGTGGCGTAGCGTGGGGGTGCATAGGGGGTAATTCCCCCGGGAAACATACGAAAAGGGGAGGCGGCAAGCACCGCAATATTTAAATTCAAAAAATATTTCAAACTCCAAATCACGCCCTCGACGAAACTGACAGAAACGAGTGAAATCTTTAATACACGAGCAGATGCAGGAAGTTTATTAGTCACTATGCAATCGCATTCGTTTTTATATTACTTATGCTTCTGGCAACCAGTACTATGTGAAATCAATGATGCTCAAAATTATTTGCAAACAGAGGGACTAAATATTCATCAATGTGCCAAAAGTACGTACTTTACAAACCGTATTAGAAGCAAAACGAGAAAAAATCGTGGATGACGCTTTAATACATACCAAAAGTTTATGTGAAAAGCTTGAAATTATTTTGAACCCCCAAGACGAATCAGGAGGAAGCATATATTAGGCGACGGAAGTAAAAATGTTCAGTTATCGTACGTGTATGACTTGAGACGAACAATGTTTTTTTCAATAGACCGAGTAACTGCTGAAATTCGAGAAATATTCCAACATTTACAGAATCAAGCTAAAAAATATGCTTTTTTAGGGTCTGAAGTGATATTGAGCATGGAGGAACTTAACTTAGTTTAAGTTCCTCAAGGCATTAATAAAGAATAATTCCAACTTGAGCGCGTACGTTAACAAGCTTTTGGAGCTCCAACAGTCCTAGGGTGCAAAAAAAAGAACTCATTAGGTCTGACTGTGTGTTGTCTGGGTTTATTAAAATATATTATTGAGTCCAAACTAACTGGAAAATGGCTTACCAAACGTTGTCATAATATTGAGAATTTTTTTAACATCTGCCATCAGTAAAGCTAATTGCGAGAGAAGATTCTCTAAGCTAAAATAAATCAAAAATTATCTCGAATCGACTATGTCCACGTTAAGGCTCACAAATTTAGCTATTCTGGCAATTGAACATGACATACATATCGATATTGACAATTCTATAAGAGATTTTGCTATTAAAAAAAAGAAAAGTGTATTTTTAATCAATAAAAAAATATTGAAAGCTGGTACTAATTTTCTTGACTAATAATTAAAATAGGCAGGCAGCAGATCTCCATTCGGTCTCAGGTGGCGAAAACCTACGCTGCGCCACTGCTGTCAAGCATGCACTATGGATTAAGCTCTGGGCAAGCTCATTATTATATGTAAGGTGAGGTCATTATAAAATGGTTCTTTGGTGTAGATTCTCATAATAATAATGATTATATATACAGATGCTTGATAGAAATTGCCTAATTTCAATATAAAATTTAAGTACAATATAAATTTTAATTATTTTTCATTATATTAAAGAAAATTTAGATATACAAAAATGTTTCAAGAATGACTTAAGGAATAAAATTTTTATATATAAAACTGAAACACGGAACAAATTTTTAAAGGCATGGAAATACAAATTGTACTACATTTGGCTTTGAAAATATATTTTCAGCCTTTTAACATTTAAGGTATCCGACTACGTTTGGAACCGAGATTTTGCAAAGCGCATAAATGGATAATTTTCATGATATTTAGTGTCACTTAGATTAGAATATATCCATAAAATTGTTTTAAGAACATTTTGACAAAAAAAATTGAACAAATTTAATTTGGCTCCATCTTCTTCCTGCGATTGTTATATTGGTGGTGTGGAAAATGTAAAACATATGCTCGTTCTGTGTTCCAAGTTTGTTGGAGAAAGAAAGATTCTAAAACTTGTTCTCAGAAGCATTAATAAAAATTGACCCCCGAGAACATAAATGTTACCATGCCCAGTGAGAAATCGGGTTATTTTGTAATTGGTATAAAAAGGATGATATGATAGTCTCTTATTAATTGTTGGTAAAAATTTCTTTAATAAGCTTCCCTTATTTGAAATGAGATATGTTTGGTTCCAAGACATCACCATTCTTCTTTCCTGATCTTCTTGTAAAAGAATTTAGGAATTTTACCGGCAAAGTTAATTTCGGGCATCGTGGCAGCCTTTGAAAGCCAATCGGTCAGCTCATTTCCAAAAACTCCGGTGCGTCCACGAACAAATACAGAAACTATCAAGATGTCTTTCTGCTGACATCTCTGCAGTAACATTCTGGTAAAATAACAAATTAAAACTGAAAAGTAACAGGGTTGCGGCTCGTCTTTCTAAAAATTATCATACCCGTTACACCTGTAAGCTCACTTTACACACTGTTACATTATGCCAAATTAGGTACATTTTTGACCATCCAATAACAAAGTTTATCGACTATATATATAAATCGTGTTTTCCTTCCATTTTTAATATTTCCCTTGCAAATTGAGCAAAAATGAGTAGCCTAAAGTTGGGAATTTTTATTTTTGAATGTTTTGCATATAATTTTGATAATTATATACATAAAGTAAAGATTTTAGTAAAAAAAAAGTTCAGAAATCCCATAAACTTAGATTTAGCTATAGAGATTTAATTCAAATTTGTAAAAGCAAAAATTTTAAGATATAGAAATATTTTGAAAAAAATAGAAATTCTGTAAAAATTGTTTAAACTAAAGACTTTGTACTGAAATATATTTTTTACGTGAGCTCAAATATGGTGCATGTAAATTTAATGTTAAACCACAAAATAAAAAAATAATAAAAATCTCACATGGTATCACAATTCCTTAACACATAATTCAAAACAAATAGACAAACTTAATGTCGGGGATCATAGCCTTTATTGCTCCATATCCCACAAAACCTGAACTGAACTGAACTTAATGTCAAAATTGAAGGTACCAAAGCATATCAAGCATTGTTTAAAACTCCTTTTCCAAAAGATATTACGAATGCTTCTAAAATCTTTTTGCGTATAATTTTATATATGGCAAGACCATGGGGTCACTGGTAACTATTAAACTTGTTCTTAACTTAATATTGTTAAATTAATTATAAAATACATTGTGTGCAGTACTGAAAATTTTTTAGTGTATTATGTCAGTGTATATGTGTGCTTAGTTGAATTTATTTTGTTTGTATAAATTTAATAAATTAATAATTTTTTCTAATCTTTTGTTTTCGACTTTTCAATATGCTCGCGCCCCTTTGTAGAGTTAACACGTATCACTAGGGGGATGCACCTCACAGTTTGAGAAACACCGTATTAAGTGCATCATTTTACGGTTCTATCTTTAGGTGGGTTTTATGATGTAGATAAAAGAACCAGAAAAATGCCTAATTACTTATTTATTTCATTACGTTGAGAAATTACTATCGCTGTTCAACAAATTAAAGAAAAAACGTATGTAACATTCCTATATTTTTGTTGAATTAAATTAAAAGAACAATTAAATTTTTTTTTAAATTTCAAAATGCTTAAATGGTATTTAAAAAAAACGTCATAAGTTACATTTTGATAGTAGAGAGCGCTATATCAAATTTAATCGAGATCAAGGAGGATGAAAAAAAAACAAAAAACAAGCAAGTTATAGAAAGAATTTCATTAACGTCCAATATGAACTCTATCACGATTCTGTCTGCAAGCCGAGCAAACACCGAAACCTTTCCACGAGTCAAAATAAGTCAAGGTCATTTGCCATTTGGCAATTCTGTTTTTTCTATCATTCTTTAAGGCGCTCAGCGTAAAATTACCTTGGTGGAAGTTTTTATGAGATGTCGAAAGCGATAGCTGGTATTGTATTAATTCTAGAAGAGAAGAGTGAAAGTGTTTTGAAAACGCTTAATGTTTTTGTGGGTTTTAGCAGTGAATATTTGTATTAAAACTGAATTACACAATAAAAAAGAAATTGTACTAGTTGACTGAAAGGATGATTTTATACGAATTGCTTAAACGTTTGAAATAATGCAACAACCAGTGAATTTATTCAAATTTGTTTGACATTTTTCACCGTATTCTCAAATAGAAGGTAAGTAAAAAGGCGTGATTTTTTTTTAAAACTTCTTAAAAATTTATTTGATTTAATTGAACTGTGAGTCTTAACTACAACACATAATTGCTTAAATTTTATAAATTCTCTCTCTCTCATGCTAACAATTTCTGTAATAAAATCATTTTTAAAAAATCGAGTTAATAGGAACTCATGGGATATGATATTTCATAACTAAGACCAAAGAAAAATTAAAAGAAAGTTGACATTTAACCACCTCGATTTGAATGTCTATTTACGTCAAATAAAAAATTTTAAATCAAAAACTGAAAGAACAAACTTAGCAATTGGAAATTTATTCCATGAATGTATTGTTTTTTAGTGAAAATTAAAATATTTTAAATTAATCATTAAATCATCAAAAATTCTTTCTTTATTTGAAATATTGTTTTTCGAATTTTGCCATGTATTTAGCACTTTAATTAGGATAGAATATATGTAGGGTATATCCAAAGAAAAATGACTTTTATTCAAAAGTTTCATTAATCTGTACTAAAAGAAAATCTAAGATTAAAAGAAAGACATTATCTGATTAGTATTCGTATTTCTATAAGACTAACATAAACTAGAATAATTAAAAGGATGTTGAGATATTATATTATGATAAAGTAATCTAAAAACCGCTTAACAGTGTTTCAAAATTTAAAAAGAAATATAATTCTTATTAGCTTTAGAAAACAGAAACTGAAAGAGGTAAATAAAACATTCGATAACAAATGACTTTTGAACTCTTTTTCGGTAGCCGTATGTTTCGTACTGAAATTTCTATTCAAGGATCTAATCACAGGTTAAAAAATATAAAAAACGTAAAAAAGTAAAACATAAAATAGTCTTATAAGAACTTTGTAGCATGTGAGGCACAGATAAAAATAATGATAAAAAATTACATTGAGAAAAAAATCTCAAAGAATTGAATCAGTTTAAAATGAGAACTGATGCATTGTTCTCTAGTAAGTACTCTTATTTATTGTTGCTGTATAGCTGTATGATATTTCATGATAAAATTCTTACTATTAATTTTCTTTAAAAAATTATGTTTAATTTGTGTTTGTGACTTGCATAATTGTTTGTTTATTAAATATATAATAATAATTATATCAGACACAAAAATTTTATTGTGTGAATTTAAGAATTTTTTTATTCTCATTAACGATGAATTTGCTGTCATTTTATCATCGATGAGTTGGACTTAATATTATTATCGATGGATATGTTAATGTTTTATCAGTTATCTGTTGGTTAATAAATTTTAGGATCATTTTCTTTTTTTATTAAATATTTGAAAATTATATTTTTTTAAGGAAACCGAAACATCTTATGTAAAATTAAATATGGTATAGATTACAAGATTAAAAATATATATTTATCTAAATAATTATATCAACGAGTGTAATGCCATTGTGGAATATCTAAATGTTGTTTTGTTTCTTTGCATATTAATTTTATTTGAGAACTAGTTTTTTCTTCAATTTATTTTCTTAGGGATTTAAAATTATCTTAGATAAAATGATATTTTTAATATGCCGTATATATTTTTCTTTTAAAATAATTCATTCAATAAAACGCTTTTAACATTTTGCGTACAATATTTTGCATTTTTGTTGTTGATGATTCATGGATTCTAGTTTTGGTTCCATAAAATTTATTGATTCTATAAAATGAACTAAATTATAGTTTAAAGTCTTCTCGTGGTAAGAAAATTAAGAGAGTAACAAACAAACACAGTTAATTAATTAACATAGCAAAGAGAGTAACAAACACAGAATTAATTAGTTCACGTATTTAAGAGAGTAAAAAACATAGAATTAGTTAGTTAAAAAAGTTAAAAGTAACAAATATAGAATTAATTAGTTACCATAGTTAAGACAGTAACAAAATTGAGATTCGAGAGATAAAAGCTTAAAATTACAAAACCTTTCTTAGCAAAAAAAACCTTAACTTTCCAGGGGGAAGAAGGCAAATGTTCTCCGTTATGTCACTGGATCTTCATATATATATGAACAAATCTTTTCTTGTATGAAAAGTATCAGAAGTCTGTGTATTTTTTTTGCGGACTCAACCGAACATTCAGTATCGGGTGAAATGTAAAGTCACAAATTATACTCCCGAAATTGCGATATAAAATAGAGAAATGCAGGGACAAAAGTTCGCTTTATTGAAGGGATAAATATACAGTCAGACCTCTATATAACGAAGTCGCTAAATCCCGGAAAAATTTCGTTTTTGGAAAATTCGTTATATAGAGGTTCATCTTTAATATGCTTTTTAAATCACATAAATCAAATTTTAAATTCATGAGCACTATACATTAAAAAAGTAATTATTTACAATTCTTTTGTAAATTAATATATGTTTATTTTATATATCTTACCCACCAAAAAAAGAAGAAAGAAAAACTGCAAGGAAGACGAGAAAAAAGAATTCACTGCATTTTCAATATTCAGAAAATAATTTTATACTAAGATTAATGAATTTTAAGGACATTTTATAATTTAAATCATACAAGTAATACTAAATATACATTATTTTATAATTGGAACACGGGGACACGGGACAACCCCACTGAGAGGGAAAGAGGATATCGAAGATGTTTCTAGTGAACTGGGCAATGGGGGTTAAAGTTTGCACTTCTTGGATGAAACATTCAGAACTCCATTGCTCTCGGAGAGTTAGGATCAAATAAAACCTGTTCAAGATTTATGTGTTAAAGAGAGAATAACTTGAATTTTTTTCAGAAATACTTCAAAAAATAGAGAACAAAAAATTGAATCACAAAAGAAAAAGTTCGTTATATAGAAAATGCACTTCGCTATAGAGAGGTTATTTTACGAAAAAAGTCGTGAAATGTTCAAGACTCCACGTAAAAGTTCGCTGTATAGAAAAATTCGCAATATAAAGGTTTGTTATATAGAGGTTTGAGTGTATTTTGTTGTTTATTATTAATTAAGTTTAAAAGTTACACATTACAAAATCTATGCACATTTTTAATTTTGTTGACGGAATAGTTATTTATTATGTTGTTCATTTTATGTTGTTAATAAATACCTTTAAACAATGCATAATTAATACAAAATAAAGTTCTGAATCGATATGCTTGTCTTTTATCTCCTTTATCTGCATGCATTGCTTCGGAAATCGAAATATTTTGAATGTATCGTACTGTGTGGCACACTGAATCATATTGATAGATTGGTTTGGTACACAACAGCAACAAGGTTTCGGACTTCTAAAGTTGACAATACAACTATATTACCTATGAATTGCAAAATAAATGATGATTATTTACAACTGACACCAACCGTGACTGTAAAAATTATGCTTCATAAATGTAAGAAAATCCTAAATGTAAAACCATGGCAACAGAATTTCAACATTTCAAACCAGAATTTCTTTCTTTCTTTCTTCTTTTTTTGTGATTTTATTAAAATAAAAAAAAAGGAAACGAGGTTTTAAAAAATTGAGCACAATAAAAATTTAAAAAATTTGACTGAGAAAACTTTACTTTGATACGTGTAGGTTAACCAGAAATTATATAAGTAAATATCTCAATTTTATAGTATTTTTTTTTTCAAATACCGTAAATGAAAATGACAAATGTTTACATTAGAAAATCGATACTATAAAAATATTAATTTTCTCCAATTATATGGAAGTTTACAAACGACTTTTATATGTTTGATTTATTTATTTCTTACACTATCTTACGTAAACTTTAAATATAAATTTTTTTGCGAAATTGGAAGTATGAAAATAAAATTAATTAATCAATTCTGAGGGCAATACTTTCTTTTATTTAATCTTTATTTCAACTAATTTTAAGTTTATTCACATATGCACAATAATATTCTTCTCTTTTTCATATCTCTCTTTAATTTGCGCAATTGTCTTTTGTTTACATTATGCATACATTTGACTCTTTTAAAGTATAAAAATTGTAATAATTGTGCAACCGCCAACCTTGCATTTCATTTCTTGCATAAAATTCCAGTATTATTTGAAAGCAACCATGCCTTTCTTCAAATAATACTTATATCTGTCTCAAATAAAATTCACCCTTCTATAAATTCGTTTTACTTTACAAAAACAAAAAAAAAAATATCTAAAAAAAATATTAAGCATTAATCGCAACAAAAACACATTTTAGTAAACAAAAATATCAAATGTGTTAGCTGAGCGGTCATGGTTGGAAACTTGTAGTCGACCTTGTCCCAGGTGGATTGTGAATTTATTTCCTAACAATGTACTAATGGCGCCGATGCACGAAAAATCATTTGAGAGTCAATTGCTAATTCAAATGTCGTCCTTATAACTTCATTGTGGTTCATTGTTACAAGGTCTATTGCAAATGCTTCTCATGTAGCTTCTGTGAATATGAGGTTAGTAAAAAAAAGAAAGCGTGTATCAGTATGAACATCCGTTAGAAGTTAACTTCTTTGGCTTACATGATAGAAATTAATGAAGCACTATATAACACTTTCCCAACAATCAAATTAATTACACCAAAGCATATATATGATTTAAAAACTCCCTTCTTAAACTGGATTTAGAAATTTCATTCGATTGAAAGTTTAGTAAACACAATCTTTTACTGCCAAACTATTGGAAGAAATGTTGTGTTGCCACTAAATTTTAAAACAATAGATTGTTTGTATTATTTCCTTAAAAGAGTTTTAATACTGTATATCCAACAAACTCTCCTTAAACTAATTTTTGACAGATTTTGAACTCTTTAAATGCCTACTTCGGGTAGATTAAAGACTCACTTCCGATTTTTTTTTAATTCATAAAATTGATTATAATTTGACTTCTAGGTTACATAAAACAAAACAAAGTATGTATCGCAAAGCTAAAAGAGGAAAAGCTTGTTAAAGCTGCTGTTGAATGAGGAGAGGGGGTGCTAGGTCAGGGCTATTAGACGAAAAACACAAAATAAATTTTAAAAGCCGTAATTTTTAATCTATTTTTTCAATCTTTGAACAGATTACGGATAATACTATTCTACATATGTAGAAAAAAGTTTCATTAGAATATTTTTATAAATAATGAAGTTATTAAATATTTAATTAAAACCTTGAGTATTTTTTGAAAAATCGCAAAAAAAAAAAAAAAAAGATTCCGTCATTTTTTTTTATGACTGATTCTAAAAGAGAAAAACATGAACTTGTTTAGAATAAAATATCAATTCATTAACTCGGAAGGAAACTTAAAGGGAATGATTTAGAAAACATTTTTATAAAAGCGTATCAATTTTGACTCATTTTTAAAAAAATCGTAAAAAATAGAAAATATTATTTTGTTTAAAAAAATATACCATATCGTGGCGAAAAAAATGATCTTTCCGATTCTGTAATTATTTTTGTCTGAGATAGATAGTACGAGTTAGATGGCATTTTTTAAAACGGGGGGGGATTCGGAGCCTCATTCATTTCTACCTTATGTTTATCGCTAACCGTAACTGGTAACGCGTCACGTGTAACAGAAATTTCTCCCTACCGTGCCATAAGAAGTTAACCTCAAAAATTGCTCAATCATTCAGGTATCGAAACATTATAAAGAGCTATTTTTAACATAAATAAAATTAAAAACAATATTTTAAAAAGATTTAGAAACTAATCTCACCAGTTTCACAGCAATCCTAAAAATATTAAGGAATAATTTTCCATTGTAATACAGGTAGGATTGAAAAATCGTTAAAAAAAAGTTCTTCCCTTTTGAAATTAAGTATATCCTCCGACAAAGATAATACCTCAAATAATGACATTTTTTTTTTGTAATGATTGTTTTGCAAAAAAAAAAAAAAAAAAAAAAAAAAAACTGTTATGTAAAAAGAGGTTTTTTTCCTATGTTTAGTTTTTTTTAAAAAAAAATTACACGATAAAAAAAAATATTATATTCTATAAATATCCCAAAATATCTCATATACTGAAATATTTTGTATTTTGATTTCAACTTAATTATAAAGAGTCTATGTGCTACTGAAATATCTCAATTCATTAAAGAAAAAGCACTTTTTAAACTTGTGTTACGAAATGTATGTTTTAGGTCTTCAATGTGCAAACATTTACGTATGAATATGTATGTGTGTGTGTCCCCATAAAAGATAATCTCAGTGAACACAGTCAGAAGATAGTGGTAGCCATTACTCAGCAGGTAGAAAATCTATTTTTTAATCTATGAACCATTTTATAGCTGATTTTGCGTCGCCCAACCGGTATAGTGGTTAGCGACGCTGACTGTGATGCCGTAGGGACTGCGTTTGAATCCCGGAGAAGACATGGATGTTTGTAAATGTATAGTGCCTTTGTGGCATGGGGGCACTCTAAATAGCCGTCGAGCCTCAAGTCTCGTGTGGTTGGTGGAAGGGGAAGAGAGGTGGAAGGCCCCTGACCACCCCAGGGTTTTCTCCCTCTAAATTGGGGTGGCACGGAACAAAAACGTACTGTCACATGCATGGTGCTAAGGCTAACGACAGGCGTAAATTCTAGCTCTTAGCCGCGATGAATTTCGCGGGCCTCAACAACATAGCTGATTTTGCTATATAACTTAATGCAGAATCTTGGTGAAAAACTAAGTTTCCTTGAGGGTAAAGACGTTTACTTTATTTGATCAAGTGTTTCAAAACTTTATTCTGATAGTATTTAGCATCAATTTTAGCCTTTGGTTCTCCAAAAAACGGTTTTGTCAAGCCTTGAGAAGACATTCCGATCCATACCATAACATCTGACGGCCAACTTGTATTTTGCAAAACAGCTGCGTCTTTGCAACGTTTCTTAGCGTGAAATATATTGTATCTTCGTTTTTTCAGTTGTGAATGGTAGATGAAACAGTGCTTCATCTGAAGTTATTGATGCTTTGTACCTACCTTTACTTATTAAATACAGAGGCCAAGAACGTTTTCTACGGTGTTAACAGATACTTGATTTATTCACTTTTTTATTGCCAAATTTCTTTATGGGACGACAAATCGTCGATTGCGATACCTATAGTTTCTTTACTGAAGTTCTTTGAGGCAGAGGATTTTCTCTACAGAGAGTAGTCCTTTTTAGATTTTGTCTTTCTTTCATCCCCATTTTTTTTCCTGGAGCTTTTGATTGCCAGCAAAATTATTTCTTTTCAAAGTGTTTGTTACACTTATTGGTAAACTAATTTAAATTTTTCAAAGCTAGCAGTGAAATTTATGTGTCGAGGAGGCATCAAGACGAAAAAACAGTTTCTTAAAATTGGCCTTTAATAATCAATCATAAAGTCACTTTGCTCGTTACTGGAGCGATACAAAAAAACAATACGTTCAAAAAACAACATTACCAGAGACATCCGATTCGAACCGTCTTCTAATATTGTAAAATGAATTTCTAATCTAAAATGGTGATGCAACCTGCAGTTGCATTGCCAACCAGCCGTTCTCTCCCTCTAAGAGAGAAACCACTCACACACTTCTTATATTTCCGTTTCTCCTTCCTTTTTGAAAAACTAACATGAGCCGAGTTTAAATACTCGCTCGATTTTCATGGCAGTTGCTGCCAACCACAAATCACGAAACTCAAAAAGATCAGGTTCGAATCGGTGTGCTTACTTTCATTGAGATCATGGAACGGGATTGGAAAAACAACACAAGGAGATCATAAAAATTTGGATCCGACTTTTTAAATGTCTAACAATCGGCCCCCTTTTTCCAATCTCGCACCATTATCTCTTACAAATCAGTAAATTAATTTTAATCTATAATCACATGTTATACAATTTAACACAAAAAAAAAATACATTTTATTCACAATCTTTATTGTAATAAACAAACTAATATTTTAATCTTAAAGAAACAAAGTATATTATTCTCTAAAAAGAAATAATTTTCTACAAAATTCTAACAATTTTTCCTTTACCATGGGTTTGGTAAAAATGTCCGCCAAATTATTTTTGGTACCTATATATTTAATTTGGAAAACCTTGTCGTATATCAAATTCCTTAGAAAATGATAACGAACATCGATATGTTTTGTTCTATAATTTTCTACCGGTGACTTTGAAAAACTTATAGCAGCTTGATTATCACAAAACATTACATTTTCACCTAATTCCAAATTTAAACTTTTATTATTAATTACATTCTTTAGCCAAATGAATTCCTTAGCTGCTTCTGTTAAACTAACATACTCAACTTCCATGGTCGACAGACTAACGGATTTTTGCTTGAAAGTTCGCCATGAAATTGGAGTTTCGTCTATAAAAGTTATGAACCCTCCCATCGACACTCGATCATCCCTATTTGTAGCAAAATCCGAGTCTGAATAACATCTTAATTTTAATGATTTAACTTTTGAAAGTTCTAATTTTTATTCTTGAGTGTATTTTAAATAACCTAATAATCTCAATAAGCATTAGTGATATCTACTTGAATATGCGTCCATTTCCACAAACATACACAGATAGTGAAAAATAATCTTACAATAATAAAGTTAATAACTGGACTAAATACCTCGTCAAATGACTCGCCTCGTAATTGTGTGTTACCTCGCGCAACTAAGCGGGCCTTGTATCTAACAATTTTATTATTTTCATCATATTTAATGGTATAAACCCCACGGGTTTCTAAAATTTTTATATTATCCGGATGATCAACTAAATCCCAAACTTTACGTTCCTTTATTACGTTAATTTCTTTATCCATTGCATCATGCCATTTAGATGCGTCTCTGGATCTTATCGCCTGTTTGTAACAATTAGGAATAGTTACTTCAACCATAAGAGCTTCTTGTTGCTCTGACAAATCTGAAAATCCCTGGGATTCGGTATTATTTTTTCTAAAATTAAATAAACTACGATCATACTCAATATTATGTCTCTCTCTCTTACAGTATCTCTCTATTTCGTTAAAAGATTTCAATCGGGTTGCTTCCCCTTCTATACTATAATATACGTTAGATCCAGTTACTTTCCTACCTATATTTCGAATCCACTTAACCTCTGTACATGGGATCAAGCTATGATTATCGGAAGATACATCTGGTTTTTCAGATGTTGAGGGCATTTCCGTACTTGTCTTTGAAACTAAACAACTCGTTAATGAATATTTTACTCTATCAAAATCATCCTCATCATCATAATAATCAGGAAGGTTTAAATTATATCCAAGGTTACTATTAACTTTTTGTCTAAAATTAATTCCCCTCTTATTTTCATCGAATCTTACATTAATAGTCTCGACTAATTTATTTTCATCTATTAACCATATTCTATAACCCTTAGTACGTTGTGCGTATCCCATCATAATTCCCATTTTCACACGCATATCGAATTTTTTTCTAATTTGTTTTGGCACACTAGCGTATGCCAAACATCCAAAAGGTTTTAGATGCAATACCGATGGTTTTCTACCCGAATATTTTTCGAAAGGCGTTTTGTTACTGTCTTTGTGACAAATTCGATTCCACGCATAAGTGAAACAAAGTAATGCTTCTCCCCAAAACTTATGGGGAACTTCACTAGACTTAAGCAATGTTTTGATGCCATCTAGAGCGGTTAAATTGAATCTCTCCGCGACCCCATTCATTTCTGGCGTATATGAATTTGTTACCTCATGCTTTATACCCAGTTCTGTCAAGAAATTATCCATATCTTTATTACAAAATTCTAGTCCGCCATCAGTTCTAACTGCTATTACCTTTTTACTTAGAAAACGTTCTGCTCGTTTCTGAAATCTTATAAACGTATGAAATACGTCAGATTTATTTCGGATGGGAAATACAGTCACCTTTCTTGAATAATCGTCAATTATACTCAAGAAATATTTATTACCGCCTTGGCTTTCAGTTGGCATTGGACCACAGAGGTCCATATGCAACAATTCCAATGGACGTTTTGATCTTACGGCCCCCGTCTTTTTAAATGAAACTCTCTTGGACTTTGCTAATTTACACGGTATACAATGAGTCTTACCATTATCAGTTAAGCGTGGGAGACCTTTTACACTATCGTTTTTACTAGTTTTTACCAAGTAATCGTTATTAACATGACAAAAGCGTTGATGCCATATTTCTATTGATCCGTTTTTTTGTTTTAGCGGTTACATCACTAAAAAAACTAATTTCTTTACTCTTTGGTATAATATAATGATCCGGCTTAAAAATACAAATTTTCATGGCGTGTCGCCGAGAAAAATTTATCCAGTCTTTATTAAAAACATTAATTTTACCTTTAGTACCCACAAAATGCGCACCTTTACTTTCTAATCTGGAACCTGATAACAAATTTCTCCTCAACTTAGGATTAAATAATACATCAGACAAAGTTATTTCATGAAAACTCCCCTTATATTTTACCCGAAATCTAAGTGTACCGATTCCTTCTACGGGACAACTTTTATCCTCCGTTACTAACGACATTTTCATGTTAGTTATCGGTTTAAGATCTAAAAATAAACTCTTGTCATTACAAAAATGACTCGTGGCAGCAGTATCTATTACCCAAACACCTTTATCAAACTCTGTGTTAAAAGTTTCATTTACAGTTGAAGGAGAATTTTGTAGAGACTTTTTCTCTTTACAGTTTACTTTAAGGTTCCCGTACTTATTCCCCTCATAACACGGACCTATAGTCTTAATAGATTGTTTAACATTTTTAATAGTTTTACAGTTAAATACCTTACCACCTTTCTTTTGGTAATCATTCTTGCCATTTGGATCTCCATGAGCTGCAGCCGTAGCACCAGGTAACGTCTTCGACTTCTTCGAAGTGAAACTGCTCAAGTAAAGCATTCTCCGCTTTCTCCAAATCTTGTTTCATCAACTGAAGACGATTGGCTTCTAATATCAGCTCTGCTTCAATTTTGACAACTCTGAAGTCCTCTTCTTTCCATCTGTAGATTTGTTGCACGGTAGACTGGAATTCCTGAGGAAGCCACCTTATTAATTGAAATCCTATGTACAGGTCGTCCAATTTATGACCCGCTTCTTGTAGTCTGGTTGCCGCTGTCTTTACACGAGATATGAAGATTCCAACATCTTCCCCTGGTTGGTATTTTGTTCCAAAAAATTGATCTAATAGTTGAATTACTCTTGCTTTTGTGACTGGTTCGAAGTGATCTTTTAATATCTTCCATGCCGCTACTCCGTCAGTTGTTTCCGTTATCAGATTTTTCAAATCTGAACTGATGTTAGTATAGATCAACGTATAACATCTATCCTTACGAAGTTGTAGATCTAATTTTTCCTTGTATGTTGCCTCTTCATCAGGTTGCTCTGGCTTGGTCTGTATTATAAACTGCCAGCAACCATAATGCATTAAGAGTACTTGCATATCATGCTTCCACGTGTTCCAGTTATTTGGAGTCAACACTGATATCTGGTTGTTAAACTCCATACCTGTTACTCGATTTAGCGTACTAGCAACAGAGTTCATAAAAAATAGTTCTAGACTGGAACAGTATTTAAATAGACAAAGTTCATGGCCTGGTTCAACTGCTTAGCCTGCCTCGACACAGTACATGGACTGGGCCCATAACCAAATTTGTTACACTTATTGGTAAACTAATTTAAATTTTTCAAAGCTAGCAGTGAAATTTATGTGTCGAGGAGGCATCAAGACGAAAAAACAGTTTCTTAAAATTGGCCTTTAATAATCAATCATAAAGTCACTTTGCTCGTTACTGGAGCGATACAAAAAAACAATACGTTCAAAAAGCAACATTACCAGAGACATCCGATTCGAACCGTCTTCTAATATTGTAAAATGAATTTCTAATCTAAAATGGTGATGCAACCTGCAGTTGCATTGCCAACCAGCCGTTCTCTCCCTCTAAGAGAGAAACCACTCACACACTTCTTATATTTCCGTTTCTCCTTCCTTTTTGAAAAACTAACATGAGCCGAGTTTAAATACTCGCTCGATTTTCATGGCAGTTGCTGCCAACCACAAATCACGAAACTCAAAAAGATCGGGTTCGAATCGGTGTGCTTACTTTCATTGAGATCATGGAACGGGATTGGAAAAACAAAACACAAGGAGATCATAAAAATTTGGATCCGACTTTTTAAATGTCTAACAGTGTTGTTAGTAATTCACATTAGCAAAATGTATTTTCTGATATTTGTATGCTTTATTTGAGATGCAGAATTTGAGCACATATCCTTCGAAAGCCTTAAAATTTCATTTCGGTTTTGAGGATCTAACTTCGAAACCATTATTTACTCCCACAAAAAAGTTATTTCTATTGGTAATTTAAATATTTCATTTTTAAAACATAATTAACAGCAAAGTGATAAAAATTTACCATTCACAGTTATATGCTTTTAAAATTGGTTACACTAATTTGGAATCGACCGGTATATAGATTGATAGACAGATATAAATGGGAAAAAAGAGGTATACATCGATAGATTTAAATACATAGATAGATTTAAAAAGATAGATAAATAAAGATATAGATAGATATAGAGGTAATTTAAATATTCATTTCTTAGTTAATTTAATATACAACAGTTAATTTTATGCAATAGTATTTAATTGAATAAAAATTTTACTATTATTACTAGCTAATACGGCCCCACTTTGCTGTGGCTTTGTTTTAACACGTTGATTTAGTATTATTCTAAGCCATTCTATGCAGTCGAATAAATCATCGCTTACAGTTTCAGAGAGTTGAAATTAAGCATAAAACAACATAATGTCAATTTCTGTACCCCATTCAGAAAAACATCAGGTAATCACTTTCACGCCCTCAAGAATTTTAAGCTACGCCCCTGCCATGGTTCGCGTAAAATACGGATCTGGCATTGTATCGCAATGTGATCACCTGGCGTTGTTTGACATAGTTATGGCGTTTTTTTTAATCGGATGCGAATATTCTGATCAGCGATCTTGATCAGGATTCCCTTTTTGCATTCCTACATCTACAAGTTAGGGTGGTACCATGAAAATTATGGCCATCCGGCATTATCCGGCAATGTTATCAGAACTCCTAAAATTCGATTTCAGAGATTCTCACTCCTCACTCCAAAACGCACACAGGACTGAATTTGATGCCCCAGCGAGTGCACTTTCAGTAGTTAGAAGGAATGAAAATCCGGACGTAAGACTTGAATGCAAAGCCTTTCCACCTCATTCCGATAATATCCTACAAAAGTTACGGGAGTTTCTGAAATATGAGATTCTCATTTCCCGCCCCTAGATGCAACCGGAAACTACTTTCGTTTCCCTTGAGCATGCGAGTACAGTTCCAGGGAGGGTGAGACATTAGGATCATCCAGCATTGTCCGGCAAAATTTCGGGAACTTCTAGAATTTGATTTCGGGTTCTCGTTCACCACCCCGAAGTGCACCAGAAAGGCTCTTTTCACGCACGAAGACTTTTAGGGTAAGCTTCTGCCGCGGTCTGCGTAAAATATGGTCGTTCAGAATTATCCGGCAAAGTTGAGGGAATTTCTCGAATCGGATATCAGATTCAGGTTGTCCCATTCAAGATAAGTCAGGGTCCAAGTTTTCGCGTCCCAAGGCTTTTAAGGTAAGCCCCTGCCACGGTGTGTCTAAAATGTGGTCATCCGGCATTATCCGGCAAAGTTACAGAAATTTCTAAAATTTAATTTCAGACTCTTGTTCACCATCTTGAAACACATCAGAAACGCATTTTTTCCCCGCTGTGAGACATTTAGAGTAAGCTCCGGGCATGGCTCCTGTTATAAGTGGCCGTCCGGGATTATCCGGCAAAGTTTAGGTAATTTCTAAAATTCGATTTCAGAATCTCATTCAGCATCTCAAAATATACCAAAAACGCAGTTTTTTTCACTCTAAGACTTTTAGGGTAAGCATCTGCCATGGTTCGTGTAATAGACGGTCGTCCGGAATTATCTGGCAAAGTTAAGGCAATTTCTAAGATCGGATATTAAATTCGGATTGCTCGTTTTTAAATACGTCAGCGACTACGTTTTCGTGCTTCAAGGCTTTTAAGGTGAGCCCCTGCCACGGTGTGTGTAAAATACGGTTGACCGGCATTATCCATCAAAGTTCCGAGTATTTTTGAAAACCGGTTAGAAATTCGGATTCCACGCCCAAAATACGCCAGGCTTTCACTTTTTGTGCACTTTTGTCAACAAAATTCTTTTCTGCAAACACAAACGCATTGCGACATTTTGCAAATTTTCCCGTTTCCCGGATTTTTTGCATTTCCGGCAATAAAAAATTTATGACGTCATCAATTAAAATAAAAATATTCTATATTTTAAGTTGGATGAAATCACACATAATACAAAAAATTATATTAAAATCGGTTGAATAGTTTTGGAGTTTACCGCGGACAAACACTGTGACACGTAATTTTTATATATAAAGATTACACCAACAAACAAAGAAATTAAGATGTATTTTGGTTTTGTTTTTCTATCTACTCGATTAAGAAGAATCATTCATCCTTTTAATAAATCTTTAACTTTGCCTGTGTTGAACTTAATGAATAAAGATAGATTTTTATGTCTGTTCTCTATAATTTTATGTCTATTAGCTTAAATTCTGATTAAAAGTAAATTAGAAATAATGAACTAATAGCAACGAATGGATTATTAATGATTGCAAAGTATATTGTATAAATATTACATTGTATTTAGTTATAAATATTTCAGAGGAGATTAAGGATTTTTAATCCAACTTTGGATAACAATTACTTTAAATTCGTTAAAAAATTTTTACAAATCTATTTTTCAAATCTTTATTTGTGACGAATCTTTACGGAACCTTTCAGGAATATTCTTAGGCGTTTTTGGGATTGTAAATTCGAGTATATTTCCAATCAACTCTAAAAGGAGAAAATGGGATATGTAAAGTAGATAGGGTATTTAAGTAGAGCTTTGTAAGTTAGCGAAGAAGAAGGCTGTTGAGCCAGAAGCAGTAGTGACAAAGTTTATAGGATACAATTGGATTACGATAGTGGAGCATTACTGTTAGTACTCAGCGAAGGAACCTTAGGAAGTTAATATACCTGAAGAGATCAAAGTACTACCAGGTGATATATTCTAGTTTAATACCGCTTACCCCAAGCGTTAGTTTAATAAAATTAGTTTAAGTTAATGAAAGCTAATAACTCAAGTTGCGTGGATTTCTCAGACCTCCTATTCCGGTAAAACTTATTGATATTGCGCGTAGTTATTGATTAATTTCCTATTTCATAATATAAGTTAATATTAAAGGTAAATCCCTTTCTGACGTAGACATAAAGCCTACTATTTGTTATTAGATTTTTGATATTTGAACCAAGTGAATAAATATAAGTTATTATTACACAAATGGCGTATTGTCATTCTTTGCCTCAAATTAATCTTAGTGTCCAGGGTGGAACTCAAAGGGGTTTCCACATATTGAAAATAATACCCTGCGTGACTTCTATGTATTGAAATTATTCTCCCTATCGAATCGCAATGTTCTTTTTTTTTTAGAATTTAATCATATTGCTTTTTTTAATTTAGAAAAAATATTTACGACGCTGGTTAATCGAAAATTTGCCTTGTATCGAGATGGATGAGAACTGGACTGTAGAAGAAGAAAATTCTGTTGCTGAGGTAAGAAAACATTATTTTTAAACTAAGCACATATTTTGTTTTGCAATCTTATACGTGGCTATTTTTTAAATAGTTTTTGAATCACCAACAGATTGTTATTAGACCCAAAATCAGTTTCAATATTTTGTTATAATGTATGAATTAAATGTCACTAATAACTTCTACCCAACAAATTTAGGAATATGAAACAGAATATTTTAAATATTAAACGGATTAATATATACGCCTCCAAATTAAAAAAAAATGTAGACGATATTGTACAATATATGCATGTTTGTACGATTTCGTAAAGAATGATAGGCTTTTTACGTGTTTTATTGCATAAATACGCTGAAATTTACCGTCAGAAATCGGAAATCATTTTAGTTTGAATTTGAGATGAAAAATATATATGAAGGTATTATAATGTTCAAAAGTGTTAAGGAATTAATATACTTTCTTGAGAAGATTATTCACATTTTGTAGCAGTATAATTTTATGAAATTTGATACAGTTTATGCTTTTTTTAAATGAGTAACATCTGCTTGATTTTAAACTACGCCCCCCACCTTTTATTCTTTTCTTGATTTGCTTTCCGCGCCATTTATCCCTACTTCAATATTTCACGTTTAAGGATTAAATAGATTCAACAACAAAGTTTGGAAATAATTTGAAATTCAACAACCATTTTCCTAGATTATTTTAATACTTGTATTCTTTCAGAAGGATTTCAACTTTTCAATCATTTGATGTAGTTTAAGTTTCATTAAGGCAGGGCTTCCCAAACTTTCAATATTTGCGACCCAATGTTCGATTATAATTTTCATCGCGCCCCCCCTCCATACAAATAATAATAAATTGAATTAAATAATAATATACTTTAATTCTAAAGTTGCAAGTGCCAACGGTGTATATATACGTCTCACTCAAGCAGTGCAAAATATGCCCCGGATTTATATATACGTATTTTAGAAATACGATTTTTTTTGTTCAGCAATATCCATAAAATTATTCTGAAGGCATTGTAATGCAATAAAAGGACCTTGCCAGTATTTGCGAAGAATTTACCTATATCAGAGGATTTTCTTATTTTTTTTGTTCCTTTTCTCCCCCTCCCCCCCAATACATCACAAATGCGTGAACACGTGGAAAACTGATGTATTGAGGAGCGAATCGCGTAACTTATAATTGGTAGTTGAGGAATTATTTATAAACCACACAAATTATCAAGATAAGTGTTAATTTTTGCATATAATTTTAAATATAACAAGCCCATGGAACACTGGCAATTATTAAACTTGTTCCTATCTTACAAGAAGAGGGCACGACTAAGGAAATTCATTTGTGGTCGAGACTAGGTGTAATAGTAGTACTCCTTTAGGATGTTCAACCCTCGATGTAATTCCACCGAACAACAGTCAATTCGGAGAAAAAGGCCTTCGAAATTCATGCTTAGCTTTTATACAATTAAATTTCAATTTCCTCCAACGATTTCGTAGCTTGGTTGATATATTGTCTGCATACTATACGCGGGTTCTGAGTTCGATTCATCTCGATCAATTTTTTTTTCATTTTATATAATTATTTTTATAATATAAACTTTTTATGAAAGGTTTATTAAATATTAAATGATATTTTATGTAATTATTTTGTATTTTATAAAGTTAAAAAAATACTGTAATAAAATAAATATTTATACTAAACTTCATAAATATATTTTTATATTAAAAATAATATTTGTAATGAGAAATATATAATAAATTTTAAAAGATATTATACATAAAAATTAGTTACAAATAGTTTTATAATGTTAAATAAAATATATTATAAATAGAATATTATAGATAATATAAAATAATTTATAAAGTATATTATTTTTAATTTAACTATTTTATAATTAATATAGTAAAAATGTCTTTTTATATATTATCAATTTAATTATTTTGTAATTTCATAAAACATTTTATAAGTCCTTTTTAAATAAATTTAAATAATTTTAAAAATTTTATTTAAATAATTTGTAATAAATTAATAATTACTTCAATAATGAATAAAAAATGTAATAATGAATTAATAATAATTTTAATAATATATTAATAATTTTAATAATTAATTAATAAGTTCAATAATAAAATAATAATTTTAATAATAATCCTTATTATTAAAATTATTAACTATTTTAATTAATAATTATTTGAAATATTTTCATTAATAATTATTTGAAATATTTTTATTAATAATAATTTTAAATAATTTTAATAATAAATGATTTAAACAATAAATTTATTTAATTGTTTGTACTTTATAAAATACAAAATAATTTCTTAAAATATCATTTAATATTTAATAAACCTTTCATAAATAAGTTTATCATATTTTAAAAATAGTTATATGAGAGAAATAAAAAAAAATGATCGATGAATCGATCATTTTTTCCCTCGCGCACAGTATGCAGATGATATATCAACCAAGCTACGAAATCGTTGGAGGAGATTGAAATTTAATTGTGTAAAAGCTAAGCATGAATTTCGAAGGTTTTTTTTCTCCAAATTGACTGGCCATTCGGCGGAATTACGTTGAGGGTTGAGCACCCGTAATGAGTACTACAATTACACCCAGTGTGGACACCAAATGAGTTTTCTTAGTCGTGCCCTCTCCTTGTTAGTGTTGTAAAATTAAATATAAAATACATTGCGCAGTAATGATTTATTTATAAGTGTATTATAACACTTTAAATGTTAATTTTATTTTTTATTATGTAAGAATGCATTTTGTTTGTTAACTTTCAGTAAACTTATAATTTTTTTTAAAACTAATCTTTTGTTTTGACTTTTCAATATCTTCGCAATCTCCACCCGTATTGAGGTTCACACCCCAGTTGGAAAAACACTGCATTAAAGCACAACAAAAACTTATGTTTCATTTTCTAAAAATGTAAGTTAAGGTTGCACTTCTTGGATGAAACGTCCGAAACTCTATTACTCTCGGCGAGTTAAGATCTAATAAAAGCAGTTCATGATTTATGACCACCATAAATTGTGTTAAAGGGAAAATAACTTGAAATGTTGAGAAATACTTCAAAAATAGGGAGAAAAAAAATTGAATCACAAGAGAAAAAGTTCGTTAAATACAAAATGAGCTTAGCTATTGGGAGGTTATTTTAGGAAGAAAATCGTGAAATGTTCTTGGTTCCAGGAAAAAGTTCGCTACATAGAAAATTTCGGAATATAGAGGTTCGTTATATAGAGGTTCGACTGTATATTGTTATTGAATGGAAATATGCGATGAAAATAATAATTGAAATTTGGTAAAATGTAAAATGAACTGTAAAAAAAAATGAACTAAATTATAATTTAAAGTCTTCTCGTGGTAAAAAAATTATGCGAGTTTTAAACAAACATAGTTAGTTGATTAACATAGCAAAGAAAGTTACAAACATTAGAGTTAGCTAATATAGTTAAGAGAGTAGCAAACATAGAATTAGGAAAATAACATCGTTAAGAGAGTAACAAATACATAATAAATTAGTTTTTACATATTTTATAGAGTAGCAAACATAGAATTAGTTAACATAGTTAAGAGTAACAAACATAGAAATAATTAGTTAGTTAACATAGTTAAGAGTAACAAACAATAGAAATAACTGGTTAACATAGTTAAGAGAGTAACAAAAAAGTAACAAAATTGGTATTCGAGAGATAAAAGCTTAAAATTACAAAGTCTTTCTTAGCAAAAAAAAAAAAAAAAAAAAAAAACCTTAACTTTGATGGGGGAAGAAGGCAAATGTTCTCCGTTATGTCGCTGGATCTTCATATATAAATATATGAACAAATCTTTTTTCGTATGAAAAGTATTACAAGTCTGCAAAGAAGACGGGACTCAACCGAACATTCAGTATGGGGTGAAATGTAAAGTCACAAATTATACTCCCGACATTGCGATATAAAATAGAGAAGTGCAGGGACAAAAGTTCGCTTTATTGAAGGGATAAATATACAGTCAGACCTCTATATAACGAAGTCACTAAATCCCGGAAAAAGTTCGTTATATGGAAAATTCGTTATATAGAGGTTCCTCTTTTAATATACTTCTTTAAACTACATAAAACAAATTTGAAATTCATGAATACTATATATTAAAAAAAGTAATTCTTCACATTTTTTTGTAAATTAATATATGTTTATTTTATACATCTTACCCACTACAAAAATAAATAAAGAAAGAAAAACTACAAGGAAAACGAGAAAAAAGAATTCACTGCATTTTCAACATTCAGAATAAGAAAAATTTTAAATTCATAAACATTATAGATTAAAAAAAGTAATTATTTGCAAATTTTTTTAAAATTAATATATATTTATTTTACATATTTTACCCATCAAAAAAGAAAGAAAGAATGCAAGGAAAACAAGAAAAAAGAATGTCGAAGAATTCATTGTATTTTCAATATTAAGAAAATAATTTCATACTAAAATTAATGGATTTTAAGGACATTTTATAATTTAAATCATACAAGTAATACTAAATATACATTATTTTATAATTGGAACACGGGGACACGGGACAACTCCACTGAGAGGGAAAGAGGATATCGAAGATGTTTCTAGTGAACTGGGCAATGGGGGTTAAAGTTTGCACTTCTTGGATGAAACGTCCAGAACTCTACTGCTCTCGGCGAGTTAGGATCTAA
The DNA here is from genome assembly GCA_019973935.1 of Trichonephila clavipes. NCBI lineage: Eukaryota > Metazoa > Arthropoda > Arachnida > Araneae > Nephilidae > Trichonephila > Trichonephila clavipes. The sequence goes on along the minus strand of BMAU01019579.1, from coordinate 190,221 downwards.
TAAAACCAGTTCACGATTTATAACCGTCATAAAATGTGTTAGAGAGAGAATAACTTGAAATTTTTCAGAAATACTTTTAAAAAATGGAGAAAAAATATTGAATCACAAGAGAAACAGTTCGTCATATAGAAAATTAACTTCGCTATTGGGAGGTTATTTTAGGAAGAAAATCGTGAAATGTTCTTGGTTCCAGGAAAAAGTTCGCTATATAGAAAAATTCGCAATATAGAGGTTCGACTGTATAATGTTATTGCTTGGAAAGGGGCGATGAAAATAATAATTGAAATTTGGTTCACAATTATTGAAAGTTTAAGAAGTACTTTTATAATGACTAAACAGAATTAAACATGTAGTGGAATAGTAAGCAGTAACTAAAGAAAAGGACTCTCTGTACTCAGAAAGCATTACAAAAAATTATCTGTCGTCTAAGTAACTCACTTCAAAGTATTTTCTTTGCTAAAAGATAGTGAAAGTTTATCAATTTTAGAGAAAGTTCTATTCTAGATTATTTGGGAGGTAAATATTTCTTTGTGGTGATCAAGATTACAGTTCTTTTTTTGCTTAGATAACTTGAAGTACTTGAAACTTTCAAAAGGACCAACACTCAGTGCCGTTTTTTATGAAAACTGTTGTACAATTACGCACAAACATCATAAAAACGTTTGTCCCAAACCCCTCGTCCTCGTGTTTTAAAATTTTTATATATGTACGATATCCGTAATATTTCAGATACAGGCTGAAATCTATTAAATATATGCTTAGGCAAAATTTATTCAAAAGTATTACAGTATGATGTAAATAGCATTATTACCACAATATTCAACCTTTTTGTAAAACTTAGGTATACGACTACGTCCGGAACCGTGATTTTAAAAAAGTGCATAAATGGATAATTTTCATGATATTTAGTGCCACTTAGATAAGAATACATGTATAAAATTATTTTAAGGACATTATATGACAAAAAAAAATTATTTAAATACTTTTTTTTGGCAAAAAATTAACTTAGAATAGCCTTTTTTCAAAACGTTCTGCTTTTATAAAAAATGCTTCTATAACAATAATATTTTGTTTATATAAAGTAAAGACTTCTCTATCCAGAGAGTCTGAAATAGGATTTTTGAAAAATTCCTTTTATGTTCATAGTTACCACCAATTCAAATAATTATCACATCTCACACAAAAATCACCACATTTGAATATTTATTATTTTTTTTATATTTCTTACGCATATTACATTACATACATTTTTTTGCAGTTTCGGAAGCTAATGAAAGATGAAGTTCCACTGGACATTTATGAAGATAAACATGTTTTCTATAAATTTCTGAAAGGTAACCCCACAATCATTATTCATTCCTAAAGAGTTTCTTATACCTTAGCAATACGTTTTGGCTCGTAAAATATATTATTTAATATATAAATTGTATGAATAAAAAAAATCAAATAGGTGTAAATCACATTTTAATCTTGCTATATAGAAAATAAAAGGAAAGGATTAAGGGATCTAAACATAATTTTAATTTAGAAGGATTGTAATTAAAAATGTATCGATATTTTATGTAAAAAAAATTATGTATTGAATAGTGAGTAAGTGAATACTGATGTCACTGTTTAGCTACTCGAGGGCTTTTGGCCACGGATCTCGTAATTTTGAACCATTGTCAAGTGACGAGGATGACACTTGAGCTCTGCCATCCCCTCTTCTAACTTTCACAGCACGTCAACGGAAGGACTTTGAGCTTCGAGAGATTTAACGTGCATCTGTCCCTCTGCACAGTTGTTATAAAGTGGCATTGTGTGTGTGCTTGAACCTGCGATTCCTTCCATAACGCTGCTCACGAGTTCACAGCCATAATCCCACGACTACCTCAAATATTACATATTCTTGAAAAGAAAGTGTTAGAAAGGAATTTATCTTCGAAATAAGAATAACATACTTATTAATCTTTTGATAATAGGCGTATATAAAAATAAAAGTTTCATAAAAGCTGTTGTAGTATTTACTCTGGAATGAAAATCTTCTAATCGGATTATATAATAAAAAAACATTACCTTCTGAAGTGTAAAGAATTGATTCAAATATCTCACGCTTCATGTATTTTTAGTTGAACAGCTGACATGCTTATTAAGTTTCAAAGCGACATTAGAATAACTAAACAGCTAAAGAGAGAGAGAGAGAACATTAAAAAAAATTAATTGACAAAAATCTTACGAATAAGTGTTTATCATAAATAAAATAGGAATTAGAGTTTATTTTAAATACATTGTAAAGAAATAGTAAGTAACCCTTCTTGATTTTTTTATGCATGGATTTTTTTTTCTTTTTCAAAACAAAGAGTGTGAATTAACGTAACGATCTGCAATTAAACTGAAATTAAATAGTTTAATTTAATAAATTAATTCAATGTATTATTAATAATTGCGTATAAAGTTTAATATTTAAGGATTTTTTCCCCTTTAACAATATTATGTTCATTTTTCTGTCAATGATTTATAATTTTTTTATTTATCATGAGCAATTTACTTTCTTTATTATTTAATATATCTACAAAAGAAATAAAACCTATGTCTTAGTTAATCTTTAAGACTACTCGGTACCCTTTTTCAAAAAAATTTTTTGGAGACAGTTACAGTAAAAATAATTGATATTTTATATTTAGATTATATTATTAAGCTGATTCTGAAAGCAAAAGGTCAGTTTAACCAGCCATTATTTTACAATTTTAAAAAGTTAGGAATTTTTGAAGTTTTTTCAAACTCTTTTAAAATACTCAATTTTTAAATTTTTTTAGTAATTTTAAGTTATTTATGATTCTAAGAATATTACAAACAATATTTAGTATGGATTTGGAAATCTATTCCCTTGTTGATTTTTAATAATTATTTTTCTAGAAAAACCTGGAAAAAACACGAAAATTTTTAAAATATGAACTTTAGCAATTTTTAGAAAAATAACTAGAGTTATCAGCCCTAAATCCATACTAACTTTTATAGAACATACATTTGGGAGCATATAGAAAAAAATTCAAGGCTCTATCTTGAACAGGAAAAAAGCCTTAAGGATTAGAAAACACTTATACCTTCAAAATTAAAAGTCTGAGAAAAACGCATTTAAAGTTTGTAAAGTCATAAAACAAAATTTTATAATGCTTGTAAAACTCTAATTTTTTAATGTGTTATTTTTCAATGTATGTTCTACATTATATTTTTAATTCAAAATTTATTTTTGCATAATATTGATAGCATTTGTTAAGACGTCAGTTTATTCAGCTTTATATTAACCTAATATTTCAAAAAAGTTTTGAAACACGAAGTATTTATGTACAAAATAATAATGATACTAACTTAAGCTAAAAATAGTCAGGTTTTCTCATAAAATTTAATTTTTTCAGTTTTAAATTGGGGCAGTTTAGGATGTTTTAGCTCTTGTCGTACGACTTTAAAATACTAAAATATAGTACTACAGTATGTTTAGTATTATGCAGTTTGGTACATCAAGGAAATATTCAGTTATATCTGCAGCATTTGAATTCAAAATACTTGTATCCGGAAGTCTAATTGTAGAATCAGCTGCGGACTGATTTTTAGATACATCATTTTCAGTAGTATTCCATCTCTTCGGAATATTGTTTCTTAAAGAAACCCAGAACGCATTTGCCATGGCATTTTCTCTACAGGAAAAAATTAATGATAGAGCTTTTAAGTTATATAAACTATTTTTAAAGCAAAAATTGGCCATGAAATTAATCTTTATTAATTAATTATGACAACTCAAAACATAATTAAGCAAAAATGATTTTAGTAATGAAAATTGGAATTAATAACTATTTCAAACTAAAAGCTCAAAAATATTTTTAATTAATTCAACTTATGTGCGAAAAATGCTTTAAAAGGAAACCGAAACCAAAACCATAGCTCATAAGACTTCAAATATCTTAAAAACTAGTTTGCTAACAGATCTGAAATTTCGTGGCAAGCATCTCAATGATATGGGTCACCAAGACATGCGAAAAACTTTTTTCGGTAAAAATGAAATTTTTAGGGTACTGTGTAGCCTTAAAGTAAGTATAACTTTAAAGTATAACATTTTATCTTTAACAATACCAAATATTTGCAGAAAATTTAAGGGTCAATAAATAATTCAATTAATAAATTTTTTAAAAATTTAAAAATAAGAATGCCGCATATTTTTGTGTATAAGCCGAGAATTTTTGGAGCTTCTTTTTAAAGTTAAAGTACAGAGATCGGCCTATGTGCGAATTCGCTAATTAAGGAAAAATAAAATTTAAAAAAAGTTGTTTACCGCCCCTTTTTTTTTCTTTTTGAATTTTTTTTTTTTTTAGCTTTGTTTCGGTTTTACTTTGTGCAATTTAATTGAATGCAATTTTTACTCAAAAGGGAAAGGGGGAAGATACACAAATCCTTCAGAGTCGATGCCAGAATCTGAACTTCCGAATAAATTTCTAACATTTACTGTCACTCACTGCGATGCTTGAATGCATATGATCTTAATATGACGAGTTCTTCCTCAAGGACATTTAAAGTAGAGGGATGATCAGGTGGTGCCTTTTTTATTTTAGCATCTCCCCTAATTCAAGATGTTTTTTCTCTTCTCTGGGACTTCTTTCCAATTGACGAAGAAATATCAAGCAGCTGTCTTCTTCGTAGAATTTTCAATAAACGATATCACATGTAGTTTGAAATTAGAAGCATACAAATTCTCTTACCACCAATTTAAAAAAAAAGGTGTCGCAGAGAAAATAATACCACAGATAGTGTACAACCGGGTTGAGCATTACGTCGATCGTAATCGATCGGTGGACCAACAAGACATTTTAGGGTGACCGCCTGAAAATTTTACCAGTTAGTAATTATGTATGGAAAATTCAAAATTGGCTGAGAGTACGCAGACTATATATATATATATATATAAGTCTTCTACTGACTACAACCACAAAAACTAACTTTAGATAAAAAATGTTTTATTTTTTATGTATTTTGAATTGTTTTATAATAAATGCATCATTTGATATAATTATATTTGGGGATATTATTAATAAGTTTGTGCCTTGCGTTTTGCTTTAAACGTGGTTTTAAAGTGTTGTTTTTTTATTTAGTTCTTTAGGTAAGTACATATTCCGTACTTATTATTAAGATATAATAACCTTTTACTTACCTCACCACACCTACGACATTGGGCGGTGACACACACAAGAATTTTTAAAGGAGTGGGTCGAGGGTTGAAGGTCTACCGTTCTCGTATCATACCCCAATACGCAGCCGAACATCTTTTTTTGATTTTGTCCATTTTCGGGAGCAAAAAGCAGCAAAAAATAAATTACTCAAAAAATAATATTAATAAATAAAAGAATTACTAATATCAAATACTTAATTTCATTTTATGTACTATATACATGGGACTACAATGAATCGGAAAAAAATGAAGGGTTATGAGAAAGGGTCGGAGCTGTGGACCCCTCCCCGCCCTTGTGTGCGCCACTGATACTAGGTTGACCGCAACTCCTTGAAAAAATTAGAAGCAGCCCGTACCCTGGAAAAGTCTGCCCACCCCTTGTGTACAAGATAAACAAACGCATATTGGAGAAAATATGTACTGAGCTTCCGATAGGGTTATCGAAAATAAAACAAACGTCATTGGCGGTTTGGTGTAATGTACTTGATTACAAAAGATTCCACCTTATGTATCCTGCTTGGCATGAATTTCGCCATTTTGGCGACATTTTTAAGAATATTGTTTCTTTTCTTCTTCGATTCAGCTTATTTTCAAGTTTCGAATTTAGGGAAAATTTCGAAGAAAGATTGCATTCTCGTCTTATACATGGATCAGCTTATATTAGGAAATGTACGGTATTTGAATCTGATGCAATATGGAATATTTCAACTTTCTCATTATTATATTCAACGTAACTTATTTGATTATCTAAGAGTTACATCAGAAATGTAGCAACTGTTAATCCCTTTTAACCGGATTGTTTTTTCTTGTGGAATTCACAGATCGTTATCAAATTGTTAAAACATATTTTTCTCTGTTAAATAGCGTAATAATAGTTAAATAACAGATCAAAATTAATTTTTCGTAAGCCTTCAATTAAGACATAACGTTCATAACAAGATAAAGGATTTTCAAAACGTATATTCACAACCACTATTTATTTATCATCAAAACAAATATTCATATATTTTTGCATAAAATACATTATTTCTTATCTTGACAACTTTGAAATCTGCTTTTATATTTTTGGTTTCCTTTATATATACAGGGTGGCCAGCCTTAATGTAACCTAATAGCTAATTCCCGAACCATTCGGATTAGATATGCATTTCCAACTTGAAAAACGTTTTAAAAAATATTAAGAATGTTTTAGCGTGCTTTTCGAACTAAAAAAACCCATTTACAAAAAAATTACAAAAATTAAATATTTATATGGCCCTCAGGTCTATCACTTATATTTAGGGAAAGATGCAGTACACAAAAACAAAGTGAACACAAAAGGTTTCATTTTATTACGATAAAAACTGACCTAGTTATGGAATTTTGAAAATCATACATTTTATGAATTTTCTCAGTTATTTTCCAAGAAGCTAGTTAGGGGCCGTCTCCAAAGTGGAATTAATTGGAACTTTACCAAAAAACATTCGCTCTTGCACGTCACTCTTATGTGTAAATCGTTTTTAAATTTAAAGTTAATAATACAGTAATTGATTACTTAAGAAATAAAATTTATTCTGTGTACATGCAAAACATGGACAAAATAAAGCATTTTGGAGGAAGAAAACATTTCAAAAGCAGTTCCAAAAGAATAGGTTTATTTTCTGGGCTTCAGACTGATTTACTGCTGTGTGTACTGATCATGGCGAATGTTAAAAATCTATTGTGCAGTCGCTTGCAATTGCATACAGTCGTATTCTAATATTACGAATTCTAGAAGGGAAGAACGAGATGTACATAAATGAAGAATACTGTGAAATGGTACTGTTGTATGGGCAGTGTAATCGAACTAAGAGAGAGGTGGCAAGACTTTATGCCATTAAATTTCCCAGCAAAAGACATCCATCTTGTTGTACAATTGCCCGTGCTGTTCAACGCTTGAAAAAAACTGGGAATTGTCATAGACGTATTCCCTTGTCTCGTGCCACACTTTGAAGCTTGCGGATACCCACTGAGGATCTTCTAGGATATGCCCTGGTGAGGAGATAGCGTAAGAAAATTTAGAGCGAGTGGACAAAAAAGAGATGCGTTTATTATCATCAAAGTACGAGCGAAGACTCGTTGAAATTAGTAGGGTTGCCAAGTAGGCGAAATTACAGAGTGCGCAAAGAAAGGTGCTCCGTCGCCAAAGGCGTGTTTACAAGTACGGAACATCCCGCCCGGCGTTGAAATATGCAATGTTTCAAAATATATACACTGGTGTGCAAAAATTAAGGACGAAGTCGAAAAATTAGCATATCAGCTGAACGAAGAGTCAGAGCGGACAGAAAGACCAATCAGGAGATTAAGTAAGGGGATGTACGGTAGCACATGCGCAGATATGCAGGTAGACGTAATGGGGAAGTGTCTGAGTAGCGTAAAGCACGTTGTCGGTGTAAGATCAGTATTTCTGGCAAAGAGATTGCACGCCGTATAGCAGTTAAAATCACACCGAGTTGCTGAGTCAGCGAGAAATGGCGAATAATCAGTCTGTTAGACGACATCTGGATGCTTTTACCCGAGGTCGAATCATTGGGAAGTTGGAGGAAGGCCGCAGTGTGACAAGTGTGGCTACAGAGTTCGGAATTGCTCACAGCATCGTTTCACGACCTTGGAGACAATTTCAAACTACAGGAACAGCTATCCGGGGATTCAGTAGTGGTCGTCCACGAGGAACCACACCCACAGATGACCGGTACATTGTCTTACAGGCCAGAAGAAACAGGCGGCAGACAGCGGGAGAATAGCTAGACACACGACACAGGCGACTGGATGACCGATATCGCATTTTACCGTGGCCAGAAGACTGCACGGTGGTGGTCTGTTTGCACGACGCCCTGTACGGTGTGTACCTTTAACGCCTGCCAGTCGGAGAAGGCGTTCTCTGTGGTGCCGGGAACTCCGGAATTGGAGAAACAATGAATAGGGACGAGTACTCTTTACAGATGAGAGCAGATTCAGTTTGAGTAGCAATTCTCATCGTATACTCATCTGGAGAGAAACGGGGAAGCCGCAATCATCCCTCGAACATCATTGAAAGAGACAGGTATGGAGGTCGAGGTGTTCTCGTTTGGGGAGACATCATGCTTGGTAGTCGTACAGACCTTCACATCTTCGACGCAGGTTCAGTCAACGGTACCCGTTATTGTAACGAGATTCTTCTTCCATATGTGCGTCTTTTTATAGGCGCTATGGGTCTGCAGTTCCTTTTCATGGAGGACAATGCACCATGTCATCGCACAGTAGCTGCCGAACAGCTCTAAGAGAGTGAGGATATTGGACGTATGGATTGGCTGGCACGATCTCCGGATCTCAATCCCATCGAGCATGTATGGGATTTTCTAGGCAGACGCTTGGCAGCTCGTACCTTACCACCAGTAACGATTCGGGAGCTTCGATTGGCGCTGCAAGACGAATGGGCAGCAATGCCTCAACAACTCATTGACACCCTCATTCTCAGCATGGGCAGACGCTGTGAAACCTGCCTAGCAGTCAGGGAAGATCATATCCCGTACTAAAGACCGGATGTTTCTTGCTGGACACCCATCACGGGGATGTTTCGGCCTTCAGTCGCATTGCGCTCCATGCTAATTTTTCAATCAAGCTTCTTTTTTATCCCTCTGATTTCTCTTTGGTAAGTGTTGCTTACATTACACATGTCCTTACGTATTGGGGATCTTACGGTATTAAATGTGTTGATTTGGAAAGCTTTTGTACAAAGTTATATTGAAAAAACCGTCTCGTCCTCAATTTTTGCACATCAGTGTATATATATAATTACAACACTCTTTCGACATATAAATGTAAAATGAAGCACAATAGTTACAATTGACGTAATGAATACAATTAATAAAAATAGTTGAACATATACAATATACATTTCAATTTAAATCAAAATTATCTACAATCGGTACAATACAAATTTTAGAAATAGGCCTTTTGAAAATTCCCTTGGTGGTTTGGATATCCGTTACTCGGACATTACCATCTGGACCTGGATATACCTTAATTATTTTTCGTAGGGGCCACTGGTAAGTTGGAAGTTGAATGTCCTTTATTAAAACTAACATACCAGGGCTTAGGTTTTGTTTTTTAAGGAGCCACTTTGATCGCTGTTGCAAGTGGCTTAAATAGCTGTTTTTCCACAATTTTCATATGGTCTGCATCATTTTTTGAACTCTCTGCCATCTATTGAGTAGATTGTCCCTTCTTTCGGTTAAGTTAGGCTCTGGGAGGGAATTTATAGGTTTTCCAATCAGAAAATGACCTGGTGTCAAAACTTGAAAATCGTCAGTGTCAGTAGGTAAAGGTGAGAGGGGTCGTGAATTGAGGATGCCTTCTATCTGAGTTATTACTGTTGAAAACTCTTCAAGTGTTAGTCTTACGGAACCTACTACTCTCTTTAGATGATACTTAAATGATTTCACGCCCGACTCCCAGAGGCCACCAAAATTGGGTCTCCTACGGGGCGAGAATTTCCAAGTGATACCTTCAGAAGAAACCATATTTGAAATGTTTTCGTTACCTATCATTAATTTGTATAAACGTTTTATTTTTGCGGAAGCTCCAGTAAGATTTGTTCCATTGTCGCTAAAAATGATGGAGCTTTTACCACGACGCGCAAAAAATCTTTTTAATGTTGCTATTAGTGCTTCGGAAGTTAAATCTGAGACAAACTCTATGTGCACAGCCTTTGTTGTCATACATACGAACAAAGCAACATATATTTTTTGAAATGTGCCCTTTCTCTGCCCCATATATTTTATTTCAAATGGCCCACATAAATCGATTCCTACATTTAAAAATGTTGAACTAGAAGTAACTCTTTCTGCAGGAAGGTCTCCCATAATCTGCGTTACGACAACTGGCTTGTTTCGGAAACATTCTTCGCATTCGTGAACAACCTTGCGTGCAATATTTCTACCACCAATTGGCCAGTATTTTAAACGAAACGTATTAAGAAGGGCTTGGGGGTCTACATGAAAATCTCGCTTATGGTAATACTCTGAAATATTAGTTTAACTAATTTATTTCCATTGGGCAGAATACTTGGATGTTTCTGATTAAAATTCAGATTAGAATGCGCTAGTCTACCACCTACCCTAAGTAATCCTTCGGATTTATCTATGAAGGGATTAAGAAATCTCAACTTACTTGTAGATGGAACTGACATTTCCCTTTTTATAGCAGCGATTTCCGTTGTAAAGTACTTTACTTGTACATGTTTTAATAGAGATTTTTCCGCATCTGCGTATTCCCTTTGTTTAAGGAATCCTGTTTCCTTAACGGTTGATTTTGAATTTTTAAAAAACCTGAAAATAAAGGCTAAAATTCTGATTAGTTTAAAAAAAATCATTAGTGATAGAAAATAACTCATCTAAAAATTTAGAGTCATTGTTTAAAGACAAAGTTAATTTGGGAACTGGCTTAAGCTCATTAATATAAAATTTATCAGTTAAGTCACTAGAATTTTGCTCAGTCCGATGAGAAGGTAAGCTTAATTTAGAGAAGTCCGGTCCATTAAACCACAGTTCACTGGTTGCAAGGGTCTTGACGTCGAGTCCTCTTGAACTTAGGTCAGCGGGGTTGAGCTCAGAAGGAACATGTTGCCATTGGAAGTCCCTTGATAGCTGCTGAATTAGAGAAACTCTGTTGCTAACAAATGTCTTGAGCAGGTTAGATGGAGAGTTTATCCATGAAAGTGCTATCGTTGAGTCTGAATATAGATTAACAGAATTTATGTGCATTTTTAATGCAGCTTTCACCTTGTGAATAAGTTTTGCGAGAAGTAGGCAAGAGCAGAGCTCCAATCTGGGGATCGTCATGGATTTGATTGGTGCTAATCGTGATTTACTACAGAGTAGTTGATTGGTTGTCTCATTAGTTTGAACATAAATGACTGCTCCATAAGCCTTTGAAGAAGCGTCAGCAAATCCGTTTAACACTACAAATTTTGTGGGAACTACCAGAAAACATCTGGGAACATGGATGGATTCGATGTCCTTTAGAGTTTGAATAAAGTTTTTCCATTGTGTGGACACATCTGGAGGTAGTGTCTCGTTCCAGTCTAGTTTCAACAACCACAGTTGTTGCATAAATATTTTAGCTTTCGCAATGACAGGTCCTAGAAGTCCGAGGGGATCGTAAATTCGGGCTATTTGCGAAAGCACGTCTCGTTTGGTGTAGTTGCAGTTTGTACTGGTGGTTACTTTTTACGTGAAGGAATCATCTGAACTGTCCCAAAGCATATCGAGAGTTTTGACCATTACTTCCTCAGAACTACGGCCAAGTGAAAATTCTCGAAGTTCTGGGGATGGAGCCTTGTTGGAACACCATTTGTGCAGCGTCATGCCTCCTCGTTGGAGTAGCTGCGTTAATTCTGATTTAAATTTTTCAAACTCGCTAAGTTCTGAAGCACCGGAGAGGCAATCATCCATGTAAAAATCCTGGAGTAATACCTCTGAAGCTAAAGGAAAATCATTTTTTTCATCTAGGGCAAGTTGTTGCAAAACTCTTGTTGCTAGGTATGGAGCGGACGCGGTTCCGTAAGTGACTGTTTTTAATTCATAAACTTTAGTTGGTGCGGTTTTACTGTTCTTCCATAGGATTTTTTGAAGCTTAGTCTGAGAAGGATTAACTTCAATCATCCGGAACATCTGTCTGATATCAGCTTTGAATGAATATGCGTACTTTATAAATCTAATTAAAATTGAAAATAGATCTTCCTGGATCACTCCTCCCTTGCACAGTAAATCATTTAATGAAAGTCCACTAGACGTTTTTGCACTAGCATTGAAGACTACTCTGAGACGAGTCGTTTTTGCTCGATAGACGTAACACCCTGTGATGTGGTAAGTAGTACCCGTTTTCGACATCTGAATCTTTTTTAACTTCTTCCATATGTTGTAATAATTCATATTCATTGAGGAATTCTGAATAAAGCTTTTGCATGGCGGGGTCGCGTTCTAAACGTGTCCGTAATTGATCTAACCTTTTTGAAGCCATTTCCTTTAGAATTTCCTAATATTCCCTCGGAAGAATGAGATTTGAATGGCATTTCAACGACGAATTTCCCATCCGGTTTCCGTAAATGCGTTTTCTCAAAATGATCGTTGCAATATTTTAGCTCATCACTGTAAACTTCGGTTGTCTCTACTTCTTCTATTTCCCAAAAGCGCTTAAGAGTTTTATCAAGAATGTCTAAGTTATTCGTTAAAAAACAATTTTTAGGTGCATTATAGAAATTATTATCTGAAACAACACCTGAGACAAGATAACCGAAAACACTTGATTGCAAAAATAAATTTTCTGTTATTGTGTTACTTTATCGTGGTTTAAAAATGAAAAGAATAGTTCTGCACCCAGCAGAACGTCTCTCTTTTGGGGGATATGAAAAGATGGATCCGCTAATTTAACTTGCCTGAGAATTTTTTAAGTTCGAAATATTTAGTCTTTTAGAAGGTGTAAGATTTGCAATATTCGGAACAATTAATAAATCTATCTCCCAAAATGAATCGTTATTTTCATCCGATAAAACAACTGTCACTTTTTTCTTTACATTTAATGACGATTCATTCAGACCGCAAATTGGAATGTTTACTTTCTCTCTTTAAACCCAAAATATGTGCTGCAGCTGAAGAGAGAAATGATGACTCGCTAGCGTTATCCAGAACAGTTCTCAATGCTTTAAATTCTCCATAAGTGTCTCTCACATAAACTATCACTGTGTTTATTAGAATACTTTTATTTCTGTTACAAAAAAGAGAAAGACGGGTTGGTGCAGAAGTCGAGGCAACTGGCGCCTGCGTTTCGATAGATTTTAAGTTATTAGTCTGTTGATTTCTTTCCTGAAAGTGTGTAGATGCCTGGATCATTACTTCGTTTGCTGAATTATGACTAGTCGGCGTGGAATATTTGTGTAGCAATGTATGATGATCTAGTTTTTTCTTGCATACGAAACACAAACTTTTAGAGTTACATCTAGTTAAGGGGTGAAGGTCAGATAAGCAGTTTTTGCATAGCCTGTTTCTTTGCACTAAATCCAACCTTTCCGATAATTTCATTTCCTTAAATGCGTTACAGTGATAAAGTGGGTGCATTTGTGTTCTACAAGCAACACAGAATTTTGAAAATTTATCTGTTTTTACAAAAAAGGAGTTTGATCTCTCGTTATTAAATTTAGATAAAATGTTAACTTGAATGTTTTGTTTAAAATTTGGCACCTTCCTTCTAAAATTTCAAGAAAATCGTCAAATTTAGGTACATTGTTGTCTTTTAATGTTAATTCGTATTGTTTGCGGCTGTCTCGATCTAATTTATCAAGAATGATATTTAACAACAACGCGTCCGACAATTTGTCTCTTTCAAATTCTAATATTTTTAATGATCTGAGATTTTTTAAAATTGTGTCCAATACATAGCGTAGATCTTTGCCTGATTCATGTTTTAGAGGCTGGATATTTAAAAGGTTCTTTATGTGACAGTTCACCATTAATCTTTTGTTCTCGTACCGTTGCTCTAAAGCTTTAAAGAGAGAATGAAAAGTATCGTCTGCGGTTTCTACGCTACAATTTTTCATTTTCAGAAAGTTCAGCATTTTCACTAATTATGCTATTGAATTGCGTTTTAAACAAGCTCCATTCCTCAATTTTTCCACTGAAATACGGAAGAGGAATTTTCGGAAGTTTAATATAAGCGGTTTCTTCGAGTGTTCGTTATTAATGTAGTTATCGGTTTCATTATGTATTTTTATAGATTTCAATTTATTAATAGAGGTTTTGCGACTTACCTCTAATTTTTGAATGTCGTCATCAACTTCGTAGATTGATGCTTCCACTTTCTGGAATTCTTTTTCTTTGGAAATGCGGTAATACTCTTCTTTGAGAGCTTCATATTTTTGTTTTATATTGAGCACTGAGTCCAATTGAGCTTGAAGCTCAGGAATGTCCATTTTGCTTTGTCGTTCTGTGAGGACATTATTAAGTTTGTTAGCTGGCTTTTGATGCCAATGCGTTTGCGGTTTAGCGTAGTTATGTCCGATATAATCAAATGAAATAATTCTGAAGAATTTTCGATTATTTTAAATCCTTAAATCCATAGGTTCAGGAACACCTCCGGATCGCTAAGGACCAAATGTGAGGAGATAGCGTAAGAAAATTTAGAGCGAGTGGACAAAAAAGAGATACGTTTATTATCATCAAAGTACATGCGAAGACTCGTTGAAATTAGTAGGGTTGCCAATTAGGCGAAATTACAGAGTACGCCAAGAAAGGTGCTCCGTCGCCAAAGGCGTGTTTACAAGTACGGAACACCCTGGCTCATCCTGAAAGTTAGTGTTAGGGATATTAACAAGACTTGTTCCTACTTAAAATCGACGGTTTGGAACATATTACATACGTACGGTGCATATCCTTATCATCCAGTCCTGGCGCAGGAACTAATGCCCGGAGTGAAGGAGCGTCGTTTTGATTTTTGCAATTTCGTATTAAACACACTGGATGAAAATCCAGATATTTGAATGAAGTTTTGTGGTCGGATGAATGCTAGTACTCGAGGCAACGCACTATTAATACGCAGAATACGCATTATTAGTTCCTCGAAAACCCACATCTAATACGATTGAATCACCACCAAGTGCATTGGTCGGAGAATGTGTGGTGCGGGATACGGAAGAGCACCTTAATTGGCCCAATGTATTTCGATGGACCTTTAGCATCAGATTCATACACGGAAATTTTATCTGGACCGTTAGCCGATTTTTTAGAAGATAAAGTTTCCTTATGGGATATGTCAAGCATGTGGTACCAGCATGATGGTGCCCCCGCACACAAATCTGCGCAACCATGTTCATTTTTGGCACAGACATTTGACACTCGAATAATCGGCTACGGAGATCAGCAGGAGTGCCCCCTTCCCGATCTTTCGACCTAAGTCCTCTGGGGCATCCTAAATAGCAAAGTGTACGAACGGGAACCACGAGTAAATCTGATTTACTCAATCGAATTAGCATGGCATGCTGGTCTGTGACACCAACTATGTTGCAGAAGCTACAGACGGAGTTTCTGGCGCAGGTTTGGTACTGCATTTCTGCGGAAGACAGTCATTTTGACCATTATTTAAGTTAATTTAGTCATTCTGATATAATAAAGCCTATGATTCATGATCAGAGCATCATTCCACATCATGCTACAATTTAAACAGCAAATCATGTATTCTTTTGCTGCTGTTTGTTAAAACAAGCTGTTTTAATCTTTTCGGTACAAGTTGTATTTTTTAAATTTAACTGTTATTGTTTGTCATAAAGCATTATAAATTGTCCATCTATGATGTTCACTACGATGTTTTCATATTATTTTGATGTTTTACTTTTGATCTTTCTGTAGATAGTGAATTACAGTTCTCTAAACTCAATTTATATACGATCTCCTTTTCTGACCAATTCAGACGCTTTAACTTTATGTAGGCATAACTCGGTCAGTTATTATCGTAATAACATGAAACTTTTTTTTGTTTTTGTGTCCTGCATTGTTTCCTAAATATAAGTGATAGGACCTGGGGATCGTATAAAAACTTAATTTTTGTAATTTTTTTGTAAATGGGCTTTTGGTTAAAAAAACACGTAAAAAAACATTCTTTACCTTTTTAAAAACATTTTTCAAATCGTAAGTGCATATCTAAACCGAACGGTTCGGAAATTAGCTATTGGGTCCCATTAAGGCTGGACACCTTGTATATATATTTAACATAAAATGATCCAATTTTTAATTTATTTTTATTTTTATTTATTTATTAATTTTTTACTGTTATGCACGAGTTTCTTATGCACTATTTAGGTTTTGAAACATAATAATTCTTTCCAGCTCGAAATTTCAACATAAAACAAGCAGAAACCATGCTGAAGAAGGTGAGTTTTATGTCAATAAGTGTTTTTAGTAAATTTTGCATCTTTCTTATGTTTCCAAAAAATTTCATTAAAATAAATATTATATATAGTACAGTTCAAAAATGTTAATCTCTGCACTAAATTAACAAACTTTTAGCCTTAAGAAGTATGACTGTAGGTTTAACAATCGATCAATCGATTTCAGGTCGACCAACCTTCCCTTGTAATATGTACTTCATATTGATAATGTACAACATTTAATCTTTTTAAGTCTGTTTTTTTTTTTTGCTTCATTTTTTAGGGTTTTCAGAATTAAATTTCTTAAACACAATGTGTCCTTACTTATTAATTAGATACATTTCTTCTGAACATTTAATTCCAAATTATAATAGTTACATATTTATTTCAATATATAAAAATTTTCTTTGAAAAAGTAGTCTTTTAATGTATTGAATACAGTCAATGCTTTATACATATATTTTTTTAATTTTAGAGCTTTTAATATATTGTTTAAAGTATGTAGACGTCTAAACCAGCTTATTCTATAAACAGATGCGAATAATTTATTACAGAATAATTTATTCTTTGAAGAAATAAATTATTCAAGATATCTCTCGCTTTTCTGGCCTAAGTTACGAATGTACAGATAAATAAATATAATTATTAAAAGGAGCATTTCAATTTTTATTTTTAAATTACTGTTGTTGTTATAACACTACAAAATGACAAAAATATTTTTAGAAAATAATCAAGCAACTATTTTAAGTAAGAATCTCAAATAATGGTGATATTAAAAGAATTTCATAAAACTTCAATTAGTGTAAAACGAAATAAGCAAAAATACTAACTATATTTGAAATTTAGAAATTAGTATCTTAATACATAAAAAACATAAGTTCCATTATTTTTTACAATTTTTTATTTAATTCCACTTTTTAATTATTCTATATATATATATGTAATTTACTAGGAGTTTTGAACAAAACAATATCATCATACGTGTAATTAAATATTTTATGGTTACTTAAAATACCCTAAACTGTTGGCTAATACAGTTGCGCAATGCATCTCTGAGGAAAACCAAGAAACTAAGTTTCATGCTTAAGAAATTGAAGGAACTTATTTTTTTTCTAACAACAAGGACAAACAATAGAATTGTCCTTTCATGACTGCTTTCATAATCATCTGACGATAACATCTTCATATTACAATAGGAGAATAATCATTCACAAAAGGAAATGTGAATTTAATTTCAATTTATATTGCTTCCTTCTTGCGTACACAGATAAATAATTCTATTTTCTTGCGTTTACGTAAATAAGGTATAATACTGTTTAGTTCGTAAAAGGAAATAATATTTTGAAAGAAAATTGATTCATTACCAGTTAAAAATATTCTTTTTTTCTTAAATAGTATTATTTTTTTAGAGTAATCAAGAAATCTATTCAAAAATTAAATTCTAAATTTTTTATTTAGATTTCTACATCCAACCTACATAAATGTGTGTACCCTTTATATGTTTACCGTAAAAAATTTCGTTATATTATGAATACTAACCACTTATTATTAATACAAACCACATATTTCAGAAAATTTGAGAAATAAGAAAAGTTTTACTTTCAATTATTAATATTTACTATAGTAATTGGCACACTAATATTTACTATAGTAATTGTCACATTAATATTTACTATAGTAATTGTCACATTAATATTTATCATAGTAATTGTCATTTACTAGTTGGATTCTTAGACTTAATTAACTGTTTAAAGCTTCCCTGTCAGAAATAAAAACATTCTTTTGCATAGAGTAAAATCACTACTTGAGCACAATTATTTTTAAATGCCATGGTTTGCTTTTTAAATTTAAATACGTTTGAATTTTTCTTAGTAGTTGTGACGGCTACAATATTCCGGCTATTAACCTATATAACTGTTATTTGTTTCTAATATTTCTATTAGAATGGTTTTTCTTACATTCACATTTGGAAATTTTAATTTCGGAAACAGTCATGATCTTCTCGCTAAGTTCATTTACTTACAGTTAAGTTTCTGTAATATTTTCTGAGATTTCATTAAAAAAAAAAAAGACCTTCTCTCTCTCTCTCTCTCCTTTGTTTCTTAGCAATCCTCTACTTCAAAATGAACGAAATTCCTTGTTTCACTTTCCACGATAAGTTTTCTATTTCATAATTATATTGTTTCCTTTAAAGTTGATTAATATGGCCGTCTCCGTTTTTGATTGCATAAGCAAGCCCACGCAAATCACCCAATCACAATTTCGCATTGATGGCATTCATTGCGTATATATATCTATAACTTTGGTTGGTATTGCTGTCTGAAGTTGAGCATTATCATTAGACATTTGTTGATACAAAATTTTTTCTTTACTTATACTAACCTACAAATGATTGACCAACAAATATTTTTCAAACACAAGTTTAGCTTACAACTAAATACAGATTCATATAAATTGCGTCCTATTCCACAGTGGTGTTTTTAAAGTCCGTTAACATTTAAAAATTGAATAATTCATGGAATAATGTTGAGAAAGAGGTAAACATTGGCACACATGCTTACAATGGCGTGCGTTTTATTGTAACAAATAAAAAAGAGCAAAACAATGCCACCCACTTGCTTATTTTGCGCACCTCGTCAGTTGCATAATTATAAAAAATTGCAAAATTTAGCCGAATTTCCCAACATTTCCAAAATTTAAGTGGAATAAGGGAATATTTTTAATTTACTTCATTATTTTTAATTTTTGCTATTTTACTTAGCAAGGTGAAAGGAAAATTTTCTGAAACACAGTGATCAAAAAAAAATTTTCTGCCAATCCTAGTGCATACATATATGTTTGTGTATATTTACAGGCACTAAAGTACAAAGCTTCAGAAAATTTTCAGAATGTACCGTAATAGTAAAAAAAAAAATCGTGCGTGGAACGCCACGCGATAGAAGTGAAACTTCATTAGCGACTTTGGAACATTGATTATTTGCTCTAATATTCCAAACTGACCGTGAACATGTCTCAATCGCCTAATTTGCATGAAAAGTATTCGTGGTGAATTGGGTCTTTCTGATACCAAATATAAAGTAGAAAGCTATGCTGGAATTTCTGGGTATACAAAACTATTAAAGTTTGATAAATTTGGTATATTTTTCCTACTTAAACTTTGTCGGCAATTGTAACATTCTTTAATGTCTTCTAAATTAATTTCCGGTAAAATATTTTTCTGCTCAGTCGTGACCAAAGGATTATCAACGAATAGCTTTTGAAAATCTTTGTGAGAATTTTTATGGCTGAGTGAATATTAATGGCGCACTGTTCAGCTACACGAGGGCTTTTGGGGACGGACTTCGTAATTTTGAACCATGGTCAAGTGACGAGGACATCACGTGGCCTGGCACTCCCCCCTCTCCTATCTACCACATCACACCAACGGGAGGACGTTTGAGCTCTCAACAGATTTAGCGTGCATCGCTCCCCTACACGGCGGGTCTTAAGTGGTACTCGTCTCGAACTCATGACACAGCAGCCACGATCTGATACCTTGACCACTAGGCTACCGTGGCCACGAATTTTTATAGAAATCATAGTCTTTGTAACGTAAGCTAGAATTTATTATCGATTCACCTGCAACAGTTAAAACACGCGCTAGACTTGTTGAGGGTTCTGTAGTTGACGGCACAGGGTGGTTCACAAAGTCCGTATTAATCTGTGATGTCATTAGAAGAGTCTCAATAGCATTCCCATCCCTTAAACTCGGCATTAAGAGAGTATTTTGCAATATTTTTTCCAAGCTCGATATTCTCTCATGTGTACTCTAATGCAGATTTGGCAGTAGCACTTGATGAATATGCACTATTTTTCTGTTTCTTTGTCACTTTTTCGGCTGGACATGCTACCAGTTTTTTTTTTCTTTCACGAAACTCTTTTCCTCTTTGTGCATTAGATTTAGGCATTCTGACTAGAATTAATGATAATTCAACGCAAATGAAAATTAAAGAAATAAATTAGGCACCGAACACATCGCCACGTAGTCAACAATATAAAGAAAATTTCAAAAATGCACGCTTTAGCTGCGAGAGCTATTTTGTCTACACCGTAATGCTCACATTACAACTCATACGACCGTAGATAATGTTCCCGGGTCTGGAGGAAAAGGACCTCTAATCGGAAGGTGGGCAAGTTGACCAGTCGGAGACGTGGGCAAATATTCAACTTTTTCACCGATATGACGCAAGTCATGTGGTGTCCCCGCTCTTCCTCTCCTCTCTCTCTCTCTCCTTGCCATGACGACATTTTGGGGGGGATGGGGGAAGAATACTTGCATTCGCTTTTTAACTGTTACACAAAACTGGGCAACTTTCTCATTCACTCTCGAGCACAAAATGCTTCCCTTCAAAAATCATCTGGGTGAAATGAAGTTCACACTACAGAAGCACAAACTAAAGTCTTTCAAAAAAGGTGCGACCTTGCTTAAGTGCAATAATTGTGTGATATCGTTTGTTCATACTCAATACAAAATTATCTTGCAGTTCTGGAGATAAGAGTTCCCCTCTTCAAGAAACATTTGTTTCAACTCCGAAAGTTACAATCAACCAACCAGGTGTCTCTGCAAAGCATCCCAAACTTGTTAATTAAGATATAAATCAGGAGAGCCCATTAACCAATCTTTCTGCATATTCCCTCACTTTTCAAAAGTCCCAAACACGGAAGAGGTCCTGAGTGGAAGAACATTGTCGTCCATAAAAATGAAGTCTAGATCAGCAATACTCGACCTGCGGCCCACCGAGCCTTTTTAAGTGGCCCGGTCATGGCCCATTGCTCGGAGAAATTCACGTCTTAAAAACATTGTATTAAAAATTTTATGGGAAATTCTTTGTCATGAAATCAAATACATCAATTTTGCTTTTTGCTGTCGGTATCGTACGGGTACTAATTGATGTTCTTTTTCTATTTGAAATGGTTACGGTTAGTGATAACAGACAACATTGGAGTAGGGACAATTTTATGGGTACAACTAATTTTTAACTATCTTTCATATCTTGCAAGCGAAAAATAGTCGTAGAAAATATATCGTTTCAAGACGATTGGGAGGTTGATTATTTTGTAGTGAAAAACTAATATGGTTCAGTAATTGTTTGATTTGTCACGAAAGTGCTGTATTTAAAAGGTACCACTAAATTGGAATCAATCAATGACACCTTTCCTTGAAGATTTCTTTTAAGAGATGATAAATAGGTTTTCCTGAAGGATCTTTGCAACAGCAACAAAGTGTTTTGTCAATGGTAATATCAAAGCGGTAACAAACATCCTATGAAGTTTGATATATTTTTGGTAATCATATGAAACCGTTTACTGACGAAGAAATTGTGAAGAAGTGTTTCTTAATTGCTTTCAATTTAGCGTTAGTGATAAAAATAAAAATAATAATAATAAAAAAAAAAGTAAAACAGGAGTTATATAATATTTTGATCAATTTTCCACATTTTAGATTTCCAATGTTATATTGGTCTTAAAGAACATGTTGCGGCCCGCGTGAAATAACTAACATATGTATGCGGCCCAGCAGAAAAAAAGGTTGAGTACTCCTGGTCTAGACCAATGACACTTCGGAACAAACGCACGTGTGTTAGGATAATTTCATGATAGTAACATTCTCTGGTAAGTGAGTCACTGTGTGTGTGTGGAAAATACGAAGCTCCGTTAATCCCTTCAATATAATGCCTCCCGACATAAACACTCCAGGACCACTGAACCACTCAATGGTCTTTATTTCTGTTATTAGTGGAACGTTAAAAACCATGTCCCTCCCTCCATATCAACAAGACTGGAGAATCGTTGCTCAGATTTAAACAACTCTCATCAGTTTATAAAGCAGGACTCCACACATTATTGAAATGTCTAGTCATTAAGTTTATAACTCCACTGTAAATGATGCCACTGATTGACTGTTATTAATAGTACGCAGTATTCAGAACAATGAACAAATAGGTAACCTTTTTGATATCTGCATTCCAATTGCCATACACAGCTGTTTAACAATGTTGCCAAATATGTAGTTTCTGTTTCCTTTCACCCGCAGAATGATATACCGGTAATAATTTGCCTTTGTTTCCCTCAACTGACCAACGCCAACCTTTTTTAACAACTGTGCCTGTCGTTTGCAAGGCTTTCCAAGTTCTTGACACTACCTTTTAGTCAATTTCAATCTCTTGTGCAATACTCGACAAACCACACCCCTTTTCAAACTACCACGTATAAAGGCATCATGGTGGTTTTTCATAGCCCTATCAACTATTTCACTTTTTTTTTCATGAAGTCTTTGGAAATGTGTTCTTCCTTTTTTGTGTGCCACGCTGGAACTGGGCGCGGTCATTCCACGCGTTTGCGTGGCATGACTTTCCCTCTAAATGTCTCAGTTCTGATATTTGTATATTCTTCATCTTCCTACTGAGCGACATTTTTTCTGCTGTGGTTGCAAAAAAACATTTTCACCAATTCCGTGTATATATGTCGAAAAAATGCATTTGTTGCTAAAGTTTTGCATTTTAGCAGAAAAAGAGAAAAGGACAGAGATATAGATTAATAACTATATAGTAGAAGCCAAAACTGTGGACACTTTTTAAAATTGTTATTTTTTTAAGTTAGTATGCATATAGAAAATGTTACGTTGCACAAAGTACAAAGTTTGTATATCATTTTAAAGAGAATTGAATATTAAATTCAATACAAAAACCAAAATTCAAATTTTTGCAACGCAAAAACAAGTTATGCTGCAATAACTATCGAGATATACAAAAGATACTGAGGATAGCAGTGAGTTATCAGCGCACCCACAGAGTAGCCTTTATTTCTATTACAGCTTCATGTCGATGTTCATTCAGCTGAAAATAGTTTTAAGCTCTTCCCTAGTTTTTTAATGGTGCCAGGAAACAATTACAGCCTCAATTAATTTCATTTTAGTCCATGGGTATCTCATTCGAACCAGAGTTTTCAAACGGTTCCCCAAGATTTCAATAGCATTGAGATCAGGGAAGCAATTGTATTTAGTCAAGAATCAATGGCATCAAATAAAAGAGTAGATTCGACACATAGAAAGAGATGTGTGACTAGAAAGAGATCATTTTTATGTTAAAATTGCAAGACCGGATGAGTGGTTTAGTGACTACATCTGGAAACTGAAAATTTTTTTAAGATGTTAGGAGACAAACTTAATAAAAAATAAAGCAGGAGAAGGCCGGGAAAAGTACATCATATGCGTACATGACAAAAGGACAAAATACTATGTTTCCAAGATTAAAGAACGTCATTAGAAGCTGTCTGAATGATGCTGATGTTTCTGTCAGTTCAAAAACAATCAGTAGAAGATTAGCAGATATTAGACTAAGACACATAATTCCACGAAAAAGGCTTTATCTCAACTTACATCATTGGTAAAAAAGTCTACAGTGGTCAAAGGAACACATAAATTGGACAAAGGGTTAGTGGTCACAGGTTATATGGAGAGAGGAAACTATGGTATCGTTATTCGGTAGTCGGTAGAATATTAGAAAGGCTACATTCTGACTGCATACAGGCAACTGTAAAGTATCCACATAGTTTCATTATTTGGTCATGTTTATCAGCAGATGTCTTATTCCATATTTATATCATCGATGACATATTAAAGGCTAGGAAATACATATACACCAATCTTGAACCCAAACTTCTACCTTCCATCAGGGATCTATTAACCAACAAAGCTTCATTTATTTTTCAGCAAGATTCTGCTCCTTGCTACAAAGTATAGTAATCGTAAGAATGATATAGTTCTAAGATCCTTGAATTGTTCCCAAGGCCAGGAAACAGTCCTGACCTCAATCATATCGAAAATTTGAGGCACCATTTGAAAACTCTTGTCCGAATGAGATACCCATGAAATAAAAGGGAACTAATTGATGCTATAATTGTTTCCTGGGATCAAGTAATAACGAAGGAAGAGCTTAAAACTATTGTCAGCTCAATGAAACTTCGATGTGCAGCTGTAATAAAAAAATAAAGGCTACCTCCCTAAGCACTGATAACTCACAGCTATCATCGGCATCTAATGTACATCGATTGTCATCGAAGCGCAACTTTTTTTCGCTATAAATATTTGAATTTTGAATTTTTTATTGCTTTTAGAATTAAATTCTCTTTAAAATAATATAAAAGTCTTTTCATTTTGTGCAACGTAATTTTTTCTACAAACATACAAATAGAAAAACAAACTAAAAAGTGTCCACAATTTCGGCCACTACTGTATGTATATATATGCATGTACACAACAGTTTCAAGAATGCATTTAAAAAAAACATTCTTCTTTTAATGCTAATCATGATTTCGATTGACGTTTATTTTATCAAAATCAACACTTGACGTCACAAATGAACTACTTAGTCATGGTTCAGAGATTTTTATTATGTTAATGTTTTACTACAATTTAAAATTTATTTTTATATGCATTGATTTCTATCTGAATCGCCCTTTACTTACCCTTATACGAATTTTCTTCTATTCTTTTTTTCGGTTATTTATTATTGTTATTATTTTTTCATTAATTTTTTATTCTAACATTTTTCTTACTTTAAATTTCTTTTCACTGTTTATCTTACAGTTCATCTGTCATAGATTTAAATATTTTTTTCTGCAAAAAAATAAGAAAAAAAGACTCTTATGAATTAGGAACGTCATTATTGGTTACTGAACTTTGATTCTTATAAATAATTCATTTAATTTAAAGTTTTAATAAAAAATATACTGAAAAATTCCTCTGGTGGCTTAGAGCAGTGGTCCCCAACTTTCGGTTCGTGGATTGAAAACAGTCCTTGGATCAATTAGTCCCGGGTGACCAAGGAACATTAAATTATTTCTATTTTATTTTATTGTGGTGTATCTGTCTCTCGTGTGTGTGCGACTTTCTATGGAAATCACTTTATATCCCATGTTAAATCATTTTAAACTCATTTTTTGGTGTAACTGTATTTTATTCTGAAGGTATATTTTAATACAATTTTACCTATTAATTTAAAACAATCTAAATACAAACAATTAACGTCTCACCTTCAGGGGGCCACAATAAAGAGGGAAGCACTAACTTAGAGGTAGCGTGTCCGTTTCGTGAGCTTAAATATTTGGGTTCAACCCCGGGTGGAGTCGATAGATTTTCTGGTATGTGAAAATCGCAGGCACACATGCCATATGATTATGTGATATGTAAAAAATCCCTTGAGTATCGATTTGACCCACGGCTCATGGGATTTGCCTTATCTGCTAAAGCTTAGTTGCTAAAATGCAGTCTCATTAGAAAAACAAATGTTGAATCTGCTTTCCAATTATTTTTAAGGGCCTCAGAATTAGAAAATTATTCATACATATATTTTTTAAATTCCTAAATTTAGCATAATAGAGGAAAATGACATGGTACGTCTGAGAATCTTCAAAATTATAACAGTTTTTTTCTCTTCATTGATCTTATTATTATAATACTTTTGAACAAAATAGAAAATAAAAAATGACAACGATATTCATAATGTATTAATTGGAAGATTTATATAAAACACACACACACCCACACGCTGAGATATGTTTAAAAACTTTTTCATATACTTACTATTGCATTTTACTTATATTATGTACTCGGAATTTAAAACTGCATAACATAAATTTTGTATATACAATGGTAAGAACTCTATCATAATAATAAACATATTTTAATTGCACAAGAAGTAATTTTAACTAGTTGATTAAATGTGATTTTTTGTGTGTAAAGGTTACAAAAGTAAAATATTCAACGTAATATTATTAAATTGCAGTAAAAGTACCTACAAATAAATATTTACGGACGGGTAAAGCTTTTTTAAAATTTCTTTTACTTTATATACTAAAAATGGCTTATTTAAACACACATTGTGGCAACATTACTCTATACTTTAATTATTAACAATTATTTTAATTTTTAAAGAATCTCACATGGCGAAAGGAACTTCAAATTGACACAATAATCTCGGATTTCAAACCTTATGAGGTAAGCAAATTTTTTTAAACCAGTTGTATGCATAAAATAGATAATTTTGTTGTGGAATAAAAAATTCTCACAGTGTTTTACAATAAACAGATACATTTTTTTGCTTGTTATCAACGGCATATTTTACTTCGTTTGTGTGAAAAAAAATATTTAAAAATATTTTTAAAAAGTTTTAATTAGTACAGACATTTTGTAAGCTAAAAATACTGTAATGTGAAAAATACTTATTTGATAAATATTTTTATAAAGATATATCGTCATAATAATAAAAAAGTAATGTTATCAATTTTGAATCAATCAACTGCAAAGTTGGTAAGCTTACAGATACATATTTTAAGTGAAACATAACATTTATGGAATATGGTATTTCTCTTCCTAACTTTCTCTTTTTGTATCTAAATTAAGCCGATTTTTTTCTTTATCACACATAGAATGAACTTTATTTAACGAAAGTACTTATTTATATTTTAATGGTATTTTTAAGCAAGCTTTATTAACTTATTTTTGTTAAATTTTGTTCTTATTAATAATTAATTTATTGTTAATGTTAGTTTATAATTATCAATAATTTTATAATGAAAAGATTCATGGTATCATGCAAAAAAAATTCGGAAGTTATTTTTTTTTGATAAATAAAAATATTTGATACTGAGATTTACATTTAAATTCAAGTGTTAGATGCGAGTATTAAGGATATACACTGCTGGCCACCATAAATGCAACACCAAGAAAGACATGAGATAGCACAACAAAATTTATTTTGTAGATAGCATGTTGACCAAGTATCAAATGATTAAATTTATGGACTTCTGTGAAGTATGGTTCCTGCCAGAATCAGTAGCCCGAGTAGCCCCCAGTGTTGAAGATCACCGCTGCCACACGCCTCGGCATTGATTCAAAGAGACTTTTGATGTATTTTTGGGGTACAGCAGACCAAGCAGCATCCACACATTGCCAAAGTTGATCTTGTGTGGCAGCTGGGGATGTAATCTGGGTCAATCATTGAGCAACCATGGACCGCATGATTTCTATCGGCGAAAGATCAGGAGAGAGAGCCGGCCAGGGGAGCAATTCAATCTGGTGATTGACGAAGAACCTTTGGACAATGCATGCCACGTGTGGTCACGCATTATCCTGTTGAAATATGGATGTGGCCAAGCCCTGAAGATAAGGAAGAACAGCTGGCTCCAACACCTCGGAGATGTACTGCTGGCTGTTTAAAGCACCGGCGATGTGTACTATAGGAGTGCGAGAGTGATATCCAATACCGCCCCGTACCATAAAACCCGATGCAGGACTAGTATGACGGTGCACAACGCAGCTGTTCAGCATCCTCTCTCCACGGTGTCTCCAGACTCGAATTTCACCATCGTGGTGTTGCAGACAGATGTGTGACTCGTCAGTAAAGACAACTTCATTCCATTCTGCCGCTCATATCCTTCTTTCATCGCACCATTGGCGGCGGAGACGCGTCTGTGGTTCTGCGTCAAGTGTAGACCAAGCAGTGGACATCTTGTGGATAGACCACTCTGCTGTAAAATGCGTCGAATGGTACGCGCAGACACTGAATGATGCGTTACAGACTCAATGTGCTGTGCTACGATTCGTGATGTGACTGAGCGATCCACCACTGCCATGCGCACAATTTGCTTGTCCTCACGTGAAGTGGGGCACTGAGGTGGATGAGATCAACCACGTCGGCCCTTCGTAACCTTTTGCATCCAACGTTCACATATCTTATTAGAGTTGTTTGGTTTCGTCCAACACGACTACCGATTTCCCTGAAAGTTAATCCACAGTCTGGGTCCACTATTCTTCCTCTGTCGAACTCGGATACTTGATCAAAAGCTGATCTCTGTTTTTTAGGAGACATAACTGATCGTTTTTTGAAAAAACCAAAAGAAAAACACAATTGCCGAACTTGAAATCGTCGAAATCTCCAAGCCTTAAATAGAGCTTTGAGTAGGCGCCACAGGCGCGCGTGATGTGTGTCTGCGCTGAAATTCTACTCATTTGCATATCTCACCTCCACTAATTTATGTTGTAAATTTCATGTTATTTGCATGCTTCCTTCAGGGTGTAGCATTTACGGTTGCAAGCAGTGTAGTTAGTCGGATTTTTTGTAATTTATTTTAATGATTTGTGATGTAAAAACAATTGTTTAAGCATTCATAAAAATAATTAAATGGGATATAGAATTGAAGCTAATAGGATAGAAGTATATAGAAGAACACGAAGCAAAAGATTCAAATTTTGAAAATTATTGACTATTATTTTAATTCTTGAATATTTATTCATATTACACTTTTATATATGTAATTCATTTCTCTCTAGAGCCATATCTTTTTCAGTATAAATAATTTATAAAGGGTGTTTTTTAGAGGTATAGAACTTTAAATTGCAATAAAACAACGATGTGTTTTTCGATTGACATGAATTTTTTTTATTCGAAAGATAATCTTATGGCATTACATTTTAAATATGATTTCTGGCATAGGACTGCCACGGCTGGCTCGGATGTAGTCCAAACTGGACGTCCAATTTTCGATGACTTTTTCCAACATTTGTGGCCGTATATCGGCAATAACACGGCGAATGTTGTCTTCCAAATGGTCAAGCGTGTGTGGCTTATCCGCATAGACCAATGACTTTACATAGCCCCACAGAAAATAGTCTAGCGGTGTTAAATCACAAGATCTTGGAGGCCAATTCACAGGTCCAAAACGTGAAATTAGGCGGTCACCAAACGTGTCTTTCAATAAATCGATTGTGGCACGAGCTGTGTGACATGTTGCGCCGTCTTGTTGGAACCACAGCTGCTGGACATCATGATTGTTCAATTCAGGAATGAAAAAGTTAGTAATCATGGCTCTATACCGATCACCATTGACTGTAACGTTGTGGCCTTCATCGTTTTTGAAGAAGGATTCCACCAGCCCATAAAGCGCACCAAACAGTCAGTTTTTCTGGATGTATCGGTGTTTCAACATGCACTTGTGGATTAGCTTCACTCCAAATGCGGCAGTTTTGTTTGTTGACGTAACCATTCAACCAGAAGTGCGCTTCATCGCTTAACAAAATTCGCTTATGAAAATCGGGAACAACGGCAATCTCGTTTTGGGCCCATTCTACGAATCTACGCCTTGCTTGATGATCGTTTTGATGAATTGCCAAACCAAACTGAGAATAAATCACTTGACAGCTGTTAAATTGGTCGCCATCTTGGAAAGTAATGCCAACTTAAACTTCTATACCTGGAAAAAAAAACACTCTTTATTTCGAGACGTTACGACACATTGACTTATAAAATGTAATGAAATGAGCTCAATGAAACGAATCAACTATTATTCTTCCTGCTACTGATTTTCATTTTAGTTAACTATTGAGTGAAATACTTGTTTATTTACATTTTAACCAAAATCTACATTTACTCACAATGTTGTTTGCTTACAGGTACTACAAAAGTACATTTCCCAAAACTTTATTGGATTTGATAAATCTGGATGTTGCATACAATATGCTGCAATTGGAAGTTTAGATGGAAAAGGTGAAAGCATATATTTTATTAATATTGATTTAAGTGTGAGAAAGAGAACTTTATTACATCGTTTTTTTATACCAATATTGTTTGGAAACCAAATATTAAATGCTTTACAGTGAATAATAGTAAAAAAAACAGATTTTGTTAAACACTACACAGTTTAATTTAGTTTTTTTAAATTTATTTCTATATAATTAGTTCGATATAAAAAATAATCTTTAGTTATAGTTTTGGGGAAAACATTTTGCACTGCTCAAAAAAATTAGGGGAGCACAGATTTAACGAAATTACACAGACATTTCTTCTGATAGCTAACGTAAAATAGAATATTGCATTGTCTGAAGTGTAACAGGAAAAAGAAGACGAAAACTTTATATGAAAACGAAAGTTCATGACATCAAAAATCAGAAAAAATATATGAGCGCGGAAACCGTGATCGAACCGTCTCCAAGCAGATAATGTTTTTTTTTTTAAAAAAAAGGGATAATACGCGTATATAAGGAATTTATATTATTTAAATTAATTGTTGGCAGCGAATGGTGTTTCTTAAAGCACATGAATAACATCTGAATTTTTTTTCAGGATGTTTTGCTAAGCTTCTGTCCATTAGATTGATGTATAAATGGAAAATAAAAAATATATGACATTCAAAGCAATAAATATACAAATTTGCATTGAATTAGATGAATCTGTACCCCTATACTTACAATGTAAACCTGAAAAAATTCATATTCTTTTTTTTCAGAGAATTACAATTCATTGATATATTTTATTGCGCTATACATTTAGCGCTATATTAAAGTGAAATTCGGACAGTATATTATGTTGTTTTAAAGAAAATATTTAAACCTGAGAATTAATTGAAACAATTTTTTCCAGCCAGTTTTTGAGGAATATAATGGAAGTTTCATTTTAAGTAAGCATGCAGTAAGAGTTATGAGAAAAATGTGTCTAACTTAATTTCCTTTTTTTTAAAAAAAAGGTATTTTTCAGAAAATTTAGCTTTATTATAAAACCGTTTTAGTACTAAAATAATCTTACACACACACACACAATGTAATACATATATATTGGTCTCTGAACTTAATCTTTTATATTCCTTTTAAGCCGTTCAGGACCATGATCCCATATATGTTATCTCTTCAAGAAACGCGGTATCATTTTTCCGTTCTGAGGTCCGTGATCTAGCCGGTGCGATCTTAATTTGAAACTTATGGAATTTGGAATGATTATAAACTATGAATTTCTCTCTCTCTCTCTCTCTCTCGGCTTTATTTTATTGCAGTAATTATTTTATATGAGGTTTGGCTTAACAGGAAAAATTCACAGATCCTGAACGAATTTAAAGATTTTCTTTTATCTTTTCCTTAGATAATTCAGACGTTGTACAGTTACTTATATCAGTTTTTGCTTTTTCGAGTCCGTTCACGTTATTTATAGAATATTTCCTCAGATACATTTGCGATGTTTCAAGAATACTAAACTTTGACACTTCGTGGTCCTTAAAGGAATATATAACATCATAAACACCAAACAAAGGTATGATAATTTGTACAAAAGCTTAATTGGTAACACGAGACTTACAAAAACATGAACGTTTTCATTGGGATTTCATTACTTGATACGAAAAAATTACGTTATTTATGAAGCCCTTTATAAAAAAAATCAGAATATGAAACATCTCTAAATGTTGCTTATTTGGTTGTAGTAGTAGTTAGTAGTATCCATTTGGTTGTCTACAACAACCAAATGGATACTACTAACTACTGACTACTACTACTAACTATGTTTGAAATTCTTTTCTTCTTCCGCATATTTTACAATGGGCTCAATTCATGACGTCATATGATAGACATACACGTGTTCTCCACTGAATTCAAAACAAACATTAAATTAAATGTACTTGTTGTTCTATTTGTAAAACTTAGATAAAATTTCAAATTTCATATTTGGTTAAAGATGTTTAAGTGTTAGAGAAAAAAAACTTTCTTCAAAAAGATTTTTTTAAAATTAAAAAAAATCGTATTTTATGCTTATACTTTTAAATAAATGCATTTTGTATACACATGTACTTTTTAAGAGAAAGTTTCTGCAAAGAGCAAAACTTGGCAACACCGAAGCGCGTGAACTGATTAGCTGGAAACACAAGATAGTTTTCATCGTGTGCCTATGACGTCACATGAGTTTTTGAATTGATTGGCTAGATTCGCGTTGATGAATTGAGCCCATTACAACCAGAAAATTTATTTTTTTGACCACTGAAATCCAACTCATGAGTTCAGTACTTTTGTAGTCTAATGAGCAGCAACTGTTTTTTAAGTTATAATTCTCTCCCGTGAAATGTATTGAAATATAATGCAAAAAAAACATATTGGTAAATTATTATTATCATTATATTATTGATTGAAAAAACAATAAATGCAAGTCAATAAACAATATATTTATCATAATCTTTCACACTCCCTTCATTGAAATAGTTGCCTTGAAAATAGGAACAATATGCTATATTTATAAATACTTTTCATTCCTCGTTAAAGGAATCAATATAAAAGAATATTAACCTAAAAAAATTGAATATCATATAAAACTCTATTTTTTGTAGGGTTGTTTAAATCGGCCAACCAATTTGATGTCCTCAGATGTGTTTTGCAAGAAATGGAAAAAATAAGTCTGAGATTGAAATATAAAAGTGAAAAGGTACACACAATATCTTATATACACTCTTTATTCGGCCTAATTTCAATTTCCTTTACAAACTGTTAATTGAAAGAGATTTTCTGAAAAATTCTATGAGAATAAAAATTCATGTCCAGCAACAATGAAACATAACAACGAGTAAGATGAATAAAAATTCATTAAAAAATAATTTTGCTTATTTTTTGCTTATACCTATAATTTATTATATGCTCATTTAATCAACAAAACAAAGAAATTGAATTTGCTACTAAATTTATAGGATGTGAAGGTAGAAAATATTCATTTATTTTCAACATAAATTGAGAATAAAATAGGGCATACAGAAACACGTGCTCCTCTTTTTAGCTGCACGCAATGTGATAATACTTTATATGCTTTTTATAACTTTTGCCTTACAATTTGTACTCAATAATTTAAAGAATAATTTATTTTTAAATGTTTTCTTCCAAAAAATTTTACATATATCCCACGTGATTATATAAATACTTTCGGAATACTGCACATATTATAAATTGGTTTTGAATGAATTAGACTAATTAAAAGTGATTAATGAATTTGACTAATTAGAACTAACTAAAAGTCAGATATTTCCAACAAAATTAATAGAATATTTAAGCTAATCTAAAGTAAAATTTAGTATACTTGTATCTTTCAAGCATAACTTCATAAATTAAACTGATAACATTTTTGTAAATTTAGAATTCTAAGCAAACTTCAAGAGGATAAAGTATTAATTAAATTTACATTTTATGTAAACATTGAATTGATGATTTTTAATCAAAAGTTTAATACATATTTTCAGTCAGGAAAAACAGTGAACCAAAGCATTTTCATATACAACTTGGAAAACATGACATTATCTAAGGCAACGCATCGTCAGTGTAAGTATATTTTCAAATATTGAAGACTAGCTGAAATAACTGTCCTTGACTGAGTTAATAGGAAGTATATATATATATATAAACATATAGTTCATTGTTTATCATACTTCAGAAACGTATATTTATGCTGTAAATGAAACAGTTTACGTTCCTGTTGTCGAATGACTGCAGCTAAGTGGTTTTTGAACAATCGATAGATCTAAAGGTATAGACGAATTGCAATTTCTCTCTCAACATTTCAATTATACTCCATAGGATTAAGATCGATCGAACAGGTTTCCACACGGTGAATTTCCTCACTTTTTAGCTTTAGCTGCATCAATGTGCCATGTGGGATGATCAATGAGCATCAGTGGGCCCCAGATGAGCATCAATGGGACCTAGATAAGTCCCAGATGAACATCAATGGGCCCTATGTGAAGCATTATAATGCACACAATCAAACTGAGACCTATTGCGCTCCCATAGTCTCATAATTTCATCTCTATACCTCACAGTAGTTACAAAGCATCTGTCAAAAACATGAAAATTTGTGCGTCCGTACAATTGGGAGTCTTTCCGATATCATTCAACTTCATTTGTCAGTCCATTGTCTTTCTCTAATGACAGATTACAAGTAGCTGTTTCCTGATTCTCTCCGGTTTAAAGTATTATGAGAATCAGTGGATAGTTTAAATCTGTACTAGTCAGTACACACACACACAGAATAGTCTCCCAGTTACCTGTACTATTCTAAATGGACTCTCCTGTTCGCAGAACTAAATGAGACCCAAATAGCAAATCCAGAAGATCTGTCTCAAGTAATTTGATTTTGTATTAGTAATGTTTAGAATTTAGATTTCTTAAATTTTTAGGGCTTGCTTGAAATTTACAAGACATTTTAGAAGTTGTTTGCACTCCTGTTGCGCCTCACTAATTTACAAATAGGGTTTTTACATGTCGTCGTAACATTTCTACGATCGTGCGCAGATATTCTTTCTGAATATCCGTGGATTTAAATATATAATACTAGGCGTAACATTAAGGTCTTTAGCAATGTAACTGGTACTGCCCTGATTAAGGCGTGTTGGAAAAATAAAATCTTATTTCTTTGACAATTTGAGATTTTTACATTTTAAAATTGTATAGATTTTTACTTTTTCCAAACTTTTTATTTGAAAAATGAGTTAAACTTCACAGTGTTTGATAAAATTATTTCATAAATTATTAAAAAATTCAAAATTAGCTAAAGGCTCATTTTAGTATAATGAAAAATGTGTATTTAAGTTATATGTACATGCTTGAAATGTTTCATACAATAGATTTTGAGAAAATGTAAATCGAAAGCATCCAATTTAACATTGTCAGAATATACAGAGAGAGATGATTCCAACTCCTCTTAAAGTTTCCCGACGATCGTCTACATCATTCTTTTGTGTGTGTCCTTACATTATTGTTTAGTCATTGTAGTTGTTTTCTTATGAATTTAATTGAACGGTCAAAAAAAAAAGAAAGGGTGCACAATGAATGCCATGTTTATATGTTTGCTAATATTTAGGCCGATCAAGATTTTTGGGTATTTTTCAAAGCCCTTGGTCTGACACTAAAAATTAATTCGAATATATATTATCATAGTTAAATATATGAAATTTTAATAGTATAATTATTTAAAAAATTCGATTAATGACCTTTTTAATTTCTATTTGAGAAAAATAATAAAAAATGCACTTACAAAACTGTATTTGAAAAAGTAGTGTGTGCATTTTCAAACACGTAAAAATATATTATCCTTTTATCCATTGTTATTAATGTATCTTATTACGTTAACTAAAGTATTTTATCTATTGCTTAGTTTATTTCAGATGTATTCGCATAGATAAAAAAGGAAAACTACCATGGTTACGAAATCCTCGTGGTGCATAAAAGATTTCTGGTCGGTGCGTTGGAGGCTCAAAATTAATTTTCAGCATGTTAGCGAACGAAACGTGTAATATGGATCAATGCTTAATAAGTCTTCCTTAAACATCTGAATATGACTATAGATTAAGTATGAAAATCACAGTAGATCCACATATTTTTTCTACGTATTATATCACAATCCAGATGTACCAAAATATATATTGCCAATATTGCACTTTTCTCTATTTTGCTGCGTTAATTTTGTATTAAAAACTATATACAGAACATTGATTATGCACAAGTGCTTCCTTTTAAATGAAATGATGAAACAAATTGACATTAATGCAATAAAAATAGTTTTAGTTAAATATATATGCATTGTGATTTTACTGTATTTCAGCTGTAGAACTTTTTGTAAAAGGTATTCAGATATTTCAAGACAATTATCCAGAATTTTTGAAGAATATATACATTATAAATGGTAAGAATGTTTTAAATGATTATTTATGTAAAAAGTTTTAGTTATACTTCAAAGTCTTTTAACCCTTTATCTACCGACGGTATTTATAAGTACCCCTCGCTTTAAAATTACATACAATAACCATTTTTTTTTAATATTCTGACGATAGTTGGCAGGAATATTCTTTGAAATCCACTTTTCCAAGATATATAGCAGCACGAGTTCTATGATGAGTATTTTAGCAGTGAAGGCGAATAGTTTTATAGCAGAAATTACGTTTTCAGCTGACGGCGTTTTCAGCGGATTGCGAGGAGTGTCAATTTTTTCCCAAGAAGTAATTAATGTCAAAAGTTAAAAGTCTCATTTCTTTTTTTCGTATGTGAATGAAGACCTAAGGGAACTATTTGACTGTTTATTTTAAATGAACAGTGTATGTTAATATTTAATTTTATAGTTGAATATCTTTACTTAATTAAATAGCTCTAACAAATTACATTTCCCAAAGTTGAGCATTTTTTTATGTATATCCATTAATTTTCTCAATGAAGGTTTTCAAAAAAAAATATTGCATGAAAAAAAAACTGCAGTAAATCATAATGCGGTAGATAAAAGTTTAGAAGTTAATGATAAATTGCTAACCTTAAGTCGCCTCTTTTCCTTTTGACAGCCTCTGTGTACTTCACTATAGTATTTCCTATCATTAAAAGGATTCTCTCAGGTGCCCTTCTTGACAAAATAATAGTATATGGAAAAGGTATGTGTTCTTTTCCTAACATGAATTCTTAATTTTTTTAGTGAATTAACCTATCTTTGAATTCAAAGTTTTTTTTATATACGCAAAAGTACTGACTTTTCAAAAATGGTAATCACATTTTGAAAAAGAATAATTTTTTACCTTGTTGTAATATAACATGAATTTAATCAAGAAAGACAAATTTAATTGAAAACAATCATAAATTTTACTAAAGGTTTTTATCTGAATAAATTTTTTCTTAAGCAAATGTTAATTTTTATTCCAAATTTATTTTTGTGTTAAGAATAGTTAATATGATTTCCATTTTTTCCTGCATGTTAAAAAGTACATTTTCCTAATCCAAAATCCACATAGTTTCTAATCCTTGATTTATTTCTACTTTTGGAATTTGTGATATTTCAGCTGTCCATAGTTATTTTTTAGACATTAATATCGCTGTGTGTAGGTACAGTTGTTTTTTAATAAAAAATAGATCGTCTAATGATTTGTCTAATGATTTTTTCTAAGAAAATAAAATCCTCAAATTTACCATAAATTGCCACTTTTGGCATTTATTATTTTCCCTTTCAAGAAATTTAAACTAATCTGTATTTGAACACCGTTTATACTTCCCAATATCCGTTATATTAGGTCGAGGAAAAGGAAATCCATTATTTTTTTGGTAGATGGCTATAGTGCCAATACCTCGTGAAGAATCAATCAAACAATTTCAAATTTATGCTCGTTGTCAAGGTTACATTTCACATTAAAACAGTTATTTTACTGTTTTTGTTTGGTTCATTCAGTTGTGAGTTACAGGGTGTTAAGAATGGAAGTCAACAAAGAGAAGATTTGATACATTTCACAGTTTTTCTTTGATAAAGGCGAAAATGCAAGCAAGGCGGCTGAAATTGTGGATGGTGTTTATAGTGCCGATACTGTAACAGCTAATTACGTGCAATTTTCGTTTCGTTGATTGTGTTCAGGCATTTTTGATGTTAAATATGCACCTCGCACAGGCAGGAACGTCGTCAAAAATGTCTAAAAATTCAGAGAAGTAATCGAAGTTGACCGGCATGTTAGTAATCGTAGCATCACCTAGGAGCGAAAGATCAACCATAAAACAGTTTTAAATCATTTGCGCAAAGTTGCATTCAAAAAGGTCGATGTTTGGGTGCCACACCATTTAACACCAAAAAACGTGATAGATCGAATTTCCATCTGCGAAGCCTTGGCCAAACGGAATGGAATCGATCCATTTTTTAAACGGATGGTGACTAGGGATGAGAAAGGGATCACATACGACAATATTGTGCGAAAATGATCGTACTCAAATCGCTGTGAAGTAGTTCAAACGGTGGCCAAAACACAACTAGAGGTCAGGAAGGTTCTACTGTGTATTTGGTGGAACTGGAAAGGAATAATTTATTAGGAGCTGCTTCTGTAAGACAAAACAATAAATTCAGATATCTACTGTCAACAACTGGACTGTTTGAAGCTAGCGATTGACCAGAACATGAGGACAACGTCAGGCCACACTCGTCTGTAGTGACTCGCCAGAAACTCTGGAAGCTTGGTTGGAAAGTTTTAATGCACCCACTGTATAGTCCGGACTTGGCACCAAGCGATTACCTCTTTTTCTCGCATTGAAAAACTTCCTGAGTGATAAGAAATTGGGATCAAGAGAAGATTGTGAAAATCGATTACTAGAGTTTTTAGCCAATAAGGACCAAGATTTCTACGAGA
Source organism: Trichonephila clavipes (assembly GCA_019973935.1). NCBI lineage: Eukaryota > Metazoa > Arthropoda > Arachnida > Araneae > Nephilidae > Trichonephila > Trichonephila clavipes. The sequence goes on along the minus strand of BMAU01019579.1, from coordinate 152,137 downwards.
GAGGCATTATGAAGATACCTTTAAAATGGCAATAAATTATACAACAAAACGGTGCATATTTGACCCAAATCGAGCAATCCTAAGAATGTTAAATAAAGTCTTGAAATCCATGCAAAAATAATGGATTTCTTTTTCCTCAGCCTAATACTAAAGAATTTATCCACATCTACCAATGAATTGCTTTGTAGTTTTAACTAAAATACCATACACTGTACTTATTCTTAAATATATTTTTTTACAGTTTATATTTTTTCATCTCTAATTTATTTCAAACAGCTGCAATTTTAAGGTATCTTCAAACTGTGGTCTCAAAGCAAAAAGCTTCCAAAAACTTTCAATTAAGGACTATGTAAAATAAGTTATTAGATAATTAATCTTCTATAATAAATTACGGAATATTAATGTAAAATAACATCAGTAAAAAAACTAAGAAAAGAGAGAAATTTCTTACTGTTACGAAAAATGACCCATTTCAGTTAAGGAAAAATTCTATTTTAAAATGCGTAGTTTTTGAAATACTTTTATTAAAATTTTGCTGTCCTTGGAAATATCTATAAATCTTTTAAATTTCGAAAATAATTTTATGTTATTTAGAAGGAGACAAAATTTGTATTCTATGAAGTAATTATTCACGCACAACTTTGTAGTAACTGATTGAGCATAATTTCAGTAGGTTAAAGAAAGAAACCAGTGTTCAAATTAGAGTTGAACTTTTTAAATAGATATAAGTTTAATCTGATTAGACCTGAAAATGCCAGGACAATTTCTTCTAAATTTTAGGGTTTTAACAGTTTCTTAAAAATAGACAAAGAAAATATCGCTTCTCTTTTGAGGAACATTCGAAGAATAGAAGTTGTGATGTAAAGGTCTTGTGAGGAATCTAATGTAGCTAATTCCTAAATTGTAATATTGATCATTACTATATTAAAATAATGTAAAATTAATTTAGTGTGAAAAAAAGAATTAAATTTTTTGCAAGCAATAATTAGTATTATTACAATTAATTTTGTGTGCTTGATTTCATTTCTCAATTACACTATATCGAGAAAAAAAATACTTTCATAAGGAGAACTGTACTTATAAATGGAATGCCCCTGAAATATTGAAGAATATATTTATAATACCATTTACATATGGTGTGATATTTTTATCTGAAATCAGAGACATTGAGAGCAAGAGAGAAATAAACGTTGATAGATCCTTTTTTAATAAAATAAGTACTATAATAATATAATGTTCCTGCACTTTTAAGGTATTGCCCGTTGCGACGGCTAAAATTTAGACGTTTTTTCTTGCCTTTTTTAAACAATAAAATAAAACGTGATCTTTTGTAATATTTACATGTTTTTCGTAGTATTTTAAAGTGCAAAAGTATTTTTTTACTTAATTTCACATTAATTTGTTTATAATTGTCTATGTCAAAGTGGAGTCCTCGGAAAAAAGGGGAGCAGCTTTGGGTAGCACACAGTTTTCAGAAGTCACATGAAATAAAAAAAAAATCTAAGAGGTTATTGTTCTGTAGACTTTATTCTAATGAACTAACCAATAATATGTATATTAAAAAAATTCAAAACACACATTCCGGAATAGTGAAAAAAAACGTTCTTATAATCTAATTCTTTTCGTTGGTAAATTGTTTAAAACAAGTTATTATTAAAAAAAACGGAATCTCTTAAAGGTTACATATTTAGCTATGTGTGTCTTGAATAAAAAGTCAAATCTGTTGAATAGTTTTGAGTCAATGCTTTCCGAAATTTCAAAAACATCGCGTTTAAAGTTTTGAGAATACTTATATTAAGCAGCTATGCCTGGTACACAGAGCAATCCTTCCATTTCCTCAAAGTTATTATTTCCAGTGGCTTTGAGAGCCCTGTGATCGGTTCTGGCCTCCTTACAGTTGATTTATGCAGTTCCCTTTGCTCTCAAAAGCCGTGCAATATCAATGATGACAGCGTAGTCCCCGGCTGTTTGACCTATTGTGACGCCCATCACCTCTATAACTTTGAGTGCAGGTAGAAAATCCTCATTAAAGATCAGTGGCATAACGAAGAATGTTAGAATACATACTTGGTGTCATTCAGGCTTTGGGCCCTTAATAACCCTGGGTCTCCTCTGAGATGCGGGGGTGTACGTTAGGCCGCTCACTGCTATATGTGCAGGAAGACGTATATAGGTAGCAATTTCTAAAACATTGTTCCCAGCAAAAGTGTACTTCGGAGCGAAATTCCATACACAGTGATTGAAACTTTCGTTATTATTTTGGGTGTTTCCCCTAAACACATCTTTTCAAAAAATCGTCAGTCAAAAATGTTAAAGTCTCATTTTATAGGATTTATAAATTGCTCGACAAACGTTACCGAGAATTCATAAGTGCTCTCTTGAATTTCCGTTTTCAATTGTTGATATTTGCACCAAGAGTCTGGGCAGTAAAAGTGCTGAGGGTTTTATATACAGTACAAAATTCTTATATTTCGTTTTTGTCAATCGAAAAGGTTTGCCATAATACGCATACCTACGTATACTAGAATAATAGGGACAGAAAGGCAATATACCTGTATAAAAGAGGCAACGGTCAGAGCAGCTGCCGCTCGCGCGTCTACACATGTTCATACACACTACGGCGCGCTTTCTTCTTTTAGCTATAACTCTGAAAATATTAAAATTTTCGCTCTGAAAATTTTCAGTTTATTTTTAATATAGTTTTCTTCCGAAAAATTTTAAATAAAAATTATTGATTTTTTGAGCCCCTCACACTACTACCTTAAATTCACATTTGTATTCCTTATTATTCAATCTTAATATGATTCCATTGTTGCATTAAATGATAATGTATCTAATATGTATGTTACAGAAGGATGGAAAGAAGTCTTAATCAATGTTATAGATGCTGATGTTTTGCCAAAATTTCTTGGAGGAAACAGAACTGATCCAGATGGGAGTCCGCTTTGTAACACTTTTGTATGTATATTAAATAAGTAGGAATTGATAAAAAAAATTGATTAAAAGAAGTTAATTCATCAAATAGTTCAGCCAAGCACTAATGAAAATCATATATATTCAAATGTATCATTCATACTTTTTATATATACTTATTGTATCACAAAAACAAAACGTAGAATTTTTTCTTTATCATTAAGAAATTATAATTTGTGACTTTTAAATCTTTTAATCAGTTTTAAAAATTTGTATCAAAAATTTTAAAGGAATATGTGGGTTGTTATTAAATTTTTTAAGCTGGCATTTTAACCTGTAAATACATATATTATCTATAAATTTATATTCGTATTGATAAATATATTCTATTAATTTTATAAGTTAACAATACCAGATAACTGAAATTTGTTGTGTTATAAAGCTGTGAGTTTTCTTTTTGATAAATTTAATGAAATAGAAAACATTATGCACATAAACATCTAAAGTGAATGAATAAAACATGCTTATGTTAGATAATTATTTTTTAGCAGATTTATTAATGTAACTACATGTGTGAGATAATTTAAAAACCACAGGCATGGTGTATTGTTATGCATTAAAGGCACTTGGCAAAAAAATTCTGGTTTATTTATTCTACATCTCTCACATAACTTCGAGTGTTACCTGGATATTTCCGAATTAAATTTTTCACTGCTGCTCCATATCATAAACTAGTTATTGTTAAATATATTGTAATTTACCTTGAGTACATTTTCGATATTTAAGTATATAAGGGAAAAATATGTAACACTTATTTTACAGTATGTAAATTGATGAATTATTATTACTTTTTTTTTTTTAATTTCAGTTAGTTCACGCTGGAATGATTCCTGAAAAATATTATTTAACGAAAGATTTTTCAAAAATAGCTGAAAAGGAAGGAGCCACATACATTACTGTTGAGAAACAATCTAAATTCCAAGTACCAATTTACATACAGTACGCAGATTCCATTCTTAATTGGGAATACGAAGTCAAAATCAATGATATTGGTTTCGGACTAATAGCGGAGACCAAATCCTCAGATTTACTAGAAAAAGAACTGATTCCTATCCACAAGGTTCTAACAGAACTCAAATCCGAAACTGGCATGTATCGCTGTAAAGAAGCTGGAACTTGTAAGCATTTTTTTATATTTCTTACATATAATTTTGTTTTACTTACATATATTTATGTATAAATCATCTAACATTTCTTTTAATTATTTTATTAATAAGTTAAAATACAACATTGTGTTACATTTTTTTAAACGAAATAGGTTAGAACAAAGCAGTGGTATGTCAAAATGCGGGAATGTGCAATAGTTTAAAACACAAAATAATAAAAATATACATTATAACTTTTTACGTTATTTTTAAATATATCAATTTCTATTATTTAAATATATTATTTATGTTGAATTTTTATTCGCAACAGTACAATAAAAACGTTTTGTAGTTCATTATTTTTCATTAACTTACCGAAGAAGATGTAGAAAAAATATATAAGCACAAATTTTACCCTGACAGTTTTGGATATAAATCGCATATTATTTTATTAAGGTATCCGACTACGTTCGGAACCGTGATTTTTCAAAAGCGCATAAGTGCAAAATTTTCATGATATTTACTGTCACTTAGATTAGAATATATGCATAAAATAGTTTTAAGGACATTTTGGAACAA